>JAODKL010000002.1:6737688-6761302 GCA_026780765.1 Petrocephalus schoutedeni
CCCCCATCCTGGGTTGTTCCCTGCCTCGTGCCCGTAGCTTCCGGGATAGGCTCCGGACCCCCCACGACCCTGAACAGGATAAGTGGGTTGGAAAATGGATGGATGGATGATTTACTTCCCAGTTATACTTATACCCATCCATCCATTTTCTGTAATTACTTGCTCTTTTCGGGGTCTCAGTGGGTCTGGAGCCTATCCTTGAAGGTGCGAGGCAGGGAATAATTGCAGAGCACACACTCGCATATGCACATCTATGGGCAATTTGGTAACTCCAATTAACACTCAGCAATGTACCTAATTTTTTTTTTGGGGGGGGGGGGGTGGTGGTGAGAACCAGAGTACCTGGAAGAAGCCCCACAATGACAGGGGGAGTACATGCACACACACAGAGCCATGCTGGAGGGTCAGACCCTGCAGTCAGCGCCACAACCCCTCCTCCACAGAGTCTGCAGCTTGTTTTCTTAAAATAGTATTCCTCTAGTCCTGTAGCGTATCTATTTATTTGTCAAAAACCAAAACGCTTTCTGGTTATATATGGCTTATGGAGGGCTACAGTCCTTCTCTCCATGTTATTACAAATAAGAACTTATATATATTTTAGGAAGTTAAAACTGTGGTTGAGGAGAAGGCAAAGGATTGCGTTTCTGGCTGTGCACTGTGGGACATTGCCGCGGCCAGGGGAGTCTCTGTCTCTCCCGTGTATTGCTTCCCCCAGGCCACCGCCTTCCACCTGGGCCTCCGCATTTCTGGAGATCGTGCCAGCTGTGGGACCCGAGGGCAGAGCTCCGAGGAGACACCTGCTGCATAACTGGCCTGATTTGGCTGCAGCGTGTCAGCAGCTCGGGCCCACGAAGCTATCTCATGCATGCCGGTAATGAGGCTTATGCTGGTAATGAGGCTTCTCCGGCGACGCTTTGCTTTTGATTATGAGTGCCACTTTGAGAGCGCCAGTTGAGCCCATTCCCACCGTTAACTGTATTTGCTCAAGACACAGCAGAAAAACAACTCCGGAGTCCCTGATGTTTGGCTGGCTTCGACAATGCTCCTTTCAGAACACTGACCGCAAGCTGCCTGAGGGATAATGCAACAAAATAGCAAATAGCAATGAAAAGCGACAGTTTTCAAAGTTTACAAATAGCCTCTTATTCTGAAAAACCTTTTAATTCAAATTTTATCCAAGCTTGTAAATAAAAATTACGGTGTGAAAAAAAATCAGAGATTGATGGCTGTTCATGTTATGTTACTGTTATTTTCTTCAAAACGCCACCCTTAAGTGGTTTCGTAATGTTAAACGTTACGTTGGGTAATACTGCCCGATGCACCAATCTTATTTAGCTACATGACATTGGAATGCCGTTAAACTATATGCAATCAAGCTAAGAAACTGGCAGTCGTTGTTAGAGAAATGGAAGATTCTGATCACCTACTCTCACAACAAACAGTCCCATCTTCAATATTTCAATAGTAGATGCCAACTCATATGTCTGAATCAAAGTAGCAGACAGAACAGGAACACTGGATATTGTCACGGTCTGTCCATGTCTTCCTGTTGTGCCACGCCCCTTCTTCCCCACGTGCAAATGTATTGATTGTTCCCAGCTGCCCCGTGTTCCATCCGTGATGTTTTCCATATTTAGTCTGCCTGTGTTCATCCACAGTACATACATCTACGGTACATACAACAATGTATGTATATCTCCGTACATCGGTTCACGGTTTCCGTAGCTGTTCCTGTTCCGAATCCTGTGTTTTCTAAGGAATAAACTCCTTGTTTGCCCTGCCGCCTGCATCATGGGTCGTCGTTCGCGAAATAACCGTGACAGATATAGCATTTACTTGTTTTGCAGACATTTTTAGCTAAATGTATATGCAATTTACGACATTAACTGTTTAAGCAACCTATAGCTATCAACACATTTTTGATGGCTGAATTGTCTGTCACATGAGAACTGTCACATGTTTGGTATGTACAAGACAGGTAATCTTTATCTGAACTCCAGTACTTGGTGAGCATAAGAAAACTAACATATCCAATAAACCACAGTAAACCCATCACCAGTCAGGACTGCATCCATATGTCACTTCTGCATGCAAATTCTACTCCGTCAGCTTATACTGTGTCTTGCCACAGTATTTGTACTGAGTAGGGATCTCCATCACTGTAATTTCTTTTGTAAACTTGCTGGAATTATTAATTAGCCATGCTGCAGTAGCAATTTTCAGTGTATAATAAATGCACGGGCAGCATTCTCCTTCAAAGTAGCTTTAATATGAATTAATGGTTCCCACAATAATGGAAGAACATTACGATCCATAAACAGGAAAGCATCATACTTTATTAGTTTGACGGTAGGCTTTGGGTTCTTACCTGACATAACAATTTAGGCTATGAACACAAAGATTTTTTTAACTCATCCTTTGATCTTCCATCCGTTTATCCTGGGGGGGGAGGCCTAAATTAAAACCCTGTGAAATTGGCCTGATGCTCAGTTCTTCTTAGAGGTCAAGCAAAGAAGCTTGGTTGTTCTTCCATGCCTTTCAGTCTTCATATAGACATGACCACACCAGCGTGAGTGCACGCTGTTCCTAAGAAGCTGATGTACTTTTATTATGCAGTCAAACGCCAGAGCAGAAAGCTGTCTTTAATGCCGCTATCACGCACTATGTGCACTTTCTGCCTCATAAGACCATATCCTGAAGCATAATCTTTATCTTGTACCAGAATCAGGTCACTGGCTCCCAAGTCATTGTTTTGAATCCAGCTGTAAAGCAGCATGGAGGTGGTAATCCCCGCTCGCCCACCCCACTCAAGCATATGGACCGTGGCGTGAAAGCTGATGCACTTACAGGACCTTCCTGTTATCCAGCTACTGCATTTCATGGAGTGCTAGCCCAGCCAAGATTAGCATAGCCGCTCCTACGGGAAAGCAGTGATCATTGGTGACCTTTCCTGGGGAGGGGATTTTATTTTATTTTTTCGTAGTTTATTCCGTCGCTCCCAACAAGTACAAAAAAAAATAAAAAATTAAGTGGCAAAGAGAGTAAAATTTAACAGAGATTTTTCGGAATTGTTCTTTAGAACTACAAGCAAGCCGTGAATGAGTGATATTTTGATTTTATGAATTCTTTCAAAAGAACTGGATGTTGGACTGGACTGATAGGAGGCTTGACCTTGAGGGTCCTGTAAATATGCCAAAGAACATGTCCCATCTGAAGTGTGTGTCTGTGTGTGTCTCAGACAGGCAAAGTGCATTTCCTGTATGTGTCTCAGACAGGCAAAGTGCATTTCTTATGTGTGTCCCAGGCAGGCAAAGCGAATTTCCTGTATGTGTCTCAGACAGGCAAAGCGAATTTCTTGTGTGTGTCTCAGACAGGCAAAGTGCATTTCTTGTGTGTGTCTCAGGCAGGCAAAGCGAATTTCCTGTATGTGTCTCAGACAGGCAAAGCGAATTTCCTGTATGTGTCTCAGACAGGTAAAGGGCATTTACTGTGTGTGTCTCAGACAGGTGAAGCGAATTTCCTATGTGTGTCTCAGGCAGGCAACGTGCATTTCCTGTATGTGTCTCAGACAGGTGAAGCGAATTTCCTATGTGTGTCTCAGGCAGGCAACGTGCATTTCCTGTATGTGTCTCAGACAGGCAAAGTGCATTTCCTGTATGTGTCTCAGACAGGCAAAGTGCATTTCCTGTATGTGTCTCAGACAGGCAAAGCAAATTTCCTGTGTGTGTCTCAGACAGGCAAAGTGCATTTCCTGTGTGTGTCTCAGACAGGCAAAGCGAATTTCCTGTGTGCCTGACATGGGTAAAGACTATGTTGTGTGTGTATTTCTGTTCAGTATGGACAAATTAAAATGAAATTTTAATAAAAGTTATCAGAATTTGAATTGCAAAATAAACATGGAGACAAATAATACAAAATGAATTAAATACTTGATAGCTATCAATTCATGTAGTTCCAGTTGTTGAATTATCAAATCACCTGTGATTTATTATCTAGACTTATATTTTGTGCCCTGGTTCAGTGGGAGGCACTGTGGGCTGACACCGCTTACGGCTGTGCTGTCCTTATTCACAAGGTTACGAGCCCCAATCGAGCAGACCTAAGACACACATTCTCAGCTCAAGCAGCCAAAACCCCAGACCTCAGCTTCATACCAACAGAAATTTCACGATGAAGGAAAATATACTGTGTCAAAGTGAAACCAGAGTTATTTAGGATAAACCCACAGTGAAGTAACCTTCCTATTTTTGCTGCAAAACTGCAATATTAATGGATGTAATTTGTTACTTTAACCCCCCCCAGACAACCTATAAGTGAGTCAGGGAATAATTAGTCTGAGTTGTTCTAATAAATTTTCTTCTGTCGCATTCAGATTTACCCTTAAAATATATGAAGCATTTAGGGTTCAGGTTTGCAGTTTGTGTGAAAATGAAATCCTTACATTCTGCAGCACAAGCAGTCAAGCAGACTGCACTTTGTCACTCTGAGAAAGATTACCAGCTACTGGGAAACAGTTTGCACAGATCATTTTTTGTTTTGGAATTTTGTCTTCGAATTCTCTCCTGTGTTTTGGGGATGAGGGGTAGTTTGGTTCAGGTTGCTTGTGGTTAAGAGAACTTCAGCAGGGCAGTCAGATATTGCCACCCTTAATCTACTGCTTAATGTGTCCACGACTGTCACCGCTGGCAATAGAAGGGATCCTTTGTTCCCTGAAAGTCGCAGAGGAACACAGATACCACTCAGCTTACATTATAGAACAGCACACACTCACACGCACAGTTCCTGTGCATCACGAATATCTGCAGGGTAAAACTGGAAACAGATCCACCAGCTTATCTGTGCCAGCATCAAAGAGGAAAGAGGTGAAATACTGTTCATTACTTCTTCGTATCCAGGTCAGCTTTAGTCTCCTGGTTCCATCTGAAATCTCCTTTTAAAATCATTTTACTAAGACCTCTGGTAATCCACTGTCCCAGAATCATTTGTATCTGAGTGCTGCAAAAATATGTAAAAAATTGAAGATATGTAGCATGTGATACACTTTATGAAATGACATACAGTATATGAAAGTATTTAGGAATGTGGATAAATTATATATTGTGTGCCATTTAGCAGCTTAAATATAGAAATGTATCTGAAGTCAAGGGCAGCGATATAAGTTATTGTATGTCATTTATGACACACTGACATTTTGAGTGTGGCATTGCACTCAAAAATGTATTTAATTAATTCATAGCAGGAGAATAGCTGAAAGACAACCATCCAGAATAAATGTGTACCGCAAGCCATAAAAACCATACACTAAAAAATGAAATGTACACTAAAAAAAGTGAAAGGACCTATTTTAATTCGAAACCAAAATAGCTTTTTCTGGCCAGTTCAAGTCTAGCGAAAGACTGGTTCATTCCAACATCATCAACATCAGTGCCTGACCTCACAAATGCTCTCCTGGAAGAAAGGTCAAAAATTCCCATAAACATACTCCTAAACCCAGAAGAGTTGAAGCTGTTATAGCTGCAAAGGGTGGGCCAGCTCCATATCAAAATCTATGTATTAAAAATGGGATGCCATTAAGGTTCATACATAAGAACCAAAGCCCATTTCTGAGCTTAGCCATGAAAGGTGTTTGGGGTCACCATGAATCTGAGGATGTTTAGCCATTATCAAGCATGAAGATGCAGACAGAGTCACTGAGGTGCCAAGGCTGAAGAACTTTGGGAGGCAGCCCAGATGTGGTGCACTTCCATCTGGTTCCCAGCAGGGGGCGAAGTGGGATGCTCTGCCTGTTAGATAATGTACATTGATAGTGCCAGTGTCTCCTGCTGTACTGATTTGCAAGGATCCTCTAGATCAGCTATTTACTGGGCAGACACTCCTATCTGGACTGACTTTTGGGCTTAAAAATAATATGTATCTTTATGTATTTTTTCCCCAAAGAACATAATAGGTACAATTAAGTATCAAATACAATACAATTATAAGCTTACAATGTATTTGAGTGTGAAAGAACCAAGATATCATTCATGTTAATGATCTCCTATAACGTACTGCATTTCTTTTGACTATATTGCAGCTTTTTTTTGATGAAAATGGAAAAAGCTCCTGTCATTGAATAAACACAAGGCAAGAATAGCCCTGTGCACAGTCTGGGCTAAAGCGATGTCACGCTCCGGTGTGTCATTAGGTGAGTGAGCCAGAACAAACCAGCACCAGTTTCTGGGAATCCTTCAGATTCAGAGTCAGACAGCACTGGCAGGCCGGTGCCCCCGTTAATCCCTTCTCCTCTTTACTTTCTTTTCTTTTTATATAAACGCATCCCTCTAGAGAAAGTGTGGGGTTTATTTATCGGTGATGCAGATAAAACCTCAATGTCATTACTTGAATGGCCTTGGGGGGCCAGACACTGAGCAGAACATAGGTGCTTCGGGGGAAATATCTTCAGCCGGAGCTGAAGATTTCTCCACTGAGCCATACAGCTTTATCTTGACCAAAGTACCAACTTTCCAGTGGGAGCAATCCTCTTATTTTTCGACTGTTGAATGACTGTGACTCTCCACTATGTTGACATGCTATTTGTCTGAGTTTATTCAAAATAAATAAATGTTATTTTTTCTAAGATAATTAATATAAAAATTTCCAGTAGTCTAATATGCTTTTATTAACATCTAAACAGAATATTACCAGTTATACAGGACTTAATGACACTTCATTGCTGCCTTGTGGGGAAATTCTCTTCTCGCGCACCCCATCCATGAAGAAATGAGCACAGCATAGCACAGCACGCAATAACGAAATGTGTCCTCTGCCTTTAACCCATGTGAGATCGTGACACAGCAGGGGGCAGCTACGTGAGCGCCCGGGGAGCAGTGCTTGGGGACGGTACCTTGCTCGGGGTACCTCAGCGGTACTTACGGGTCAGGGACTCGAACTGGTGATCTTTCAATTACACAGTTGCATCCCTAACCACTACACGACCTGCCTGTGGTCATGCTGACAGTGGGTACTCTCCACTCATAAGGAGTGGAAAATAATAAAAACAACAACAATAATAATATTAATAATCATCATCAGTCCTTCTTTTGGTCTAAAAGCTCATTTTCATACAGTCATTACAAACCAAAAGGGCCTCACCCTTTGTACTGGGAGTCTGTTTGCATGTAACAGGTCTTGCATTACCCCCCACATATCTATTACATCGTACTACTCTCTTTCATTTCCTTGAAGGTGTTCATCAAAAATCCATCTATCTTCTGTAACTGTATGTCCTATTCAGGCTATGGGCAGGACAGGGTGCCAGCCTATCCCAGGGCACACTCACACACCGCTTACTCACACAAGCACACCTATGGGTAATTTGGTAACTCCAATCAGCCTCAGCATGTTTTTGGACTGTGGGGGGAAACCGGAGTGCCCAGAGGAAACGCCATGACGACGCGGGGAGAACATGCAAACTCCACAGAAATGGAGCCATGGCAGAGACTCAAACCCTGGTCTTAGAGGTATGAAGCAACAGTACTAACCACTGAACCACCCTCATAGAAAATGAAATTTTTAAGAATTTTACTACTGTTCCTATTATAATGTAATTAATTTTCCCAATTTCTTTTAGTTACATTGATTGAAATACACTTTTAATGCGTTGTTTTGGGTTTAATCTCAAAACCTCAAGTAAAGCAGTTACACATCGGTCATTTTCCAAGGTAACCACTGTATCTCCTCATATAGCCATGCGGTTTGCAAAAGTTCTTGTCAAAATAAAAGTCCAGGCTCCCTCACCCCAAAGCGCATTAATTCAAAACAGAACAAGTGACCCATTGTGCCCAACTTTTTAAAGCACTCACAGGTAATCCTAGCCCAGATAAATCAGAAATTTTATTCAAACAAAAATAAAACTGTTTCCTCAGAGACTCCAGGGTATTGCCAAGCCATTATGTAATGACTGGAGGATAAAGAACAGAAGACCAACCTGAGATGGTCTCCTACACTCTACAGAGTGTGGGGAGGCGAACCCCCCCCCCCGGTCCCCTACACTCTACAGAGTGTGGGGGGGCCAACCCCCCCCCCCCCCCCTCTGTCCTGCTTAAAGGTTTTATTGTTTGAGAGCTGACCCCATGTACCTCCTGTCACCTGTCACTTCGAGAGCTTATCCAAAGGACCTCGACCTTCCGGGAATCAGAAGAAAGGGAGAGTGTACAAACTGAGATAAATGCTTTTGGTCATTATCAAAATTAGGGCTCTTAGGCCAGGTGGTTAAACATTATCTGAGAAAGATAAACTGCAAAAACATTCATTTATACAATGAGCGTAGTGATAACTCCAGCTGAAACCCATGTTAAAATGTTAAATAATGCTTATATTGTCATGTCTGCTTAGCGATTTTTTCCTTTTTTTTGGTGTGAGCCGTATACAGTTGGCTGAGGACTGGGTGGCAATGACCGTGTCCTGCACTCAGCAGCATGCATGGCCCAGCAGACAGGAATAAGAGAATGTTGTAACCCTGCTTTCAATACCCAGGTTGTTTGGGGTTAACAAGCCTGTGTGTCTATGAATGCACACTCAGCAATAGCAATAGGCACTTTATTTGAGAACCTAATGACATTTTCTGTGAAGCTGTTCCGCACAGTGCTGTGGTGCTGAGCTGCTATTTTTATACTTCTGACTTCCCCTTTAGCTGTTAGTCTGGCCGGTCCCCTCTGAGCGATCTGCTTGACAGTGTGTTTTCAGCCAAAGAAAGGCGATCACACCAGATCATATAAAATCTAGACAATGTACTGTCTGAAAATCCCAGGAAAGTGGCACCTTCCGAATCCCTGGAGCTGCCTTGCATTTGCACCTTGCAAATGTCGCAGTTTTCAAAATCACTTAGATTAGCTATCTTAGCCATTATAATGTTTAATCAAACAGTACAGTATGTGGAACTCTTGATCCTGTTGGAATTGAAGGGAAAAGGCGGATAGCTTCTAGCAAGGCAGGAACAGGTTCGCCATATTTATTACCCAACAACAGAATAAAACTCCTCTTAAGTAAAACAAATGCGTACTTAAAGGGACCACTGTCACCCAGCACATAGAACCTGCTGCGTCCCCATAACATGCATGAGGCACGATATATAAAATTTGTAACGCATAACAAAACCAAACTGAAACTATGGTGAATTATGCCTGTAATGTCTTGGGTAGCAGTATTAATGTCCACTACAAAATACAGACCTGTAGCAAGGTGGCTGGCCATACAGGACGCCACACACTTGACGTCCGGGGAAAATGAACTTTAACACAATAGAGAGAGCAACCTGTCCCATGCTTAAAATGACCTTGTTCTTTCTATGTCAAACCACAACCCTCGCAGAATGCTTTCATTGCGGCAGACCCACATACAGAGTGCAAATAAACATATTGTGGCCAGTGCATTTTAATATAGGAGATGACAGCTCTTTTAAAATGGGCCTTGATATCTTTATTAGTAGCTACTACTGGTCTAAAACTAGCCTCAGTACAGACAGGCAAGCCAACGATTTTCATGGCACTCGTGGTACACGCTATCGAAACACATTCACTTACACTATTTACAGATACTTGCAGTGTGGTGCAAAGCATGCTGGTAACTGCATAATTAGTCTTGCTGACCAATCCCACGGCATAACATTTATGTCAGCCAATGGTGGACAGTGGCTGGGATCAGAGTAAACCAAATAGTTTGCCTGAGTGACTCTACATAAATGGTGCACTGAAACAGCGAACATCACGGTTATAACTGTTTAATTGACGTCGTAATGCTGAAACGAGAGTTATTCAGTCGATTTTGGTTGTAATATGCAGTCCCCTGCAGTGGCTGACACTTTCATATTCTCTCATTTCAGAGCTATAGGAATGCAGCTAGGTACACTGAAATACAACAGCCCACTTTCAGCTCTGTTGAACGTATCCATTAAAAACAACAAAAAGGACATGTATGTGTTCTGTGCTGGGATCACAAAAAGCCATAATGGGAGTTCAACATGCTGGCTTGACCTCTTTATCCGTTCCGTCAGTCTGCAGTGCTGAAGGGCAGTGCGTCCTTATTGGCAAAGACGCGTCGTTCTCAGCTGAAGGACCGACGCTGGCCCTGGAGTCTTTCAGGCCTCCACAGATCAAAGATCTTTCAGGATTCCCACCTTCTACACCACTGGCAGAGGAACGAAAACCTTGGTTAATGAGGATAAAAACGGAAGTGCTATCAACAACTTTACTTAAACCAGCAAAAACTGGTTTCTGGCGATGTATTGAGCTCATACTAATAGTTTTGTTAGTGCTGCAAGCCATGTGTCCCGGCTGAGCCGACGCATTTATGCATACACAATGCAAAAATGTCAAAAAAAAGCCAAAGCTGTTGATGGCGAGGTGAACCCGTGTCTCTGAATGATTGTGCAGCCCTCCTGCCCAGAACAACAGAAGGTTGAACACTGATACAGCTGACTTGTTTAAAACAGCAGAGAAGAACAGGGCTGCTGTTTTCCTGGTAAACGTTTAGTCAGCACAGACTTTCATGACTGGCAGTATAGACCTTGTGAAATATTTACTGCAGAATCACAGATGTTGGGCCCGTCTATTCACTGTAGTCTCATGGCCTATTCAGGGTCATGGGGGGTCTAAAGCCTTTGGGCACAAGGCAAAGAGAACATGCAAACTGCAGACAAGCTGAGCTATGGGGGACACGCTAACCTTGGTCAAAGGGGTGTGAAGCAATAATGCTAACCGCTGTGCCTCCTGTGCTGTGACAGCGCTTTACCATAGGGGGTTGTGGGGTTTGACTGCCACTGAAAAATGTTGATTTCTGGGACAGTCAGACAGTCAGACTCCCAGCACTTCCCGGAATGTCCAGAAGGGGCAGGATGTCCGACTATATGAGGCCTACAGAGAATGCGTATTAATTAATGTGTGTTCACAGAACATGCAAGTACAGGTGACTCTGTGTCATGCTATTGTGCTGAAGAATGTGCACTGGTACGCAGCAGGGCGGAATGCTTAACTTTCGACCAAACATATAATGTGAAGCGAGTAGCGGTGTAACAGAGGCTAACGAGCGCAGGCCTTCTAGAAGGTCTTGTCTAATCTCATGCGGTGGGTGGGGATCCTGGGGTCTGCTTTGATATGAGAGCTTATCAGTACTTGAAAAAACTCCACAGCTGGAAGGCCAAGGAAAGGATGATACCTAAAACGTTATGCTGAATTCCTGAATGTGCGTGTGACACTCAAAAGCAATATTTTATGCAGTAATTTAACATCTTACTGAGATTTCTGGAGGAGATAAGATAAAGAATTCAACTAATCATTTACACATTTTTATAGTTGATAAGAAAAATATTGTGATGCAAAGGCATTAAACTCCAATAGCTACTATGTATCTCAAGTGTTATTGTTAGAAACCTATAAGGAAAATATAGTAAAAATCCCACATATCAGGTTGCTAAAAAAAGAACTTCTATACAAATAAATTAAATATATTAGCATATCTGTACTGCATGTCAAAATAGACAACAGACAAAAATTATTTATATAATACTTTATTTCATATAAAAAAGACAAAAATAACTTAATTTGATATGTCTAAAATAATTATCTTAAAATCAGAGAACAAACATTACGGAATACTGAAAATGTTATAAGGTTATGAAAATATAATCACGGAATGTCACATGGCTGAATTATGCCTCCGGTTCTGCAAAGTTTGGCAAAACATTTAATTAATTATGGGTCTTTGCTTTGGGATAAGTATTTGTAGTGTATTTCGAACAAAGCATGTGTAATCAAATGCGACCCCAAATAAAAACTGAGACCCACAAGCTATTTCACACCGCATCAACAGCGGTACTGCGCTCCAGAACACTCACCCCCACTCCCTGCCAGACCCCCTCCTCAGCTGGCTTTGGAAAATCTTTTGACACACCAGCATTGGCTTCAAAAATATACCGTCACTGACGAAAGACATGAAAATGACCCAGGCGGACAACCGTTACTGAATCACTTGATAGAACTTCACAGCCTTATCTTCACTGGAGGAAAGCTGCTCTCCCTGAGGCCCATTTCTGAATGTCAGAGTTCCCCTAACAGACAGAATTAGCATTTGTATATTTAAAGATGTGCCTGAGAGTAGGCAGGGCAACAAAACCTATTACCATAATAAGGCCGCTTCATTTGCACACAAGTACAGGCGGTCACATCCATCACCGACTGCTCTGCCCGGCCCCTATCTGTCCCCTCCATGCAAAGGTCGCCAGTTAAAAGATTACGGAAAGCAGAAGGTGATTTACATTCTTAATCAAAGAATCCGAGGTCTTCAGTTCTTCAGTCCAATCTGTCCCTTTATGATTCAGCGCCTACAGTAGCTGCTGACCCAGCCGGAAGCTTCATCGTGACGTTTCACTCTACATGTGAGAGGAACGGGACGCTTTCAGAAGCAGTGGGATATTTCAAGCCGCACTTGGAAATTATTTGCTTAGGAAAAGGATTTTGGTCTCTTAAAGGCCTAAAATAATGGGGTCGGAATTTCATTTACTTCCTCTTCGTAAGAAATAATTTAATATTACATCAGTCAAAAAATAACTTATAAAGGGTCACTTTTGTTTTTCTTGAAGTATGTGCACACAGCATTTAATTATTTAATATATTCACAGGAGGTCAGGTACTCAGCTGCCAGACTGACAATGTAAGACAAGGTACCGTGACTCGTTTTTTTAATACCGAAATGTCAAATAAATATTTTACATTTGACAATACTATAATCTTATGCTTATATATGAAAATATATTCTATCTTCGTCTTTATCAACTGGCCACATACAGATCCAGCTCCAGTTACTCAATACAGATCCAGCTCCAGTTACTCAAAATGGTATTTCTCCATTAACTTATACTGGTTCGCAATGTGACGCATCTCTAATTATGTCCAGTTTTTTTTGTGTACTGCAGCCTACACCCGAACAGAATATTTGGTAAAATACTGTGAGGGGTGTCGGGTATAAGGCATAAAACTGCCGGATGTCCTAGCCAAGTCTGGACATAATGCTTTCAAAGGCAGTGCCCAAGCTGACTGTCCTTCAGCATCTGATTCTCCTTCTCTGGCTGCACTCAGTGGGGGGTCCTTCAGGTCCCTGTGCTGCAGTGCACGTTCTGCTGGGGGAGGCAGGGGTCGGTGGAATGGGCGTCATGGCTAAATACTGAATCGTTGTCTGAGGAGCACATGCTGGAAGCATCCTCGCAGGAAGGGGAGTACTGCTCAAAAGGTGTCGATAGGTCCAGATACTAGGGGGGAGAAGAAAGGAATGTCAGTTTAGCATCAGTGCACTCCTGCTTGATGAAGCGGTCTTATGCGGCGTGCAACTCCAGAACCACCCCGGGCGCCAGTGGAGTGGAACGTGCGCGGCCCGTCGGTCTGAGGAGAGGGACCCACCTCGTCCGAGACGGACAGCAGCACTCGATCCAGCTCTTCCACCAGCTGTTTGAAGGTGGGCCTCTGGCTTGGGACTGCATGCCAGCATTCCCTCATCTTCACATACCTGGGAATTGAAGAAGGCCCGTCCGGTCAGCAGTTTCATACAGGATAGACCTTGTGAAATATTTACTGCAGAATCGGATATGTTGGACCTGTCTATTCATTTTAGTTGCATGTTCTATTCAGGGTCATGGGGGGTCCAAAGCCTATTGGCACAGTGGAGTTTGCATGTTCTCCCTGTGCTCTGTGTGGAGTTTGCATGTTCTCCCTGTGCTGTCATGGGGTTTCCTCCAGCTACACCGGTTTCCTTCCCCCACAGTCCAAGAGCATGCTGAGGCTAATTGGAGTTGCCAGTTTTCCCATAGGTGTGAGTGGTGTCTGAGTGTGCCCTGCGATGGGTTGGTGCCCCATCCTGGATTGTTCCCTGCCTTGTACCCATAGGCTCTGAACCCCCTGTGACCCCTGTGAGGACAAGTGGTTACAGAAGATATATTTGAAGACAGGATCCTTAGTAACACCAGGGTCCCATAATGTTAGCATAAGCACCAGTGATGTTCGAAAGACAGGCCTAAAATGTTACTATAGACACTATACATTAATAGTGAAATTCATCAAGATTCACCAACAATTTCTTCTCTCTGAAATTTTATCTACATTTTAAGGAATAGTTATTAATAGAATTAAAATATAATAGGGAATAAATTTAATCAGTTTAATATTGCTTTAACATCTTCATAAAAGAGACCCCATGGGTTTCTTTTACTTGGCTGTGTTTTTTGACAATGTTTATATCAGACCATACCTAAGGGCCTCATACACTGCCTGGCCAAAATAAAAGGTGTAAACTTTAAAAATCCATTGGACCGCCTTTAGCTTTTGAGATCTTGCATTGGTGATAGGTGTGTTGAACCACTCCGTAAAGTCTTCATCAAAACACCTCAGACTTTCAGTAGGGTTAATGTCAAGACTCTGTGGTGGCCAATTTAGGTGAGAAAATGATTCCTCATGCTCCCTGAACCACTCTTTCACAATTGGAGCCTGATGAATCTTGGCAATCCCATCCTGGAACATGCCCGTGCCATTAGGGAAGAAAAATCCATTGATGGGATAACCTGGCTATTCAGTAGATTCAGGTACTCAGCTGACTTCACTTTATTGCTGCATAACGTTGCTGAGCTACAATAATGATCCAGTCATTGGCTCTCAAGTACTTGCTGATTTAAATTCAAATGGTGACTTTTTTTGGCCAGGCTGTGTATAAAGACATCACTATACTGCTGGAGTTACAAACATCTCATTCAGAAAAGGGTTGAACGGCACTACGGGGGGCTTTGTGCACTGCGTGTGGGGGCTCCGGCTGCAACTCACAGCTCATGCGTGCAGTTGGAGGGCTTGTCCATGCGATGACCTTCCCTCAGCAGCTTAAAGAGCTCCTCCACTGGAATCCCAGGATAAGGCGATCCTCCCAGGGTGAAGATCTCCCACATCAAGACTCCAAAGGACCAGCTAAGAGATGCAACAGACAAGGGGGGCCCAGGTGTAAGTCCACACTTCAAGATCACAGCAGGTAGAGACTTAAAACACAGGCTACAGATCTTATGTCTGCTTTCATCTTCCTCAGTTACCAAGAAGTAACCCTGTAATATATTATCATGTCACAGAAGTGTGCAAAATCCATCGCATAGAATGGACGGAATGAAGGTGTGGGTTATGCCTGCTTGTTCAAGGGTCTAACCGGTATCTTCCTAAATCACACTTACACGTCACTCTGATGTGTGTAGACTCGGTCAAAGAGGGCCTCGGGTGCCATCCATTTCACTGGGAGACGCCCCTGTTCATACAAAAAAGTGGGTGGTTGGTAACCGCACAGACGGAGCAGCGGTTAGCTTTCATCTGCCCCCCTCACCACCCACCCCAATTATGTCCCATTAGACTGCCCGTCAGTCAGGGGAGCTCCATTACAAATGATGTAAGAAAGCTATTACAATACACGTGACTGAAGAAAAGTACATGGAGAGCGATGATGTTCACATGCCTCTCCGGACACAACAACACCCGCTGGAGGTGTCACCCTGCCATACTCACGTTGGTGGTTTTCTTATAATAGTCGATTTGGTGTACTCCCCTAGCCAGCCCGAAGTCAGCGATTTTCATCACGTTGTCTTCAGTCACCAGAACATTTCTGGCTGCTAAATCCCTGTGAATGCACTTTTGGAGAAACGCTCATTATTAGACATAGCATTTACAGTATATACATGAAATGCATGGAAGGGAAAAGGGTAACACTTTATGAGGGGACACAAATAACTTAATGCATTAATTAATCATTAACTAACTGTTAGTTCATCGTTAATCAATTATGACTTCATATAGTCCATGCAGGATCTACATTAGTTAATTATTAAATAATTAGCTAACTGTTAACTAATATAGTTCCTGAATGCAATACATTAACCATCACGATTGATTAATGATGAGCAAGCATAACTAACACTTAGTTACTGGTTAATTAATGCATTAAGTAAGTGCATACTACTACATTATTTGTTTCCCCTTAAGTAAAGTGGGACTAAGGGGGGCTTCCCAAAATCATCACATCTTTACAATAATTATCATCTTATTTTGCAAGTCAGTTTCCATCATTAAATAATAAGTTACAATGCCTGAAGCTAAAATTTCTTAACAGAGGGTCAATTTAAAAATACGAAATGAGGACTGGCAATCCGAGGATATTAGACAAACAAATTTAAAGTTCACTTAGAAAAACAAAAAAGGAATTTCAAGAAGCTCATTTGGCAGACACATATTATCTTAGTGTGATTTTGGGGTAATAAAAAAAAACAAGAAAAAACTGTTAACAGGCTGAATGGATGTCATTAAGTTTATTTCGGGCACTGTCTTAAATAGCACCACTATTTGGATACTGAGAAATGAATCCCCTGGTTTGTGGCAGAGGTTGGAGGAGTTTCAGAGTGGATGGGGACTGCTCCCTCCCTGGCCAGGCGGGGCCCCATGCTTCACTAATGGATTTACGACGGTTCCTTAAAAAGCTCAGCGGAGCCAGAATGAAAGCAGCTGTAAACACTCACTGGTGGAATGCCCAGCGCGAGCATCTGGTGACAGTGTGAGCTGCTGAGTGACATGCGGCTGGAGGTCTTGGGACACTCACCCTTTTGGAGGCCAGGTACTCCATGCCCCGTGCCACCTGGTAGGCGCACGAGAGCAGGTCCTTGAAGGTTAGCTGCTCTTCAGGCACCTTGGTCATATCAAAGGTATAGTCCATGCCAGGAGGTCTGCGTGCCCGCAGGAACTCCCGAAGGCTACCCTTGGAAGCATATTCCACCAGGACATAAAGAGGGCCTGTGCAGATTTCACAGCTGGTATTACTCCCACCATTAGAGGAGATAGCTTGACATAATCAGAAGCTAGTGAACAAGAACGAGGCTGAACAGTGCTAGCAGAGCACTGAGGGTACATACCATCCTTGGTACAGACGCCAAGCAGGTTAATGATGTTCCTGTGCTTGTCCATCCCCTTCATCAGCTCCATCTCAGAGATGAGGTCTGCAAGGTCTTTGTCAGTGGCGTCATCTAAGCACAGAGATGTGTGCACACAATTTGGTCAGCAGAGGGAGTGAAGGGAATGATTCTTCTGCAAGTGTGTGCAACTTAACCTATGGTGTGATCCATGTACCTTTCAGCATCTTAACTGCCACCGTGCTTGACTGGTCTGGACTGTTCTTGTTTATCCCATAAGCCTCTGCCTTCACCACCTGTCCAAAGCAACCTTCTCCCAGTGGCTTCCCAAGAGTTAAGCTGACAGAAATAACATTTTAATAGCGTTAGTATTATTCAAAGACGTGTTAACATTTCATGCATTCAGTCACTAATCTCTTTATAATCTGGCAGCAATAACAGGCACGTAACGGGCACATAAATAATTGCAGGGGATGAAACAATCTTACTTTTCTCGGTTGAACTCCCAGTTTGGGTCGAAAGGCAGTTCAAATTCCATGACTCCGGCTAGTACGGGAGAGCAGCTTGAGGAGAGTCGGGCCACTCGCATAAGAGAGGCATTGGACTTCCCTGACGAGTCAGAATCCACCGAGTACTGGAAAGACAAATGACAGGTTACGGTGACAGATCATTCTCAAATGATTCTGTTGAAGCCTGAAAACATCCAGTGTTCAAATGCTTGTTCATGGAAGTTCTTCTCACCTGTCTGTGTAAAGGAAATTTGGAGAGTTTTTGTACAGGGAGGGCTTCGAAATGCTCCCTGTTGGAGTTTGCCTGCGTGCGGCAGAGTACGACAATAATAATCGTCATCACCAGAGCCAGTGACCCTGAGGTATATATGATGATGTCGGTATACTTCATCTCATCCGAATCCACTGGTCCGATTAGCTCGTCTTCTGTTGAAGAAGCACACAAGCAATCCTTACATTACTGACAGGAAAATGCAGTTGTTGTCCAAAACATGAACATGAACATGATAGTGGTGCTGTCTTCTAGAAAAGGTTGGCAGGAGGGACAAACTATACCTGGCAGAACAGTGAGCCAGGCAGACTGATAAGAATATCCGATAGAGTTCCCAGCCAAACACGTGTACTGTCCTGCATCTTCCATGGAGATGTTAGTCAGGTAGAGAACCTCAACGTCCGACATGTTCAGGCTGCCAGTCTATGAGAGGTCATCAAGAGATCAAGGTGAATATTAGTCCTGTACAGGGTCGCGGGGGGGGGAGGGGGAGGAAGGCAGAGCCTATGCCTGATGGGTGCAAGGCAGGGAACAACTCGGGATGGGGTACATCATAGGGCGCACTCACAAAAACCGTTTGCTCACACAGGTCAATATTACATGAAAAGTGAAATGAACGGGGGGCAGGCATGTCAGTGTAGTGGTTGGCAGTCACACCTCTGGGACCAGGGTTCGAGTCTCCCGCATGGCTCCATGTGTGAGGAGTTTGCATGTTCTCCCCATGTTGTCATGGGGTTTCCTCTGGGTACTCTAGTCTTCTGCCCACAGTCCAAAAGCATGCTGAGGCTAACTGGAGTTACTGAATTGCCCGTGGGTGTGCATGTGTGAATGACTGACGTGTGAGTGCACCCTGCAATGTGCCATCCTGGGCTATTCCCTGCCTTTTGCCCATAGACTCCAGACCCCAACCCTGAATCAGATAAGCAGTTACAGAAAACAGATAGAAATGAATGGCAGAAATAGGCCTTTTACAAGTAAGTCCTACTTGCCTTCAAGACCTGCACATAAGGAATTCCATCAGGACCATATCGACTGCCGTTCCTCTCAATGTGCTTCAGCCACTGAATATGCGGCTGCGCATCGCTGTAAACTTTACAGTAAAACTGCACATTTCCGCCCACTGCCGCAGTGGTGTTGGCCGGCAGGCCGGCCTGCAGGATGGGGCGGTGCGGAGAGCGCTCTGCAGCCAAGAAAGAGAACATACACTTTCAATGAGGTCTCCATCCCAGAACAGCGTCCTCACTTGTGAACCAATGTGAACCATTGTCCATGCCCGAGAGAGGTGGCACACACCCTCAGACTAAAGGAGACAGCCCTCTCATCGGGAACAGCATCAATGACTGAGGGAATGCATGCTTTCAGACAACATGAACCTTCTGTCGCGTAGCAGGGGGTGCTACGGGAGACCTCTAGGAAGCTGCCAAACACATTTCTTACATCGCATGCAAAAATTCAAGGGCACTTCAATCATCAATATTGTTTGTCCTCATACTAATAAACAACACCAAGATTTTGCTACTGATTTTCATTTTTTTAAATAAACCAAAAGCCAAAAATATAACGAAATGAGGTCATTACAAGTCTTAATCAGATTAAGCGACCAGAGGAAGCAGATAAGATGTGGATGGGGAGCAGCGATTGTTCCTTTGAAGTCACTGCATTTCTGCTGTCCCCATTCACACACAAAGCGGCAGCAAAGGCCACGGCAGAGCCGTCTGTCTGCATGCTCTGCGAGACCCATCATTTAGGACCAGGACTCTGATTCCGGAGCCGACCGACCCAAAACACTGCAATGTCTACGATTCCTAATTCTACTGTCCCATATTCATGAAGTCTCACATTAGCAAAGATATTCAAACACAATACCGTGCAAAAGTCTTGGGCAGTCGAAAGAAATGTTTTTACCTATTTATTTGAGTAGTAAATGCATGTGTGTTTAGAAGAAAAAGCACAATTTAGCATCAGAACAATGCAAATTAAGAGTGACACAATGAAAATTATTAAGAACTTCTTCTGTTCTAATTCTAGTTGGATGGCTAGATGAACACCGCTTCAGTTCCCAAACCTCTCCACAGGGGTACCTCAGCCATTCCATGTAGTTATTAAATTTAATCACCAGCTCACTTAATTCATACCATTAATTAATTAAAAGTCCACAAGACATTAATTAGCTATACGAGGTGTGCTAGTAGTTGAGTTAAAAAATAAATGTGTGTATGGAATGTGTCACACTCAGCCCCGCCGGGCATGTCCATTTCCCAGTGTTTCCCTCAGGTGGGGCTTAATCAGCCTCACCTGATCCTCGTTGTGCTTGCCTAATGTGTCAATCCCCTTGTTAGCCCATGCACACCTGCCTTGTGTTTCCTCCTGGATGTCCTGCCCTATTTAGTCAGTCTGTGTCCTATTCCCCTTGTTGAGTATTGTTCATGTTTCCCGTGGTTTGCGTTCACGTTGGTTCCCGAATAAATACCCCTGTGAGGGACTTTACACCCGCAGCCTGCAGTATGGGTCGTTCATCCCGCCGCCAACATGACAGAATGGTGGCTGCAAGTACTGGGGTGATTTTAATGGAGGTTTCACACTTTGACAAGCATAATAGCATAGTTTTAACATGACGATCATATCATAATGTCATCTTTTTTTGGCTGCCTAAGACTTTTGCGCAGTACTTTATATGTTGAAGTTGTCCTCTGTTCCAGTTGAAGGTTAAAAAAAACTAAAATGAATTATAAATAACGTTTTTAAATAATAAATAAACCAAACTTGCAAATATGATAGGCAAACACATGTAGGCATCCAGTCCGCCTTGTATCTGCCATGAGGTCTGGGGAAAGCACAAGAAGAGGGAGATGATGTTGGTCATACCCAACACATCCAGGATGTAGCTGTGCGAGATGGAGCCGTACATGTTCTCCACAACGCAGGTGTAGTTGCCCCGATCAGATGGTACCACGCTCTCCATGACCAGGCTCCAGTGCTGGTGTCGCAGCTGTCGGAAGATCAAAGCTAGAATACATCTTCTGATGGGACTACCCTTATAAGGGGTTCATGCAGAGTTGCTGCTGGAGATTTTGAGCCCCACGAAAGCGTATCATATTGGGCCCCCAACCCAGACCAATCCAATCATGTTCCAATATTTTTAGGACCTCTATTACTCATGGGCCCTTGGCCCTGGGTTTATGAATGGTTAATAATCAGGTTATTAATTAGGTTATAACGTGTAGTATCTCCGCAAGTATTACATAGCTTGGATTGCAATCAAATTTTTAGCAGGTCCCTTACAGTGCCTTTCTTCTGTTTGGTCCTGGGCCTGTCAAAGCTAAGCTGTTAACCATTCAAGAATGTCCAGGATATAGAAGCAATTAGGGATTCTGCTGAAAGACACCCACACAAGAAATTCAGGTGGTTAGCTGAGGCCCAAGCCTGCCCAGCTATCCCAAAAAAAAAGAAAAAAACAGAAATAGCTTACCTTAATGCCTCCAATCCGGTGCTCCCCTCTGAAGTCACGCCCATTTCTCAGCCAGCGAATGGTTGGAGCCGGGCTGCCCATGGCAGGACATCGGAATTTCACCGTGTTGCCAGCAGGGACTGCATGCAGCTTCTTCTCCATGCGTTGGGTATGTGTCCAGTAAGGTCCTAGTGCAGCGGTCAACATCAAATGTCATGCTGACTGAGTCCAGTATGAGATACAAAGAGTAACAGAACTGTGTGCCAACAGACCTTGGGTGAAGTAGACCTCCTCATCCTCAGTTTGGGAATCTGCACCTTCCAGACCATTGTCTTCTTCATCTACCATGTCGTCATCAGCTTCATCATCTCCCGATCCTACTGAGTCTAGATCATATGAAAAAAATTGACTTTGGTTAAATCCATTTCTTCCTCAACCCTATGGTGAATAAGATGTCTGAAGGATGGTCCTCTCAGTCGGTTGGGTTGTGGTCCTGCCAAGCAGGGTACTTGTACTTGTGCTAACCAAGCAAAGGTCATAGTTTCAAATCTCTGTGAGCACAGATAAATGACAACCCTTCCCTTGACAGTAAGCTGCTTTGGATAAAAGCATCTGTTAAATGAATAAATGTAAATGGATGGGTGGATAAATGAATGGATTGCATTAAGCCCATTGTTCTACATGCTGTTATTCTTACCAACAGCAATTCTGAAGCTGTGAAGTTTCTTTCCCGTGCCACACAGCAGACACACGTACAACCCAGAGTCTTCGTAGGAGACGTCTGTGATTTCCATGGCGGCCGGACTGAGCAGCACGTGGGCACCATGCTGAATGCGCCGGTTGTCCTTGTACCAGCAGACGTTCCCTGTGCGGTTGTTATCACAGTGCAGCTTGAGGGTGTCCCCTGGCTCCAGCAGCAAGTGCTCCATGGCCTCCTCCGTCTCCTCATCTGATGCATCTTAGCCATGCAGACAACGGCGTTAGCGTCTCATCGGTATGGGTGCACTGCACGCTTAAGTAGAAGCCTGCGCTTCCCCCACTGTGACATTTCTAATCATGCCTTGATTTATTTCGCGTGACAAGCCAACAGGGGTTTCTATGGTGATTCTGGACCACCCCCCCTCCCCTTTGACTATTGTGGAATTGATAGTGAGCTACACAGCCTGGCAGGCTGACAAAGACAGTAATGAAAATGTCATAGCGTGACAGAAGCTGGGGCTTTGCACCACGAACTGGAGAGGATTTCCAGGGCTGCCAGTGTCCAGATCCTGAAACCTGAGTTGTCTGAGGCCGTGGAATTACGCTGGAGGTTACAGACTATGAAATCATTCACCTTAAAGTCCACTTCTAGACCTTACCTTCTGACTTCAGTCCTGAAGGGCCAGCTGCTCCAAGTAATTTCTCTGAAATATACCAGAAATGACTGTGAGTATGATTTATGCCTTAGTTAGTTATGTCAGGCATTTCAAAATTTCCTAAATTTCTTTCATAGCACGCAAAGTGCGATAATCATCCCCTATATCTAACTGGTGAATTGTCTCCTGCCCGTTCACCACCTTAGCTACTGTGTGGTGAGCATATTGGTGCAAAATGGCTGCCATAACGTCATCCAGGTGAGTGTTTATACAGGGGTGATTGCAGTGGCTCCCCATTGGCTCTGTAAAGCCCTTTGGGTGTCTCGAAAAGCACTATATAAATGTAACATTCATTCATTCATTCATTCATTTATTCATATGTGGTTAAACAGGTAGGGCAATATCTGCAACTGTAAAAATCCCTGTCATTGTGAATGCCTTAGAAACATGCATAGTAGGTGTACCTGGCAAGACAGTCAACCATGCCGACTGATGAGAGAATCCAAAGGAGTTTTCCGCGAGACATATGTATTCCCCACTGTCTCCGGCAGTTACATTGGACAGATAAAGAATCTCCATGTCTGATATTTTGACTGTGGTATTCTACAAAAAAAGGAAGAGAGAATATTTTCAGAAAGCTACAGGCAATAAAGAGAGAATAAGAGGCATTTATATTTCTTACCTTTATAACTTGCCCAATCGGGACTCCATCGGCTCTGTACTGGCTACCATTCCATCCAGTGCGCTTCAACCACTGCAGGCGAATCTGCAAGTCACTCTGTGAAGCTCCAGTGACTTTGCAATAAATCCGCACGTCACTGCCTAACACAGCCGTGGTGTTAGCAGGCAGCCCCGCCTGCAGCACAGGCTGCCGTGAAGGAATCTCTGAAATCAGGAGTGAGGAAATTACTCAACATATCCAAGGAAGAAGTCCGTTGTCTTTGAATTTTGCTCCATAAGTGGAAAGTTTGTCGTGTTTGTAATTTTTTTTCAGCTGAATGTTTGGTGAGGGGCGGCACGGTGGCGCAGTGGGTAGCGCTGCCACCTCACACCTCTGGGACCGGGGTTCGATTCCGGCCCAGTTCC
>JAODKL010000002.1:6761402-6804839 GCA_026780765.1 Petrocephalus schoutedeni
GGCCCCCCATCCTGGGTTGTTCCCTGCCTCGTGCCCGTTGCTTCCGGGATAGGCTCCGGACCCCCCGCGACCCTAAATAGGATAAGTGGGTAGGAAAATGGATGGATGGATGAATGTTTGGTGGAGCTACTTAGTTGGAAAACAACTGTAAATCCAAAAAAGACTTATGAGAGCATGGAACCCCACCTGGTAGGACCTCAACCCAAGCTGACCGAAAGGACTGTCCTTCAGAACTCTCAGCCTTGCACACATATTCGCCGGCGTCTTCGAGAGTGATGTTTGTCAGAGGGAGAATGGAGCCTTGGGCCGGGCTTCTGAGAGATGGCTGCACAAGAGCGTCACCCGCGATCAATTAACAGTAACGGCAGCTTTAACGCTGACAACAGGAAATGAAACCACACACCAAAAGTCAGATCATCTCTGAAGTTCTCACTTACGGTCAGCGCCCTGAGGTGAGAGTGGCCATCAGTATCTCGCTTGAACCACTGCACATAAGCTGATAATCGCCTTTGAACTTTGCAAATAAGTTTGACCTCCCCTCCTACTGACACAGTGGCATTTTTCGGGTATCCTGGCTGAAGGAGGGACCCTGAAAATGTAAAATCTGGGAAAAAAAGGCAAAACATTTCAATATTTCACATAGTGTCTCCAAGGTCAGTTTCTTCACTAATTGCTTCCAATGAGTATTCAGTTGAAGGCCAATCTATTCCTCTTGTATAAAGGCTTGTTTCTTGAGGGGAGGTAAGGAAACAGATTCCTGCCATTTACTCAAGGGCACTTATTAGCACAAACACAGCTTTCTTTATGCCATTTATTTTACAGTAAATCCTATGTTTCCAGAGTTTGCATGTACAAGAACATTTCTTCAGGGTGTTCAAAGAAAACAGAAAAAGTAACATATTTTCTGCACTGGATAAGCCAATAAAACAAGCACATGACTTTGAATAACTGTGTTTGATTGTGACGCTGTCCTATGTATGACCTTTAGAAAAGGTGTGAATGCTGTGCATGTCACACCACTTAATGTTTCCCATTCCATTTGATGATCACTTGATGTCATCCTCCGATTCATGAGAGACTGTCAGATAAGTTGACAGTCATCTCCGGCATTAGAAAGTCCCTTCCCCCCTCTACCTGGCAATTTTCTGGTCATTCCCAGTGTGTCCTGCTTCACCTTGTTCTTGTATACTGCTGTCTTAGAAACTTTGAGCCCGGAAGCAGCCTGCTGCTCAACATAGGCTTCTGCCAGCAGTACCAGGATTAAACCAGTACTTAAAAATGCACATTTTTTAAAAATACAGATTTATGTCTAAATTTTTTCCAGAGCTGTATAACAACTGAAATTTCACGTTTACCTAAATGTTTATTAAATAATAATATTAATATAATACATAATATAATAATAAATACTATTCATAATTCACACCTAATTGTCATTATTGTAATAATTATTATATATATTAATTATTATTAATACTAATCATAGTAATAATATTCTAAAATAACAAACTGTTCCTCTTTACATAGTGGAGAAGACGGGTACGGAAAATAATAAAAAAGAGATTGTTAAGGCTCATGAGCTAAATACACTCAATGTGCGTTTGGCTATAGCAAGACACAACAGATGTATACATCTCAGAAAATATCAAAGACCATTAAAATTCTTCTGTGTGCTTCAGAGTGCGTTAAGAGTAAGAGACAGACTCTTGAGGCTGGTCAGGAGTAGATACCGTCATTAATATGTACAGTATTGATGTGAGCCCCCTACCCTGGTCGTCCATGGCCTCCCCCTCTACTGGCATGCCTCCAGACAGATTTACATTTTCGAGCCCGAGGGTGCAGCACAAAAGGCAGGCAGGCTGAGGATTTCTCCTAAACAGATTACATCACTTCTAGTTCCTGTTGCCGTGCATTCCTCATAAAGCTTCATTCCAGCATTCCCCAGTGATATAAAACTTGGCCTGCTTCTAACTATACGCCCATAAAGCCAAGCAGACCATATGGGACGTAAAGGCTACGTTCGCGGAGGGCTGATACGTAGATGATGAGCAGAAGCTAAAACACCCTACCTGTCACTGTGTCCTCCTTGGCCACTACTTCATCAGCAAAAATGATGAGGAGACAAAGCTTGAAGGCAAGGATCATCTTGAGGAGGAGATCTGCGTGTGTGTGAGCGTGCGTTTCTGGGGATAGGCTGCTGGAGAACTCGCAGCTCCCAGCTGGATTTACACGCTTGCATCAGGCATCTGCAAGCTCTGTGAAGGGTCAAGCCACTAGAAACCAAAAAAACAATTGAAAAATAACTTATTACAGGATCTAAATTTCTTACTGTCTACTCTGTTTTAGCAGGATTGCAACAGAAATATATAAATAATAGTTTTTCTCCACCCCATCTCATTTGCAATAACAAAACAGCCATTTATAAACAAATGTCATGTTATACTGAAGGACACATCCACTGGATGCCAGATGTCTGCTGTACATTCTCCACTATCGGGAGCACGGTCATGAAAAAGGTGTAAATGTCTCTCTCCTGCTTGCTGTTGTGGCTAAATGACAGTGTCACTATCACCAAAAAAGCCTCTTGGAAACAGTGGACGACGTGTAATAACTGTGTTTAACATGAGAATTCGGTTTTTTCAACGTTCGTTTTCTGTTCTCATCCATGTGATGGAAAGAAGACGTTAGTGTCGCTTTCTTATAATTAACCTGTCACGAATGACTATCGAAAAGTTACATATTCGTTTTTATCAGATGCTTGATGGAAAGTTTAAAATCTATCAATTACAGGTGTATGTGGAAAAGTATGCATTCTTAAAAGCTAGTTAACGCTCTGCAGACGCTCCTGTGCCAGAGACGGTCCCGTAATACGCAATAGCTAATGGGCCGTCCCACCATCTCTGTCCGCGCGAACAGGATTTCAGAACAAGTGCCTTTGACTATTAGAAACATGAGCGCTGAGCGGCTGGCAGTTCGGCTCAGACGATGGACATGTGCTCAACAGCGTCACTTCAGCATCCTTAATGAATCAATACACCCAATAATCTTCTGAATAACTCGAAAAAGCTGATGCTCTTTAATCCAGCCCAAAGTGCAATTTATGACGCATCTGATACTTAATTATGCTTAAATTTACAGCTTAAGTTTTTTTGTTTGATGTCAAGTTGTGGTTTTCATATGATTAACTTTTTTTAAAGAATAGACTGCAACAGTCCCCTCACTTTCAATGTCTTCTTCATCAGTTCCAACAGTTCTGCCAGTCGTAATACATACATAAATGCTTTGTCGTTTAAATAATGGTTAAAATAATACAATTTAAATAATTAAATGTTTAAATGAACAATAAAACAATTGTGAATGTAATACGTGCCCGATTATTATCCACCACGGCAATGTTATTCATTACCTTTTTACTCTCTCCGTTTTGTCGAGTTCTTGTTTTAATATAAATTTGAAGCGAATCTCCAGAATCCCATCAAAGGCAGCAGAAAGACGTAACTCCCATGTAAACAGCACGGCGTTATAGTGTGTCCCACTCCTAGAGACCATGCCAGTTGTCCGCCGAGGACCGGAGGGATGATACCAGCCAGTCCCCACTATGACAGCGTCTTCACGTCCACTACGGACTGGAAGATGCTAAGGCGAAAAATGCCAGAATCCACCGCAGAGTTAATAAGACGAGCACTTGCTTCGCTCTTTCCTTCTGATAAGCACTGGTAACGATATGGCGCAGTTTTCCCCAGACACGCAGAAACAGATCCAGCTCCGTTGTAAAATAGCCGGATTTGCACGACGTACTTAAAGCGTATTTAGAGTCGGGAGCCGCCGTAGAGCCGCCGCCGCGCTGCGCTGCTTTCCGCCCGGTCCGCTCTAGAATGGCTTTTCTTGCAGGGTCCCGGAGCATTTAGAGGTCTCAATTAGCCACTCTCGGATTACACTGCAGAAGTGCCCGGCGCATTTTACTGCCAGCCTGGCTCGGCTCCCTCTGAAGCAGGAGGCAGAACAATAGCTTAAAATGCGAGCGAATAAGAGGGTCTGATGTACCCCCCCCCCCCCCCCCCCCCCCCCCCGCCGCCTAAATGAAACCCCCTACCATCCTCCCACAAGTAAGAAATGCAACCTACAATGTACCACAATTTAAGTGTGGGACTCGAAAGACGTGGGTCACCACAGTATTTAAATGACTAAACCAGTTTTAAATGACTAAACAATAATTTCACGTTAAAATCATAGAAATAAATGGCTGTGTATGCATATGTATGGAAAACACCATAATTATTCTAGACTACGGGATCCTCCACATTTTATTGCATTGAAAAAATTAAATAAATTTTATGATGATACTTTGGTCCCAGCATAAAATGGTTTCACTACATGATTAAGTTACTGCAGGACACACAAGGCGCGTTCTTTCGAGACATGTTATTACGAGACACTCAAAGTCTCAGTTTAATAACCCCGAATTGAGCCGTCATGCCATTAAATCGTCATTTTGACACCGTCCCAGAATACTGACGTTTAAAATTTAGCAGTATAAGATCAAATACATTTCAAACTGAATACATTTCCAGTCTGATCTGGTCAATTTAGCCTAAATATAACAGGAACGTTTATTTCCTTCTGGAAATTCTGAGTTAAAACGACATATTAAAACGTATGTCTGCTAAGTATCGGACACATCAACGTTGCTTTCTAATAAGATCAATAAAACGTTAAAAGAATCTGGTTTCCAAGTTTGCAAAAACTGTCCCCCTCCTCAAGGACTTAAACTGCCAACAAAGGGATCAGAGGCATCCAAGCCTTCATTTTCTGATTGTCCTGGCAGGTGACCCACGGCTATGCCCACTTGTCACCGGCGGGTCACACTGCGCCCCAGGAGTGAGCGTGTGCGCGGAGAGACTCCGCGGGATCGAACTCAAGTGTCGCTCAGATAGACTCCTTCTCCTTTCACTCCCTCTCCATGGCTCTCCCTCCATCAAAACCCTGCTGGCATTCCTCTCCACAAAAGGAGGCTCCCCCTACAGTCACCCCCAGCTCGCCTCACCATTGAGGCAGTGAACACCAACAACACTCCCCCATCACCCCTGGTCCCAAATCCCTAACGCTGGCTCCTTTTGTGGGGCCGGCTGAATCAGAATGCCCCATTAAAGCCTATTATCTGTAAGCCGTGTTTCGTTCCACATGCCCTGCTAACCTCTCATTTCAAAGGGCACCCCGTTTTACCAGCTCTTTCTTGCCAGCCTAATCATAGGTATACGTATTCTTTAATCCATCTTTAGGACTTCACTACTGAAGACTACCAGCATCGTCATAGAACAGACTTGCAGAAATTATTGCGATGATGAGCTTTGTGTCTCAGGCTTAACATTTCTTCATAGACAACTCTTTCTGCCAAAATATTATGGGACTAGAATTCTTAATTTAGTTTGCAACCGAATTTTTTAAATCATCGTGACACTCCCCTTTCACCGTTGAATTGTGATTACCTCACAGACAGTTCAAGGATACATTTTTGCACTCTCATAATGTGAGGTAAACAAATAATTGAAAATGAGAGCCAGAAAAGAACCCGGTCTTTTCTGGCTCTCATTTTCAATTATTTGTTTACCTCACATTATGAGAGTGCAAAAATGTATCCTTGAACTGTAGGTAATGTGCCTAGGATCCTGTCATCTGACTTATTGGTATTAATCATTTAGCATAGCCTGAAATGGTTTTCACCTAAAGTATAACACTTGCCTCACACACATGCTAATGTATGAATATACTGCAGAATATATTAATGATTCATGGTTAATTCATTCAGAATTTCATGTGACAGGTATAAAGTCACCCTAAATGCACAGATATGGGTTTCTTTCTCTTCTGGGATATTACATGCAGGCCATGTCTATGTTGATGCAGCATTATGGGACCTAATTGTTGTGTTAATTAGCTGCAGATGGACCGCCTCTGTAAGTCAACACGGGACAGTGTGAATGAAATTTCGAATCTCAGTTTAGCCTTTCAGTAACTGTGGGTTTTTTTTTCGTCTAATTCAATTATTTTCAAATACAGGATGGTGTGGAAAATTCCACCCTTCAGAATACTGCGAAAAAAATTTTTAAAGCAAATGTGCAGTTATGTATTTTGAGTAACTCTTTGTCAGCCTGCTTTGTCTGCCTGACCGTAAACATCCCTGGCTTTAGAGAGGAAGGGTGGCTGTGAATTACTGTTTTCGGATAAGGCAATAAACTTGAGACACCTCAGGAATGTAACATTGGGCATGAGACTAGGGGGACACACACAGACACGGCGACACCCAGCTATTCCAACAATGGTGCATTCCCAAACAACTCAGAAATATTTAGCATTTTAATAACGCTCCAGAGCAAAGGTGTGAAGGGCATTTAAAAAAAAATTCAAAATATGGAATAAGATTCTGCAGCAACTTAAAATCCTGTTTCCAGCTCGTAACGGCTTTTAAAAAAATTATTTTCAATAAATCCTGATGTTGCATTACGAAATCAGGAACTTAAGGAATTTTAATCATCTTCCCTACACAAGAAAAGTAAATAAGTATATAATAAGTATTTAATGTTTTAATTGATAAGAAGCTACCTGTTACCTTAACTCTCACGTTTGTAATTTTTTTCTTTTTTAAAGAATGCATGAGGATTTCAGCTCTGTAGAGATCTTAAGCGAATTCTCCTCCTACAGCTCAGTAATTGGAAATATTGGTTGGTGGGCCACGTCAATGATTTACTGAAGGATCTGAACAATGCATAATAATGCAGTGTGAAAGCTGGGTGGGGTGAAACATTTGGGAGCTCATTTGAAAGTATTGGTTTAGGACTATTGTTCTCTGTTAGAGTTAATTATTATACAAGTTGCCTTGATAAAGAACAGTGGGTGGAAGCCTAAAGTCATGCAAGCAGGGTTGTCACTACAAACAGGGAGAGACGCTGTGTCCTCTAACGCCCAGCTGTTTTTATAAAGATGGATATCACAGCTGTCACTGTTTTTACTTGCCCCTTTTCTTAACCTTTCTTTGTGCTCCGTCTTCTGTTGCTTTGATGTGGGTCCAAGCAGGGCAAGCCTGACCTAATACACGATGAACCAGCATCAGACTCTTTCTTTGGGATTCGCTCGTTGGCGAGTATGAATGTCTCAGTCTCTTTGGGAGAACAGAATTTTAAGAGATATTATAGCAATCTTCTAAAAGCAGTGCCGGGTACATATTTGTGTGGGAGGAATACGCTAATACAGAAGTTCATTAACACAATGTGCTATTGTTTTGGTGTCATTGTTTTAATGATTTTATGAGCATTTAGCACTCGCTGTAATCATATGTGGCAAAGCAGTCACATTAACCAAGACTAATAAAATTGTCACGTGTTGCCTTTCAGTATTGTGAAATCGGCGAGGACTGTATAAGTTTACAGAAAAATAATGCAGTGCACTTGTAGAGTATAGAACACCTTCATCGCAGAACCGCAGTTTTTCCTGTGTTTATACACAAACTTGTTGTTGCTGAAGACAGAATGACTGCGGCAGTGACAGTAATATACATGTCCATGCAAAATTAAGCAAGGCACCGGCCTGCGTCTTTATCATAAAATGGCTTTCCATGCAAACCATTTCTTTAAATACATAATATACATATTGTTGAAAATATTTAAAAGTGGTTGTTCATTTCAGTGAGACAGGCAACTGCTGAAAAATATTCAGAATTGTCCATTCGGATCTGGGAATACCTGTAGTTAAATTGGCTCCATTGCATTAACAATATTTCACTTGCATCGTATTTCTTCACAGTTTTCTTCATCAAACAATAAGGATGATGATTCAAAATGCCACATTCTGACCCATCAGCTGAATCATAGTGAACAAACATGTGACACAATCCTGCATGTTAGCATTAAGTATCCCTAATTTTATTTCTGAATGTGGACGGTGACCACCTTTTCTTGGGTATACCTCCAGTGGTAATCCTGTAAATCTCCTGAGTATCAAGTCAAACTCCTTGGAGAAAGAGGAAGCCGACTTGCATCGTGTGGCTTAATTAAGAGCTCATGCGCATGGCTGGGGGATCAGGAGCTGGGACCAGAATCTTTTCTTTTATGCAGTGTTGCAACAGCTAAGGGCTTCTTTCAAAGGTGGGTGGAGCATAAATTGCAGGATTTTGCAATATCAATTTTTGTCTAAGGATATGTTCTCCCTCGGTCTGTTCAACACTTTCACTAAATGTATTATTTAAATTTATGTGCGTTTCTTTTATTTCAATTCATTTATGTCTTATTAATTGGATCATGCAATATTCCGGCCATGCTTATTTTTAGTAATATTATTTGCTTTCTAGGCATTATCCATAAAATGTTAAAGGTAAAATAACCAATCCACTTTTGTCAACAACAACAAATATGCTAAAGTATTTAACTGAGATTTCAGCCATTGGTATTGATTGTCAACACTGGGGACACCTTACAGTTACGATTTTTACGAAGTTTGATTTGATGGTTTCAGGCATCAGGCACGTATAAATACTGTACCAGTTGAAGGTCTGGACACACCTAGGGAAAGTCATTTCATTTTGAACAAGATAACGACTTTAAGCACACATTAAGTTAAGTTATATAAAGTTTCATCTTGTGAAAAAGGAAAAGAATGGAGTGCTGCTATAGATGACTGAGGGTGTTCCATGAAGCAGCAGTTCTCAGTTGTCTGGATTCATTTCAGCTAGAAGCCATGATTGTCCAATAGGAATACTCCTTACCTATACTCTAATTGGAAAATAAGGGAACGAACGTGGAAATGTGCCCGGCAAGGTCTCAGGCCCTTCCTGTCTGTGCAATAGCGATTCTGCTTTCAGGTGAGTCCATGGAGCCTGTGTGTGGTTTTGTACTTTCTGAAGCACAGAGGGATTTGTAGCTGCCCCCATCTGTGCTTAATTAGCACAACAATCCAGTGCTCCAGTGCTGCTCAGTGAGGTCCGACTCGACACTGCACTCGGTGCCTTGTTTGGCTCAGCTCAAGGGCTTCAACAAATACACTAGACTCTTGGAAACAATGCATTCATTAACATGCCAAAATAACCATATACATATCATTCTTCTTTTCTAACATATACAGCACAAAAGAATTAGGCTGTCACAAAGAATTATGCTTAAACTACTTATAGTAGGGCAATAGGTATGTGTTAGCTCTGGGGAAAACAGAATTTAACATGATTAAACACTATTAACTCATCAGGAAGGGCAATTCCATCACAGGACAAATCTGTCGATCAGTCTTTTAGTTAATTAGCTTCATGAGATGCAAATTACCCAAACAAGTGGTGGAGCTGAACAAATAGACTAGTGTATTGCATGGTAAGTGGAATAACTTGAGAAGAGGTTTGCAATGATGGTCCCCGAACAAATGGTCACCACAATGTCAAAATAACAGTTTTTTTTATCAGACTGTGGGGACAATATAATATATACATAACCCACAGACACACAAAAACACAGATATATACACATATACAAATGTGCTTCCTCAGTTTTCTTGGTCCTAAAGCACACAATAGAATTGTGTTCCTTTAAAAATTACTGGTTTGATTTACCTTGTCTATGACAATGAATCCCCTGGAACCATGAAGGTCTTGCATAACAGTAGAGTCTTTATTCCAGGAGACTTATTATGAACAAGGCTTTACTGAGTGCTTAACACTAGACACTACTGAATGTTAAACTAGCTGATACCTTAGACTGCAATAATTGTTGTTTGCACTTTTGCAATTATATAATTGGTGTCTGCAAATATGTTTTCTTAATCTTTTAGGAATCATATAGATTTTTCTCACAGTTTAAACTAGTTTTAAAATTATATTATATTGCTCTTACACCAAGTGAGACAAACAGAAGACATAAACAATCCATTAACTAAACAAAAGTTGTCCACAGTCAAGTGACCTTGTTTGTTCACATGAAATAAAGTCATGTGATCTTATCTGTTTACATGTCGCATTATTAGGCAGATGATTCAGCATGTTCATGGTTTATTTCGGTCCATTAACAGACTGATTTATTATTTTTCTCAACAAAACCCGCAATTACAGGTCTTTCAAAGCCTCCTCAGTTTGCTTAATAAAAACAGTGAGGTGCATGCAGTGTAGATGGCAAACACACTCTGTGTGGCCCTCAGGCTGAATGCTCACTTTATGAGTTGCCTTAATCAGCAGGTATTAAACTGAACAATTATCTGCTGCCATAAAAGCTGGGATTTTATACTATTCACCTCTGTCTCCATAAATTGGCTAAACCACCAAGAGCGAAGAAGAAAAATATAAGGAGAGAGTAATTCCTTGTCATTTTGTGTATGATCTGATCTAGATGATACGCCCAGGCTTACTGTAACCCAAGCCCTAACATGCGCAGATGAACGACACACAGGAGACAACAAAGATTGTGTTCTGAGACAGTTATGATTGTAATTACTGACTTATGGCAAATATAGACAGGACAGCGTGGGGAATATGGCTAACCATGCCCAAGCCTCCATACCAGAAAGATTCTGCAGTTGTAATATTATGGATTCTGAAAACAGTTATTCAAGAAGAAAAAATATATAATTTAAACACTTTACTACATTGATATCCAGCACGTTAGAATGACACTTCTCAAGGCGTACACTATGCAGTCGGCCCTCCGTCTTTGCGGGTTCCATCTCCGCGGATTCAAATAACAATGGATCGAGAATGTGTGGGAAAAAACATCCAGAAGTTCAGCAAAGAAAACTATTAAAGTGCTGCGCCCCCGAGTATTATGCTGTAAGTTTTATTTCGTTAGGCTATTATGTTTTTCAGACAGATGTGGGGTTAGCTGAAAAGTCATGTGGCTTCATTGACTTAATCCCGCCCCTAACACTCTGCTTTGCCATGTTGGTGAAGCTGAATGCCAGAGATACTCCCCTTTCCTGGTTACCCATACTGCTTTGCTGTGCTGATAACGAAGGGTGCTGCTTAGAATACAGTATATCATCCCGAGTCCTTAGAGTGAAAGCAGAAAATCTGATTTTATATTACATTATTAAGTCATTTGCTCGACTGCTGTATTTTCCCCTGTTATTAAGTGATTTACAGATGATTTAAAGTGTACGAGAGAATGTTTGTAGGTTATAGGCAAATACTTAGGCAAAGTCTTTTTATATAAAAGACATGAGTATCTGCAGATTTTGTTATCGGGGGGTGGGGGGTCCAGGAACCAATCCCCCGCACGGACACGGCGGGTCAGCTGTATAATGAGCTTTAATTTGGTGATTTAACAAGGTTTTAATAACGAAACAGCCTTCATACACTTAGCATTGCACCATCCAGACCCCTGAAATGGAAATAGATGAGTAAGCGAAGTAACCACACTCGGTGTGCTCGGCAGCCATACACACGAGGCCTCATGGGAAGAGGGGATCTTCAGAAGTACGGACTAAAACATAACAAGCCACATTCCACAATGTCAGCAGTCCCTTGCTGTGCTTCAATGCTTGCTTGTACTCTCCTCATCGGAGGCCTAATTCAGAACCCACTCCTGTCATTACTCCACAACCAGCCTTCATTTATCCCTCTCCCAAAGCAGAGATGCAGTCTGTACAACAGTCACTCATCGTATGACAAATAAACTCTGGGCACTAGCCTGAGCTGCTAGGTAGTTTTAGCCCGGTGTGGGTACATATTTATTTAGCCTTGTTGTGGTTGGATTGACGTTGATCACAACGGAATTCAGTGCCTGTGCTATTCTGAAGCTGGCACTTTGTTCTGTGCATGTACGTTTTGTAAACGGTCAAAGTCAAAAGTCAAAGAGTCATATTAGGGTCTGTCGAGGGTATGACTATTGATAAAAAAATTCAAAGTTATTAAATATGTCTCGGGGATCAGTCTAAAAAGTAAAAAAACATACATGTCAAACATGACACACAACATCAACAAAGTGGAACTGTGACTGTTAGACAGGAATAAACAGACTTAGCAAGAGAGCCACCAAACACCACAAACATGTGACTTCAAAAATCACCACGAAACTGGATCAGCATCTTTATTAGCCAGTCTAACCAAAACATTTTAAACTTTAGACTTTAGCCAATGTGCAAACAGATTTAGCCTGGTATAAGGTACACAACACTTGAACCCTTCAGCAGTGGAAAAAAGAAATCTTGTATAATTTTCCCTACATCCAGTTGGGTTTACATTTCAGGAAAGTCAGAAGATGCCATCAAACCACCATGAATGAAAGCATGACCAGCTATCTTGAGAGAGATATTAGGTCCTCTGCATGGTTGCATAATATCCAGGATTAGGGACACGCTATGGGGTAAATACTAGTTACTTTTCAAATATTCCACAATGATAAACGCCCCCTTACACATTGCCAAACATGAATGTCCTTACAATGTGTATTGATTAGATCGATAGATAGATAGATAGATAGAGATAGATAGATTTTAATGCAAAGCACACTGTGAAGCTTGATATGTTTGCAGTTAAAATACATTGTTCAGAATTAGCACCCGCAAATTGGCAACAGTCATATTATGCATACTGTAAATATATTGTTGAACTGATTTTGAGGTACAATGTGGTCTGGTACAGTTATTTACTGCAGATGCTCTTGGTCAGATCTGTTTGGTTAATAATAGGCATTACACGGCACAGTACTGTGGCTTTTCAAATGCAGGAACATGGCAAGACATTTACATGGTAATGTCTGAAATGCTGTGGTATATGGCTCCAGCTTTAATCTGATGTTCTCACGCAGGAGTGGATGGTTACGATCAGAGAATGGCTATTCACGAAGCTTCACGTCATGAAGTGGACCTAGTGTAGTAAATCTGCTGGGGAAGGTTAGGTCATCATGGTTAATATTGTACTGCTTTTGTGTTTCAAACAGTGAAAATTCAGTGAAAATGGACTGCCTACCTTCCCACCCATATTTATAATTGTCTGGAAAAGTCCCCATGAGATATTGTTTCTCAAAACTTAACAATCAAAGACCCAAAGAAAACAGTGCCTGGATGAGTGGACTCTTGTATTTTAGAAAATTATGGTGCGGCGATCCGTCGCCTCTTACATCTGAGTGAGCTTACGATCTGACATGTTTACGTCGGTAGAGATGAAACGCGTGACTACGACAGCCACATTTCCAGCACGTCTAAACGTAAACGTAAAGGCTGTCTCCAGCTCGGCGGACTGCACTCTTTAATTTTTGTGTACTAATGGGTTGTTCATTCATCTTCCTAATTTAGCAGGGGGAAGGAAAAAAATTTCATCCAGCAAAAATCTGGGAAGTGCTTCTGAGCAAGTTTATGGGCAGCAAGGATATGTCTTAAATACTACGTCTAAAGGTTGTCGTCAAGCTCTCTCTTTGGGAATACTTCAAACGTAGCCCTGATGCTATACTGGCCTGACTGCACGTTACCCCACACCCCAAAGCAAAACCCCTCGCGCAGCCTTAGAGAAAACGTATGCCGCATTTAAAATGACAGAGTTCCCCTCTAAGGCTGAAAAAAGCATGTGGCTGAACTTCTGGAACGTGTTTTTTTATCCCGCCTTTCAACCTTAATAAAATATTTAAGTATTCCGCAATCTATTTATAAATGAGACTTCAATGTGTTACCTAGTTAAAATAAATGTTTTATATTAATGTGCTAAGATTTCAATAATTTAGCTAGACGATTGAAAGTGGTTTTAATAATAGCAGAATGCGAATGGGTTCCGTGGTTCTGTTAAAGAAGTATTTCTCCTATGTAGATGACGCACAATGCATCTTTTACAATGGTTTACTATGTCACTGCTATTTCCTCCTGTACATGCCTAGAAGTGGGCAGCATGCAGGGCTGTGTCTGTCTGGCTGTTTACCTTCACTTGGCTTTGGATTTGGGCTGTAGTGTATCCCTGTTGTCTGTTTTTGTGAAGCAAACACAAATGCTAGCTTCTGAGCCTCAAATATTGTAAATGTGCTGCCACATATACATCCAGGTCTGTATTGCATGTGCTATTTATACTGTTAAGTAAAGTATTTAAAATGTAAACTAGCCATTTCTGTGACTTAATTTCTGCCTCCTTATTGGGGCCATCTGGCCTTGAGCTCAGAGCCCCCCCTGTGCTTACGATACCTCTGGTTCCAAACACAATCTAGAGAGAGGATCCAAAGAATTAGCACATTTTTGTTATCTGGCTTTGCTATGCATCCAGCCCTCATCCCAGTGTCCTGTCTGTAGTATTTGTTGGCTACACATAAAATCTACAAGCAGCGATAAAGATTATGTAACTCTTTATATTATCTGCACCTTCATAATGCATTCATTATGTATTCATAGAACATTCAGTGCACCATCACAATGCATTCATAGAACATTCATAAGCATGCATGTAAGTATACCTTTAACATCCTTTATTATATTTCAAATCATATAACGAACATTATATGATAATAAACATTACAATCATACTGTATAATCATATAATGTTTATTATAGTGTTTAAAGTATTTCCTTCATTATGACGTATGATAGTTTAAGCAATTGGGTAGTCAATTGTAACCCTCACCACACTGCCATAAACTCACTATCATTCACTATGGCTTCACTATGATTCTGTCGGGGTAGGACAGTGTGGAGGCTCCCTTCTATATAAACCCCAAGAACATTACTGGACAGTACTGTGGGAGCCATTCATTAATCCATGTGTGAACAAAGGGGTATATTTCAGGTCCAGAGAATAAAAGTCCAGACCATGATTTTGTTATAAACCAACCAGCTGAGTACTCTAAAGCTATAACTCTTTATACACAACTGGTTGCTTGAAACAGAATCTTAGTCTGGACTCTCTGGACCTGAATTACCCACCTCTGTGTGCGAAAATGCATGCAAGTATAGCAATGCATGCAAGTATAGCAAGGCAAAGTACAGAGGCCTCTGCACCAGCAGCCAGTATGAGGCGAACAGTGAAACCCCAGACTTCACTTCAGACCTGTGCAGAAATAATGGGGAAGTTCACCTTCACAGCAGAGAGCCATGGCTAAGGGTCGGGAGAATGTGTGGTTATGAAGAGTGCATCCCTGCTCTGTCAAGCTGACTGCTGCCCATACAGTTTGGGAACTATGCAAATATCTGGGATCTGCTGTTAATACAGGAGAATGTCACCTCTTTGGGGTTCCAGCTAATCACTGTATTACTCTGGCCAGGGTACACCATGACTCTGATCATAAATCTCACTATATGCCATTTGGGATCTTCATTCAAAAATATTTAAAATAGTGCCACACGTGTGAAGGGTGTCCAGCTGGACTTTATGGTAGAGGAAGTGAGCGTGCACTATTCACTACACCACAAGAATGGCTGGGGTGCCTGAAGGCTTACGAGTGACAGACATTAGAAGATTTCACCTTTGATGGTAATAATCTGCATTGTGACATTGTACATGTTTCACACCACTACACCGAGCCGTTAGATCACAGGTACAAGCAGGAGGCAAAGTCAAGGCCGATCAGTTAGCTTAGTATAATGCTCAAGGATGAGAATACATTCATTGCAGTCTACTGCTGTTCCTCTATATAAGAAAATCTAATTAGGCATTCTTGCCATAAGTGAAGAGGGTAGGGAACACTTTCCACTATTTGAGCACTGAGCATTGGCAATACTTTAAAGCAGTCACCCCCTCTTCAAGGACTTGTCCAGTTTAACCCAAGTGCATCTTGACACACACACACCAACACACACACACACACACACACACACACACACACTATGCTGTACACCTCTACAAACAACTTCAGATTAGTAACACATAAAATTCAACTTGTAAGGCAAGAATACCTCTTTCAGTCATACCAGTTCATTCCACAATTTTGCAGGTGTGAAGGAATAGATCAGTAACCAGAAAAATGAGCTTAAGGATCACAGCGGTGGTAAAACACGATACATAAATCATTACCGAGTCAGACTGAGGAAATTAAATTATAAACACAGGTCTGACCTTTGACAAATTTGTTTGAGACGTATGAGAGCATTATAAAACAGGCCTATGATACAACCTGCTGCTACAAGAAGGAATAGATATAATGGAGCAAGGAAAGGCAGGCCTTAAGGCTTGCTTTCACCTGCAGCCTATTTACTAATTATCAGTGTTGTGCAGATCAGTGAAAATTAGTAGTTAAAGTTACTAGTTACTTTACTTCATTCAAAAGAAATTCAGTTACTTTACCGAGTACTGCATATGAAAGTAATAAGTTAATTCTTTTATTAATGCATACCTACCCGGACAGTATCCATATGTCGTCGGGACATTGGTTTAACAATATTAAGTGATCATGTTCAGTTTAGGCCTTTTAACAATACTTAAATTATTACATAAGTGCGTAACATGCACATTTAAAATTCAGTTATTTGAATTACATTATTTATTTTGAAAAAATTATTTACATTACTTGTTACTGCCAAAAGTAGTGGAATTACAGGAATGTGTTACTTTGTAACATGTTACTACCATCACTGTTAATGATTTACCATTTTCTCTTTGTCACCCAACCAGGAGAACTTGAACCATAGAGGTGAACTATGAAAACTTAGACAATATAAGTAAGATTATCAGGTTTCACAGCATAAGTGAAATTGGTATTTATATGTTTGCTGAATAGAAAAGCATTGTGACACACTTAGCAAGGTCCTCATGCCTTGAAATAGGACAGAGAGTAAGGAGTACTGTTTCAGGTACAGTGCCAAGGACAAGCTGATGTTGCACAAGGCCTCCGAACAATGGAGCATTTTGAGAGAATTGCACTGGATTTGGGAAGCTCTCTGCTTCCTTCCTCCTTGGCAGCGGCTGTATTGACATTGGACTTGTGGAGGGGTGGCCTTGGTCTCTGCTCCCGATGCACAAACACCATGTGCCTGCTCCCCGTGGCTCTGCTGGAGGTCCAGCAATCTTATGGCCTCCTAACGGGCAAAATAAACTCGAACCAAGGGTTTCGAAAGATTCCTGCAGAGTCCTGAGCCAACCCCCAACAGATTCTGCTCTCTATAAGTCATTCAACTCTGGCATATTTTCAGCTACCCGTTTCTGATATGCTCACGTTACCCTTCGCCCATAAAGAAAGGCCAGCATGGTCCAGCAGCCAGGAGATTTCTTTTGTGGATATAATGGAGATTGAAAGCGTGTTAATCTCTGATCCCTTTATGCTTCGCTGAGCTTGATATCACAGAAGCAATTAGAACTCATTTTTGGAGTACTACACATCCCCCCCACCACCACATTTTCATAATTCAGCTGTCTGAGGCCTTTGTTTTATGATCACTGCCTGTGCCCTGTATGTGAGCTTAACCATTGTTCACTGTCTTTATGACTTGGTGAAGCTGGCTTTTACTGTGAGCTAACATTTTTTTTCCCCTTACTGAACGTTCATCTGTTATAATTGGACAGTCTTCACGGGACCTAGTTGTTCTTCTGATTAACGCTAGTTAATGAAAAAGAGAAAAGAGAGAGAGAGAGAAGGGAGAGGAGTGGATATTGAATAGCTGACCTTGCGGGGAGGGGTCAAAGGCTGCCGGTGTCGGAGCACTGAACTGCATCCTCAGAAGAATCTATAGCCTACGCAGGATTCCCACACTCTGCTCATAGCTGCGGGGATTTGCACGGATTTGAGGTCATCCTTGGCCACTACAATCCCTACGGCTATTAGCGATCAGCTATTGTGAATTAAGAGTGTTATTGAGTGTCAGTGAGAGTGTTATTAGGAGTGTTATCTATAGCCTATGAAGAATTCTCAAACTCTGCTCAAAGCTGCCGGATCTGCACTGAGGTCATCCTTGGCCACCACAATCCCTATGGCTACATCAATTAACAACATTAGACCTACAATCAGCTATTGTAAATTAAGAGCGTATAACAGCACCAATTTCTGTAGTGTGAAGTTGGAGACTATAATTGAATATGCTTTGGATACTCTAATAATACTTAGTATATTTACATGCACAATGTCCTAATGACTACAAGAAAATGAATAATATGTTGCATAGTGAATAAGAACATTCTGTCTTTTTCTTGGTCTTACTGTTACACGTGTATAATGCAGGAGAAAAGCATTATTAGTAGTCAGTCAAGGCAAGGAAATGTTATGCTTTAGGAATGCTGGCAAATATGGGAAGAACACAGGGCAGTCATCCTTTCTTGCGATGGCTTATAATGCATAGGGAGAGGGAGCTGTGGTGCCTGCTGGTAATAAAGAGTGGGGTGTTTCCCTAGATGGGAGAGCGAAACTGCACTCTCAGTTCTGGGCCAGTGTGGCAAAGACACATGGTCCCAATTTCATGGCTGAAAATGGAAGACAGCAGGCGGATGTGGGTGCAGGAACACAGATGCGATCCATAGAACTTAATACCTTGGCAAGAGTCACGTTCACTTGAAGCCTAGAAATGGCACCTTCTTCAGAGTGGGGGGGGGGGACACAACACACAATCCTGTTGAAGCAGAATATGATGCCGCGGCCAGATCCCCTGGATAGTGTTTCCTGTTTGTTCACTCCTAGAAGCCTGGCCCACATGGAAATCTAACATATGTCTGGCACATTCCTGCAGGAAGCCTCAAGCCTCCAGTAAGCCTTCAGCTGTGGATACGAGTCTGTGACTGACAGCATGATTTTCAGATGCGATTCTTCAGACCCAACCTATAATCATGGGCCAGTGCCTTATTTTTAAAATGTCTTCAGTTGAACCACCTCAAAGCAAATACAGATGACCCTGGGACATAATATCACAGTGAAAAAACAGTGAGGCAGAGATTTCTAGGACAAAGTCCAAAGGAACACATATTATAATGGAAATGATGACTAAAAATTGTCATCAGCAGTTGCTAAAGGATATTCTGCAGCAGGAGGGAACTGGGCACCATGAGAAATGTTTAGTCTGCCGTAGTGAATGTGACGTATCAAGGCGGCCACCTACTGTGAGCGTCCCTTGCTGGGGTCATCTTGCCATCTACGTTTGGTGGAGATGTACTAGGCTTAGATTTTACATATGGGTGCAGATAGTAGTACTTGTTGGGTGGTAATTAAAACAAAATGGCCATGCCTCACTTGGCAAAAAACAAACAAACAAACAAGCTCTTCAATCTGTGTGGTTGTGGATGCGGAGAACAGCATGAAGCGACAGATTAAGTTTAAACATCAAAAAGAGCTACACTTCATCTGCCTTTCAGCTGTGTGGGATGTTAACACCTCGCGACAGTGGCTGTGCTTTTTTAAACTCAGCAATGTGTGATCAAGCCATGTTTCTATTAAATGTCGCTCCCTTGTCATGTTATGTACGAGTGGTATTGACGAAGGCCCTGTTCCCACACTTTGAGCTGGAATGTCCAGCTTAGAAAAACAGACTGAAAGTTGTGACAGTGATTTCGCAGTATGCTCAAAACAAACACTGTCTGGTTTAAATCCGCTAGAGACACAATAGGAATTGCACTCTGATGGGTGAGCATTCTGAGTTGTTATCACTACAGTAGAAGTACTGATGCATAAATCTAAAAACCAAAACATTTGCTGAGATACTGATTCAAATTAACAAATGGTAGATATTTTAATACATTAATATATATAACAGTTGGAAAAAAAACATGCATATATATGCAAGAAGACATAGAAAAGAAATGGTTCTGTAACTTTGTAAACTTTCCAAATGTAAAGAAAGTACTTGCTAAATCATTCAAGCCATCTTCCAATTAGCTGTCCATGTCAGGGTGATGAAGGTCAACTATTATTCTGCACTTTAGTCTTCAGAGTAGGATTTCACTGGGATTGTTTGTTCCATAGACATGTACATTATGGGCTGTGGAAAGAACTGTGCAGCAGTGGATGGAATGGGGTGATACAGCAGACAGAGACATAGGCTGTCTTTTTCCAACCACCATAACTTAATGAAGCATTCTGCCTTTCTCTCTATGGATTTTTGCCACCACAGTATGGTCTCTAACCAAACAAACAAACTTCACAGGCTTAACATTCATCCATCCATTTTCTTTAACTGCTTGTCCTATTCAGGGTCGCGGGGGGGTCTGGAGCCGATCTCGGAGGGGGACGACCCAGGATGGGGGGTGCCAGCCCATCGCAGGGCAGACTCACGCACCATTCTCACCTATGGAAAATTTGGTGACTCCAATCAGTTTTTGGACAGTGGAGGGAAACCGGAGTATCCAGAAGAAACCCCACAAGGACATGAAGAGCACATGCAAACTCCACACACAAGTGTGCAAAAAAAATGTACATATGTAGACTGAAAGAGAACAAAAAATGTTCTTTGTGGCAACATGCCAATAGTCCCATATGTCTTATTATCCATTTCTGTTGTTCAGTATATTCCACTTTTATAATGTTCTCTGTGCTAGACCACCAACGTGAGGTCACGAAGGGAGGTGTTCTGTGACATTTATCACATCATAAAATTGCATGAATTCATGACATCATATTTAGCTATTTGGAAAAAGCCCATATTCGTTTTTTAAAAGTTCCAAGCTGTTCTAGGTAGCCCTTTAGTATATTCAAAAGTCACATACTGAGATAATAACTTTTTTTGGGCATAGGTGAAATCATTCAGTTCCTTGGGAAGGAAAAAAGAATGGAGAAAAGTCTCTAAGAAGAAGCCATCATAACAAAATCACCTAAAGTACAGCCCAATAATTATGAAGCCCAGGATTCTTGCATGGCCTGTGAAATACGAATGGTGAAGCAGGTCTGTCCAGGCAGGAGAATGAGAGAAGTTTTACAGCTACACCCTGACGCAACAAGGACAAAGACAATAAAGAGCTTAGTGAACCATCCTCACACTTCATACGGGTATCGCACAGTCTCGGTGAGCCCAGGGGCCACCTCCTGGTCAGCACACCACACACAGGGTACCAATTTGTACCTTTGCTTGTCACTGGGGCTGTATCCTCAAGGGTCTTGTACATTTTAAGATACATAAATGGACTATGAGGAACTGTTTTGTACCATTGGGGGTACATTAATGTTGTTTGTACCTTGGGGATTCATTTCTGTACCATATAAGGTCCAATTATCTGTAGCTAAGGGTACAATTGGCAGATCCTTGAGGGTACAGCCCAAGTGGCAAGCAAAGGTACAAATTGGTACCCTGTTTTCTGAGAGTGTAGTTTGTTACCAGTACTGTAGTGCTTTCAGAGGGAGGAGCCAATGCATCATCAGAGATGCTGACAGACCCAGCAGGGGGAAGGCCTGTTGCAGCCACCGGGGAGATAACAGTCTTATATCAGTCTGTGGTCCTTGGAAGCAAATTAATAGAGAGATTGACCTCAGCAAGGTCAAAGGTTAAAGGTCAGCTGTGCTTGTTATGGGCCCGTGGGTACAGCAGAATACCTGTCTACACAAGGATCATATTTTGCCCAAACAATTTTTTATATTGAGAATTTGATATTTTATATTGAGCAATTATACCTTATTAATTAATTTGTAGTTGTGTAGCTGTGATTTGTATGCTCTGCAATAGCTTTTACAGCGTGGCATTTTCCTGCTAATTTTCTAGCTCTGTGTTGACTAGTTCTTGGTGTTTATGGTCTTTTACACAAAGGTATTTATATGAGATACAAGAAATCAAGTGAGGATGCAGCACATGGGAAAAATTTCTGGGAAAATAAGAGATTTCATTAAGGGGGGAGATGCCATGAGAAGTGGATCAGATCACTGTCTGCCCCCACCCCCCGCCTGTCTCATTCCAGCCATGACAGGCCTTGTTTCACAAAACTGCCTTTCAGACTGACATCTCAATGAAGGGCGAGCGGTGACCTTTCACAGGGGCCATTTCACAGTGAGCCTCTTTCCTGGGTGTCTCTGCATTTGGGGAGAATGCCAGCAGAGATGGGCACAAATACATCAGACAATATTTTGTTACAAATTACAAATACACACGCGTCAAATGTAACAAGATAAAATACGAAACACTGGTGTGCTAAAATTAATTTAATTAAAATACAAGTCATTTGTAATGTTGAATACAAAAATAAATGTAAAATAGTAACGATACATGACAAATACGTGTACCAGTACAGCCATAGTGATGTGTAGTATTTACAAAATGTACAGTTTTCCGTAACTTTAAACAGAATAATACTTTTTTTTAACAGAATAATAATTTTATGATTTACATGTGTTATAGCCTTAACTGTGAAATGTAAAATGACTGCTGTAACACTAGTAACGTAATGTGAGCTTCACAGGTTGCATCTGCAGCAGCAGTAAAGACCTCCTATAGCTCACTCTGAGGGTACATGCCATGGGGGGTAGGGGGGGCTTCTGGCTGTGCCTCTCCAATAACCCACCTAATATACATAATCCAGCAAGCTCACATCAATAGGGCTATAGCGCTTCTCCAAGCAGAGCTAAAAAAAAGGGGGCTTGGGGGGGTCGCTTGGTATTGTGGGTCCTCTGCGCAGAGTGAAGAAATTAAGACCTCTCGTCACTATTAAATCCCAAGGAATTTCTCATTAGCACGGGTTTTGGCCCTGGTGAATGCACACCTCCCGCCGGAGGAGGCGACGTCCCCCCAGCCTGGCCACGATGATCCCACTTCGCGCGGAATATCCGCATCATCCAGCTCGTCCCGCTCCGTTCCCTGTGTGGTTTACCCCCAAACCAGGCTTAGGAGTGTTTGCTCCTCCTGCTATTACATGTGAACATACCCATGAGGGGAACTTTGGTTGGCTTTGAAACAACTAATTAATAAATGAGTGTTGTATTATTCTCTTGCCGAAGTACCTAAAAAATAACGTCACTGAGAAAACTCCCCAGCCCGTCACTGACCACCCAACCACTCTGCCAGTGACAAACCCAACGTCACAATCATTATTGATTATCATTATTGTCTTGATTAATTTCGTGCTTTTTAAAATTTTGTTTCAGCTTATAGATAAAATTACACTACACCAGAGGCATGAACTTCACTGTATAAATAATTGCTTTTGTTTGTTTTTTAAACAACAGTTTCAGATTATTAATTGTTTACTGTTCACAAAGATTCCTATAGAGAAAAACTAAATGCATTGATCGTATATTCTGGCAATATGTGCTTTGTTGTTAAGTTTTAAACCTCAACATGGAAAATAACTAAGCAGAGACCCGGGAAAGGGCGGGAAACTGTCTGTCGAACAAGAAGCTAGACGCCATTTCAGCTGATAGGCATGCTCATATTTTCACACAATATTACATTCACTGCAAAGTAGATATACGGGATTTTTTCCCAAAACTTGCAGACACCGTTACAATGCTTCGTCGTTTCTAATGCTTCATATTTCTTTGTCCCGTTTATTCCAGTGCCATAAACTCACAGACACATGAGCATGTTTTTTTTTTTTAAGTTTTTCCCCCGATCGCAAATTGACATGCATGACTGCTTTTTAAAATTAAACACCTAATCAATTAGGACTACCATCTGGTCACTTTACTGTTGCGATTAGACGTGAGAAGCACTCATCGTGAACTCCTATCTTGCATAATTGCATATCCTGAGATGTTGTCTAGGAAACTGAACTGGACCTGCGCAACAAAACGAAGATGCCTGATCATGTCCCAAACAGCTGCTCGGTGTATCCGCTCAGAACATGCATTCAGACGCGGAAAGAAATCTGTATGACAAAGAAAACCCTCCCTTACTCCAACAGAGACAGAAAATATCAGAGGAGTGCAGATAAAGGTTCTGATTAAATGATGAGGGCCACTAAACTCCTGTCACGGACACGCATGTAACAGGCAACTAGACGTAAAAGGGTAAATGTCGTTTTGACACTACTCTGGTACTATGCTGCCCCCTGCCAGTTTTGCTTAGTAGTGCACGTAAAAAGTCCCCCCCCCAGTCTTTCCCTAGCATTTGAGACGTCCACTTGTATTTTTTCCTGGTTCTACCTTTTTCGAAACAATTTACACCTCCTTTGGGAGCATCTTAAATAAAGCATATCATTATCCCAGACCTAGACCGCAGATACGAAGTACAAGCAACAGGGCGAAATTTCACATTTATCTGAGGAGTAAATGACACGACAAACAACTTTTACACATTAATCTATCACTATGAGTCAAGGATGCCAGATATTTAAGTAATTGTTCGAACACGCTATCACTGACTTCTTTTCTGTACAGCTAACTGAAATCTTATCCCAGGTAGTATAGGGCACAATGATGCAGTACACCCTGGAGTAGATACAAGTCCATACATATTACATAATCACTTATTCAGTACAGGCCTACAGTGAGCCTAGCGTTTATGTCAGGAAGCAAAGGGCGCAAGTGAAAGGACATCCCAGATAGATGCCAGCTCATTATATGGGCAATAATTGAATCCACAAATGTGGAGCCACCGTGCCGTGCCAGCGTCAGCCTTAGGCAAAATGGTTCATTTCCCTAGTGACCAGTAGAGGGAGCTAGCCACCTATTAACGCTGACAGACATAGAGCAGAAATGTTTCGGCAGTCGCTGGCGCTATTTCTAACTTTAAATGTCTTTTCATATTTTATGCATACAGTCTGTTATTCTCTCCCATCTTCTCCAGTCCCTAATTTCTTTCTCTGTGTGTGTGCCAATATATAAAATAACCTCCAGTAATATACAGGAAATCTTTACAATATTTACAAATTTCAAGGTTTTTCAATGCAGAAATGTATAAATAAGAATTATACATATAAATATGTAATAATTATAAACCTAGGTAGAAAGTTCTGTAAACATGGGTGGATCTATGTATTGTATGCAAGCTCCCCAACAGGGCTAGGTGTAGGCCATGGGTGTTGTTCGATCCAGTAACTCCAATACCTATTGTAGCCCTGATCTTCCTTCAAATAAATAAATAAATAAATAAAAAGTCAAGTCCCTGGTCTTTTCAATAGCTAGAAACGGCCCCAGTGTAGGCTTAAGTGCCCAAAGACAACATTCATAACTATTTCAAGACAGTAGTGTCTGAATTTTCCATGGACCCCGGAACATAAAATGTGTACGCCAAGCAAATTATTAAAAGAAAACTTCATTTACGAATCTTTCGTGCTGTTATAACCTTTTATATTATGCCAAGTAAAAAGTATTCCATCTTTAGTTCACATTTTGGATATGGAATGGAACATCGATTACTTCTCATAGATGGTTACATTAATGTCAACCTGGCAGAAACTGGACTTCTGGGTCAGAACTTAATAAAGCACGTGAGAAATGTACAAATATGAAAACTATGCGGTTTTACCCTTTGGATTTCTCCACATGGGGACACTATATGCAAGACAATAAATCCATTCCAGGGGAAATACAGTTCTGGAATACAGAATACGGTGATAAATAGCATTTTACCTTTACGCCTTACAGGCGACTTACATTATTAAATGGTTACAGCTATGTCAATGATATGCCTGCTGAGGGCAGGGACTATAAGGCCTCAGTCAGGAACTTCGGGTTAATTACTGAAAAACTAAATTTCATTACTTATGCAAAATTCAGTCGGGCAGTACGCCATATTCCGTTTCCATTAGTAAATGAATACTCTATTTTCTAAACTATTCGTACGGATATAAATCGGGAACAAAAATGTGCAGCATGTTACATGATTGTTATTACGTAATTTAATATAATCGTCGTAAAATATTAATCAGACACATAGGGGAGTAAATATAAATGCTTAACATGCACGGTAGACGGTGTTTGGGAGACTGAAACGCTCCGCAACCGACAAATTCAGCTGGTTATAAAGTGCTCTGTTTTAAGCAAAGCCAAACTAATGACGCAGACGAATGCGGACTAAGAAGATGGAGCTCCATGAGGCTTGGGGCGGCGCGGCCAGGCGGCTGTTCGTCACCCGTCCGGAGCCGGAGACATTTTGTGCTCCTGTCCGTCTCACGCAAATACGCCCGTGCGGGCTAAATATAGACCCGCATTCCCCAACCAACAGCAATATCTATATCTCTCAACAGCATTATTTTTCGGAGAATGAAATATGCAACGCGGTAATGTTTTATTGCATAAAGTCTACACGATTGTGAAAATGATTTGCCTGGTTCGCTAATTCGGCCTGACTCTCTGTCAGCAAGTTCAGTTTTCACACAGACTCTACATTATCCATTAGTAAAATAAATTGCCACGTATAAAGCACAGGCTTCGCATTCAAGCGGCAATGAAACAGTGTAATTGTTGGCTTTATCGAGGGTAAGTATCGGGGCGCTGTTTTACAAAAGTAAGTTCCGGCAGGCCCGCCGCTTCTGCGGGCGGGGCGGTGTCCTTCGCGGGCAGGAGTGGAGATGAAGCCTGTGGCCGGGATATAGCGAGATTTGGATTCTCCCAAAAATAGTCATGAAAAATAATTAATAAAACCAGTTCGTTAAAGGTACATGCGACATGGTTGCAGTTCCCAGCCCGCGTTTAATTTTAGCAATGGTTATGCGTTATGGTAAACCTTCAGCAGTCAGCCAAGCCCCATAAATGCGTGAGCCCCATCCGCTTCCCTTTAAATGACGGGCGATAAAGACGCAACGCACAAAAATAATACGAGTATTATAGTATCTATAAAAGAAACAGATAAAGAGCATGGCGAAACAAATGAACGATCATTCTAACGGGTAGATCTGCCACTAAAGAGTTCTGCGTGACGTTATATTTAACCCTGAGTTATAAACATTAGATGATATACACAAATTACAAAAAAATTACGCAAATCCATTTGGCTACGACTGTTTTTCCCCCCTAACACGACTACGTGGTTTCTGCATACAGTATGTTAGATCATTTTTATGAGAATAATGAACGATACGGGGCTGTGCACACATCGTTTTTTCCACGGCTGGCTTCCTTTCAGACGTGGATTTCTGTCGTCAAGACTGCCCGTGTGAAGTTGTGGCCTGTTTATTCACTTCCAAGCAGCGCAGAGCCCCGGAAATCGCATTATCGCCAAAGCGACACGATCATCACAATAACTCATGCCAGGGTGGTGATTTTTCTTTTGACAAGTGCGGCCTGTTTTGCCTTGTACTTTTTTTCTTTTCTTGGAAAACACGAATAATCTTATCACGCTTTGTAACCTAAGATGGAGGAAGTCACGCCTTTGTTGGGATAAAGCACAAATGGCGCGCTTACTGATGGTATTACGGCAGCCTCCTCGACGCGAATAAATAGTGTAATTTGTCGTGCGATACACGAGGCGAATAGCAGCTTCATCACGTTTAACGAAGTTAAAAGGCGTAATTAGTGTGGCTGGATGTTTCTCTTAAAGCACCATTGTGAGCCGGACCTAATAGAGACCGGGGGGATGGGTGCCGTGCCGATTGGTCGCTCGCAGATACAGTCAGGACTCGCTATAATGTAACCAGGGGCAGGTCGGCAGCAAGGAAACAATCATTTATTCCATGTAAAACTGTACATTTTAGATATGTATTCGGGGTGCAAACTTTCACAGCAGGTCGATACTTCGAGCTAACGGGGGGATCTGCTCTCGTTTTGTAAATTGGTGTATCTTTATTTTTTTTTTGAAGGAACCGCCGGTGAAACTGATAAAGTGAAGAGAATGAGCGCAGGGTCCTGGCCTAGTAGTGCCGCCGCGGCTGGGATTTTACAGATCCACTGTCACAAATTGGGGAAAAGGCACGCTAGGCATCCACATTTGAGAGCGCCTCAGTTTGTTTTGTTGTGACCGAGACATAAATGGTAAGATTGTGAGGGATTTTCGCCAACCGGGATTTGAATGTGTTTCACGTCGTGATATTCAGCGAGTAACCTACATCTGTCGGTGCGCGTCCCTTCGCATGTGTGTGTCGCTTTAGCAGCCTCGATCGCACAATCTTACCAGCTACGGTAGGCATGATATCGATCGACAGCTTTGTGTCTGTTAAGGTTTTTGTTATGTGAACGATATAATGCAGCACTTTTAAACGAATGTCAACTTCACTTGAGTCTAGACGGGGCACCACGGTGCGTCATTTTTTTTTTTTTTTTTTTTTTTTTTTTTGCTCTGACTACCTATTACTGTAACTAACATGACCGGCAAATCGTAGCGATCTTCCGAGCTCGTGTTTGGAAAATGACGATATAAAGATCTGTTTTCCAAAATGTATATGCTGAAGGCAGGTCTGCTTATTTGCCGGTTTAAATTATTGTAGTCTTGCAGATATTTAGGTCTTATTATTTATAAATATAAGAATATTGACCACATGAAGCCTTTCGAAAATTTACAATATTTGGTTCTTCCCAACAGTGGCTTTCAAATTTGACTAAATTAAATTATTTTATAAGGAAAGATAAGTAGATGCTTTGCATGTCATTTATTTTAGTGTCCAAGTGTTTAAAATGTTATTATTTGTATGGTTATTATACTGTATGTTTATGAACATATGCTTTTCTATTGTCAGGATGGAGCAATGACAGAATGAATCAGTCATATAAACTGACAGTTAGGGATGCCTTTGAGTGCTGCTCAAGCTCGCAGGAGCACCAGGGTGCCAGTGGTCTCATCACCCCCTATGGAAAGCAGTATGTTACCAACCTTGGGCTAGACTCTCCACTTTCCCTGCAACTGTCGGCATCATCTCCGTTCAGACCTGCCTCGTCTTATATGTACAGCCAGCAGGGTCTGTCCTGTTACAGTCCCCTAAGGAGGCTCCAGGATTTAACGTCCATGGTGCACAGGCCAGACCTGGGAATGCCAGAGAGGAATCCCCTGGGCCATAATGATTTGCACGAGCAGAGCCTTATGGGGAGTACTGAATATGTGACTGCCCTGAAGGACACAATTCCATCACCTGGCAACAATGAAACAGGAGGCTATTTGGCTGGCCAGGATGTAGAAAGGACCAACTTCAACCCAGCCAGCCCAGTCTGCCAGGAGCACACTAGTCCCATCACCAATGGCTGCCTGCACTTTGAGTCGACTTTATTCGAGAACGGAGACAGTAAAGATGGGGAGGATTTGCCGCTGTTGAAGCACTCGTCAAAGAAAGACAGAGAGGCAAAGGTCGATGACACGAGCACTTCTGAAAGTCCTGGGGTGGATTTCACTGCAAGCAAACAAGACCCTGGTGTCCACAAGACCTTGGTGGCCAAAAACATAATGGGCCATTGCCCTGTACTGAAAAAGAGTCCCTCGCCACCTTGTGATTTGACTCATGGAGAGAGTTGGGACGAGGATTCAGACAGTGATTGCGAGGAGCTCGTGTCTGAGAGTTGCTCGCCTGGCTTTGGAATAGCTGCTGTGGGAAGTGGCCATTTTTATAATGCAGATGACCACTGCAGCGCCTCATCTAAAGGCCTGAAAGTTAATCCTGTAAGATTTCTTGCACACAGTATATCCCTATCATTTTCCTCTGTTTTGTGAAATCTATGATTAGTTATATTCTGTGTTTTTGTATCTGACTTCTACAACTGACATTAACCATTTCCACATGTAGTATTGGTTTGTCTATACCAGGTTATTCTTTAAGAAAAAAAAGCCTTTCGTTTTTTTTCCTCTGGAAATATGTAAAAATTCCCATTTTACAAAAGCACTACTGTTTTAGCTTGTGAATTATTCTTGGGGTGTCTAACTCCTAATATATAAAGCAGTATCATTTCACATTAAGAGCCTCTTCACCACCCAGGCCCATTATCTAAATCCCTTTTTAAATTAGATCAACACATAGAATTTTAGTGTTTATGGGTTTTCTCCTTAATCACTTTTTAAGTGTTTATTATATGTCACTATTAACATAAAGTTTGAGTTCTTGCAATTTTGAAGAAAAACGTACACATCGTTGCACATCTTATTCCAGCAAATGCACATAGTTTGTGACTGCAGTGTTACTATTTAGTTTTTGGAGATTTACAGTAGTATAACATTGACTGCACCTTCATAATACCTTTACAATGCATTTGTATAGCATTCAGTGCACCTTCATAATGCATTCATAAAACATTAGCAGCATGTAAGTATACCTCTAGCATCCTAACATACCTTAATAACTTTATTATATATTAATGTCAAACATTATGTATTGATCTTATGTTATAGCTGTTATGACTATTCAGTGAACATATCGTGAATGCAATGTTTTAAGATGTTAAGGTGTACTTACATGCTGCTTATAAATGTTCTATGAATGCATTACGAAGGTGCACTGAATTTCCTGTGGAAGCATAGTGAATGCATTATGAAGGTGCAGTTGATGTAAAGCGTTGCCTAATAGTTTCTTACCTCTAGCCATTCTAAAACCAGAGTTTTTTTTATGAAGCCCTCTGTAATACTTGTGGCTATATTTAAATTCTACCTATTTACATCTTACATATTTACCTGATGCTTTTTCCCAAAGTGACGTACAAGTGAGGGAAATGGCACTTTGCGAGCATACATGCTGTCAAGGAACATAAGTACAGCTAGGCTCGGCTTCCAGTGAATGCCCAGGTCCAATGTAAGCCGTATTGGAACAGGAGCTCAAGTGAACTCAAGCTCAAGCTCATTCTTAACACTGTTAGTAATTACTTTGTCATAGACAAATACAAAAGACTACAAGTCTTTGCTTTGCTTGAAGTTGATATCAACAAGTATCCAGCTTTATTAGTATGTAACTGGGCTAACTATGGTCTATAATGCATTCCTATCAAACTGATTGTGATGTTTTCCCGCAATAGACTATGTAACAGGTTCAGAACACATGATATCATAAACCAAATAAGTGGCTCTTATTCCGAGTGAAGTCGTGGGTGGTACAATTGGTCAGTGTTTATTACTGTAGCTTATACCTCCAGGTTTCTGGAGTAACTTCTTTTATTATTGTTTTTCTTTGCAGCCCAGTAGCCCAAAGAAGCGACTCATTATAGAGGTGAAGTACTCAGTCGGCGAGTTAGTGTGGGCAAAGTTCAACCGGAGACCTTGGTGGCCCTGTCAGATTGCAAATGACCCAAAATATGGAACACACTCCAGGATGAAAGGTGGGTTTCTTTTGTCATCTAAACCATAGGAACCTGTTTAATAAAGAATCATTAAAATGAACTAGTGTCTTGTGGCCACAGCAGCTGTTTAGTTATTGGTTTTGCGTATGATATAGTCATGTTTCTGAACTATTCCATCTTGTAACCCAGGTGATGATAATATGTTTTTACAGCTCCGGTAAAGTTGGGATTGTATTGGGTGTAAACAGGATACATAGGCATAGATGAACTGTGTTTGGGGAATCCTGAAGCAATCAGTGAAACTGTATCCTAAGATAAAAATGTATCATATCTGATTTCTAAGGTATAAGAACCTTTAAAGTCAACTAAATGCTTCTATTGACCATTTATAATACTTCAGACAACAACAGCAACAACAATGACTTAGTAACCAGACTCCAGAGCCAACAATCATTTGAGGAGGAGTGGAGAATGAAAAGTAAAACCATCAGTAACTTAGCTGCACCTGGGTGTCTGGGATGAGAGGCTCTAGTCAGGGCCAGCTGACATGAGCCAGTCAGTCCACCATGGAACCTAGCAGGCCTGTGTAGTTTATCAGTATTCTGTAAAGCTGCGTTCTATTGTCATTCCTACATGGCAAGTAATGTCAGCTGTCACAATCCAGATTTTTATCACTTTTTGAAAATATGACTAGTAGGACTGATTAGCATCTAATGTGGAGATTGGTTGGGAAACAAACCTTCATGTAAGTATATTCCATTGTAGTTTTGAAAGGCGATTGTTATTGTTGACATGTGTCCTCTGCATTTAGCCCATATGTGGGATAGCAGTGGGCAACTGACATAACCGAGGGGGAAGTACTTTATTCAGGGTACCACAGTGGTGTCTTGCTAATCGGGGATTCGAACCAGTAACCTTACAATGACAAGCAGGATTCCCTAACCATTAGGCTGCTGCTACCCACCCAATGTTGGCAGTATTTCTCATACAACCATTAGGACAATGGCATTGGAGCTGCTGGTTGATTCACTGCAGAAAAACTGCTTACAGTTTTTGCTTAAGGGTAAAATGGCAGAGTTCCTGTAACAAACTATACTTTGGTTTCAAATTTGCATCATTAGATGCTGTGCTGCCCACTGGTCTATTAAATATGCTTATTTAAAATTTTAGATGTATTGCTGTTTAGCATAATTGATTTCAGTAATTGTTTACATTTATGGCATTTGGCAGATGCCATTAGCCCGAGCGACTTACATAAGTGGCTCAGACATCAATCAGTCACTACATTCTGATACTTCAATAGAAACCCGACTAAAAATACCATCCATCTAAAGATTATGTTGGAAAATATAGTCTTTTTATTTTAAAAATAAGAGTGTAATACTTGAAGTGCTAATTCAAGTACTTTTGAAAGGCTTAGGTCTTTAATCATTGTTTGAAGATTCCCAGTGACTCAGCTGTTTGGACATCTAGGGGAAGTTCATTCCACCACATAGGTGCCAAAACAGTGAAGAGTCTAGATCAGGGGTGGGCAATTCCGGTCCTGGAGGGCCGTGATCCAGCACATTTTGGTGATTTCCCTGCTCAGAAACACCTGGTTCAGCTCACCAGTTAGTTGTCAGGTTTAAGTGAACCCATGCATGTCTTCTTTGTGCCTTGAGAGATAGTGGGGTTGGAGGATCGGCGAGAGCGTGGTGCAGTGCGGGGTGTGATGAGTTCTTTTAGGTAGGTAGAGTACTGGACCTGAACCTGATGTGGGCACCTACTCAAAGCCTGTGGAGGGAGCATAGCAAAGGTGTGGTGTGGGAGAACTTGGGAAGATTGAAAGTGAGTCGAGCAGCTGCATTCTGGATCAGTTGCAGAGGACAAATGGCGCTGAGAGGCAGACCTGCTAGCAGTAAGTTATAGTAGTCGAGGCATAAGACAAGGCGTTGAACAAGTACCTGAGTGGCCTGTGTGGAAGGAAATGGACAAATCTTTCTGGTGTTGAAGAGGGAAAAATCAACATGAGTAGGAAACATTAGCAATATGAGAGAAAAAGGACAGGTGATTGTCCATGGTAACCCCGGGGTTGCGTGCGGTGACCGAAGGACAGATCCGAGAGTTGCCAAGGGAGATCACAAGATCCTGGTGTGGGGATGAACCAGCTGGGATGAAAAGCAGCTCAGTTTTGCTGGGGTTGAATTTCAGCTGATGATTTATCATCCACGATGAGATGTCTGCCAGACATGCAGAGACCTGAGTGGAGACTTGAGTGTCTCAGGGAGGAAAGGAGAGGATAAGCTGAGTGTCATCTGCATAGCAGTGGTATGAGAAACCCTGTCAGGATATGACCTCAACTAGAGATCTAGTATAGAGGCAGAACAGAAGAACCAAGAACCGAGCCATGGGGGACGCCATTGGAGAGTCTCTGTGGAGCAGATGTGGATCCTTTCCACATCATTTTATATGACCAGCCTTCTATGTAGGTAGCAAGCCAATGCCATGCTGAGTCACAAATTCCAAGACTCATAAGGATGGACAGGAAAGTCTTGTGGTTGACTGTTGAATGCTGTTGAAGGGTCAAGGAGGATGAGGACAGATGACAGTTTAGCTGACCTGGCAGCATGTAGATTCTTAGTGAGAGCCAAGAGGGCAATCACTGTGTAATGTGCTGCTTTGAAGTCAGATTGGTTACGATCGTCGAGGTTGTTCTGAGAGAGATAGAGAGACAGTTGATTGTAAACTCTGTGTTCAAGGATTTTTGAAAGAAAAGAGAGAAGTCATACCAGTCAGTAGTTGCTGAGGGATTTAGTTTGGGTTTCTTCAGGATGGGAATAACCCTGGCTTTCATGGAGCTATTAATGATAGTGGTGATGAAGGGGAGAAGATTGAGAGATTGTCTGGAGCATTGTGGAAGGGATTGGATCTAATGGGCAGGTGGTAGGATAAATATTGTGTACAATGCTTGAAATAACTGTTAAGTTGCCTGTCTTGGTTTCTGTAATAATTATTCATAATAATGATTTATGATGTAATTGAAATATTTTAACTAAATTTTTATGGACAATTGACTTCTGGTACGAAAGATCAATTCGAGGTAATTAGCAGAAAATATAAATCTTAAAAAAATGCCTTATTTGGCGGTTGCTGGCATATATATGTATTTTATTGTTATTTGATTTATTTTGCTGTTACCTTTAATGTGTCCTGGGCATCTTGCTATCAAGCTAGGGAGCCCTATGAGGTTTTTAATGTGCAGCCACTATGGGTTTGTGATGCATTTCATGGTGCTGTCTTGCAGAGCCGAGCCGGAGGCCCTGTCGCCAGTATTTTCTCAGGACGTTGGGGGAAACTGCGGATCAAGCCTGGGTCCCTGGGAAGGCCACTCTTCCATTTGAAGGCGGCTACCAGTTTGAAAATCTTCCAGTGCTGCGAAGGAGAGGGAGGCAAAAGGACGAAAACTATAAATACACTGTAATTACAGCCGTTATCAGCATGCTGGGATCTCGGGCAGTTTTTAAAAAAAGATTTTCTTTGGATTACTTTGTTTAATGTAAATATTGCATCATTTGACATTTTTATTCTGCTTTGGATATAGTAAGTGAACTCCACATGAACTTCATGTTTTGCCTGATTGTGAGAAGGTCTATTATTATCCCACCTCAGATACCACGGAGGTTATTGGAGTCATGGAGAATCAGTGTGCTGGAGGCTGAAGCTCTACTTCCAGAGCCACTGAAGAAGGCCCTTCCGGTTTCCTCTCCCATAAAGAGTAATTTACTGAGAGAAGATGACATCCTGGAGACGCCGTCCTGCTCGTCTCTTAATATGTCCCCCTCATCAGGTTTCCTCTCCAGCGGAAAACCCAAGACCCCTCAAATCAATGAAAGCAGTGGAAAGAAACCAATGGTCAGGAAAAAGCAAGGTGTTTCACCTAAGAGACACATTCTTGAAAAAGAAAGGCTAGACTTTGAAATGTTATCAGGCACTACGAAGGAGAACAACATGATCCTTGTTTCACCAGACCAATTTAAAAACAACAACAGAGACAACCGGCATCCTGATACTGATTCATTACCTGGGATCTTGTCTACCAAGCTTCCTGAATCACCACCCAGAAAGGATCAGAGTAAGCCCTCCTTGGCCACTAGAAAAGATGTAAGAAAGAAACCTGCACGGAAGTCCATGCTGCTGAATCAGGCGGATGGGGAGAGAAAAAGTTCTGAAGGGAATGGGAATAGTATTGACTCTGACTTAGAGCATCGCGTTGCTGATAACTTAACTTTGGGCATCACTGCTTCGTCTATAGGAAATTCAGAAGGCAGCAGTTTAACCGAAGGCCTGGAACTGTGTCACTTTTCAAAGACCCCCCTGGACAGACTTTCCGCCAGTAATCACCTCATAACGAGAGCTTTAGCGATGGAGGAGAAACTCAAAGAGAAGCCCCTCTCCAGTCAAAACTCTGAGCCTCCTTTTCCCAATTTTGATACTGAGGAGGATGTGTTTGTCAAAACAAAAACTCCACCCGATAAACTGGAATTAGTGGATAAGCGTGGAAAGAATAAACAGCCTCCTTTAGTTTCCAGTGACCGCAGCTCCCCAGCTACCGTCCTGAAATTTGCTGAATCGGAGAAAAATAATGCCTCAAATGGATCATCTATAAAATCTGAAGATGAGGGCTGCTCAGTCTCGGGATACGATGATTCTACAGTAAATAAGAACAGCTCATTGTCAGATGTTTCTTCCTGTGGCTCCTCCTTACCATCACCGCCTGTGGATGGTTACCATGATGTCAACTTGATATCATTCAAGTCCTTGGCGAATGAAGATGGGAACTGTAGCAAGCCTAGTACTTTTCGAGCAGATGCAAACTACAAGTTCAGTACCTTTCTGATGCTGCTAAAAGACATGCATGATAGTAGAGAAAAGGACGGCACTCCTTTGGTTCTTGGGCCAGGTGCTAATGGCCCTACCTCTGCTCTGATTAAAGAAGAACCATCTCTTATATCTCCTCTGCCAGGAGAAAGATCGACATGTGGTACGAGGGTTGAATTCTTTGAGCAGACCTGGACGTCAGCAGTCAGGCAGAAGGAGACAGCACTGATTTCAAAGGGCTCCAGAGTAAAGCCCAAAAGGGTGAGACAAAAACCAGTCTCAAAAAAGAAAAATATTAGAGACAAGGGAGAGAAGGGCTTTTTATTTACAGAAGTTGAGCGCATTTCAAGCCTGAATCAGCAATCTAAAAAGCAATCCTTATTGTTGACCAAGAGAGGGAATGGTGGCAACTCTCATTTGGGGGATGCTTATGGGAAGGATCACCCCATTGGCCCAGCTGAAGGGGCAACAGATTCATCTGCTGACTATGCTGAACTTATGACTGACAGCTGTGGCCTGAGCAACATCGCTAGAGTAGCACCAAAAAAGCGCTGGCAGAGGTTTGAGGAAGGTAGCACTGACTTGCTGAAGTCTGAGGAATATAGCAGTAATCTCAGTGACCAACCACTGACTATGGTGCCTTCAGAACACAGTCGGGCCTGCAGGGACAATATTGGTCACACTCCAGATATGTCAAGATCTTCCCATCCAAAGAAGGGGGTAAACAAGCAGACTGACACTCAAACGTCTAAAAGCATTTCAGAGGTGAATGAAGTCTCTTCAGGTAAGTTCTCCTTTTATTTCTTGCAGTGATTGATAAGTATTGTGCAGAAGTGTTTCATCATCGGGTATTTCATGAAATATTTTCCATTCATTGAACAGCACATTCAGAAAATAAACGCCTCAGAAAACCAAGTAAAAGACTTCTTGAATGGACAGAGGAGTATGATCAGATTTTTTCGGTGAAGAAAAAAATGAAGAAGAGCCAAGGACCTTCTGGAATGGTGGGTGTTTTTCAATGTCAAAGTATTTTAATGTTGATTTCAAATGCCATTAATTTAGTTAAGAATTATCTGGCATTGCTCAAAGGAGAAACAGTCCTGGTTTAGGCCAAAAGTAAACTGTGAGCAAAGCACTTATTCATAATCTGATCATCAATAATTTAACTTATGTCGTCATCCAGTAGTCTCTGTCAAATCGCTGCCATTTTTATATGTTGGAAACAAATGTGTATCTGCTGCAGTTTAGTGAAGTGCTTTTGCTTCTTAAAACAGCATTGTGGGTCATGTAATGCAAAATTATTGAAAGTAACTCTGTCCCTGGAATGTGCTCACTGGAATCACTGGAATTTACATCATTGTCAATGTTTTTTTCAGTGGCTTTCCAGTTGCTTGAACATTGTGAATCTTTCAACCAAAACCTTAATCTACATCAAAGATTGATCGCCCTCTGGTCATGCATGTCCTAATTTTGCTGTGTCCCTGGGGACAACAAGGGAGGGGCTTGCATTTCACATCTTTAACCAGTCACAATCTTCATCATATGACATCACCACATTATTTAAAACCAATGCTTTCTGTTAAAAGGCAAGCTGCACAGGTCTTGAAATGAACAACTAGGCTTGAAATGGAAATCTTGTGATCATAAGCCCAGAGGCGTAGCTTGCTGAGCCACACATTGCCTCTGTCCTTCTGTCTGGATGGCTGGAAGCCTTCAGTTTGAAAATGAGAAAAAAGGGACCAGTGTGGTGATGTCATACAATGAAGACTGTGATTGGTTGAAACACAAGCCCCTCCCTTGTTGACCTCTGAATTCATCAAACTCTGCAAAATCAGGATGTCTTTCTGGTCACATCTAAGCAAAATGTGCTATAAATAATTTGTGTCATGTGTTTGGAGTATGTGCAAACTTGTAAACGTAGCCTACGGTCTTGTTGTTGAACAACCAATTTCATAAAAAATTTGCCTTCCAGAATTATGACATGGGCACTACCAGAGAAGAGCCACTGGACACTAGGAATATAATGCAGGATCTTCTGAATTCATTGCCTGAGATGCAGACCCCACCTCCTGAGGAACAGTCCAGGGGGCTTGTTGGACAAACCCCGACTATTTTAGAGCACACTCCTCCCCAAGACGACCTTACTCTTCCCATTGACACATTAACCCCTCCCCCAGAAGCTCCCTCTCCTTCAGAAGAGGTGGCTGATGGGGAATTGGCAAAAACAAAGTCTTCTGGTAAGCAACTTTTCTTGTCTTTTAAAGAGTCACGAGAGGCATAATGTTTTCCTTTTTCAGCTACTGATTTTACTTGAGTGTAATGAACTTTCATAACCTCTAGGGGGCTGATTTGATAAACGTTAAACTTCCTTTTGTGGGTGTATTATGAGGCAGATTTATATTTCTACTTGGCTATGAGTAGCTACCTCATAATCATTTAGATGTCGATAACAAACATATCTGAAGAAGTCCCTAACCCCAAAAGCCTATTTCTCCACTCCTGTCTTCCTCAGTGTATTTAATTTTTTTAATTAGCAGGCAACATCCCAAAAATGTGAGACCTACTGAGGAAAACTGTTGTGTATTTTTTTCTTTATTACAGAAAGTAACTACTTTGATTCAGAATGCAAAATGTAAAGAATCGAAATCAAAGCTTGTAAATATAAAAACCAAATTTGGCTGTTGTCTTTTGTATCAGTGCTAAAGACTCCCATTTATGCATGTCGAAAATTCCAGCATCGAAAATAGAAATGAATGGACATAAGGTATCTTGCCATTTCTGCACATGTGTCAACCATAAACAACATGGACATTTCCTTTTATGTTTGAACAGGTTAGCTCTAGAGAATATTTCTTAATTTTATAATTACTGTGAAATTCCAGTTTTACTTATACAGGATTTTCATTTTTTAAGTATAATTTAATGTGAAGACTAAAAAACAGATTGACACATTATTGGTTCTTCATTTTATCCTTAAGTGTGACCAAAATGTGACATAGCTAAAAAGGGTGATAACCAGATAAACGGAAATAAATGCATTAAGACAAAATATAATCAATAATTTTGTGTTCCACAAAATAAAGTGGTTTAAAAAGGCCCCCATCCCCCAGCTTTTGCTCAGAGAGGCTTTCTGCCAAAACGTTTCTCCTCAATAGGTTATGGCATGTTTATTTTGGAATTTGAATAGAATTTTTTTAGGACACCAGATTTCTTTTGTGGACGGATTTCTGTTCTAGTTATTGTCGTTATTATGCTAGAATGTGAATCTATAACTTAAAGGAAGTGTCCCAGTGGAGGCATAGAATATCAGACCTTTGGGCAGAATATTAATCTTGAATTGATTTTTTTTTTAGCATCAGTACCAGAAGATTCCACATAAGGACCATATTTTGGAAAGTTTATCTCAAATTTTCTGGATTAGAACATTGCAGTGTTGAGCTTGTCCATAAAACTAGGAATCTAAACATCTTACATATAATGGGCCACTTGTTATTGAATACTTTTTGTGAGAAATGTTTAGGGAAGGCTTCCACGTTGTTGCTTTGTTTGACATGATGTTAATGTTGAATGAATTGAAGTTTTTGAGCCATTTTATTCTTGTGATACAGCCATGGAACATGGATGACTTGAACTTGTGGTTGTTTCATGGCTCATTTCTGTGGTATCTTTGGTATCTTACCACCCATCTGGGAAAAACTGACCCATTGTCTGCAATTCTTTGATATCTCCCTTCAACATGATGTGTAATCGTGGAACTTGCCAAAGGTTTAATTGTCATTGCGTTCAGATCCCTTCGCAACCCTGGAAAGGCACTATCCTGTTTTGCTGGCACGTTAGATTGGATGATTATGAGGGCATTTATTTATGTATTTTTTGAGAGATTTTGAAATCAATTACAGGTCAAGCACAGATTGGAATTATTTTTACCAGGGAATAAACTGGAGAATCGATGCATTTTTGATCTATTTTCTCTCTCGCAAATTTCAAAGTAAAGTTATAACTAGAAGAGAAAAAAAATGCAGGAAACTTGAAGGTTCAAGTAGGGTTGAGCGATTTACTGATTTCAAATCGAAATGACCCAGGGTTTAAGACTGTCATGAGAATAGCTTTACTAATTCATGCCGTCCTCCTTGTGTGACAGTCAGTCTCACCAATCAGAAGTGTCGTGCTCCTTGCGTGCCAGTTATGTTCACCAAATGGAAGTGGCCCAAACCCTTACGAAAACGAACCATGGTTTTACTATGGTATTTTGGGTAACCATGAGTTTATGACTGGTTTTATCATAGTGAATACTGAACTAAAAAATAAAAATAAAAATCAAATCGCAATCGCAAAATCTGTAAGATAAATCACAATTTTATATTTTCTTAAAATTGTTCAGCCCTAGGGTCAAGGAAGTTGTCTGAAACGTTTGCTGATTTGCTTTTTTCTTCTCTAGAATGTCAGGACAGAAAGCGACAGAGGAAACCTACAAAGAAGATCCTTGAGTGCTCGATTGAAGCAGAGCCTGTTGTGGTTCCCAAAAAGAAGGTCATTTTCATCACAGACAATCTGTAGACTCCTCCATTTTCCATCGCGCATGTTTCATACCTCATTTCATGTGCTTTTGTCGTTGTTTTGTGTCTGCGTAATGAAAATTAGTAAACCGTTAGAATGCTAGGGATCAGGGCAATGGCTTGGTGTGGGATTACATCCCAGTCCACTTTTATACCATGCTGGGGCCTTCCAGCCATTCTATGGTGCATGTCGTTAAAAGAGAGAATGTCTCCCCCTTCCTGTTTTATTTTCCCCTTCCCCTCTTCTGGAGGTTCAGGAGGGTAGGGAGCAAGGTAAATGGGCAGAGGAGAAGTCGGGAGTCCAGGAGAAAGAGGAGTTACTTAAAGAGGTGAGGGCGGCCACCAGGTGCACAAGCAAAGGGGTCTGGCAGGCTCGTCGAAACGCCCCTCCCCCAGAGCTCATCAACAACACATGGCATCGTCTTTGTTTTCTGTCTGTGCCATCTCACGTCACGTCTGACGAGTGAGCGCGGCCACCTTTAGTAAATACCGATGTTTATTGCAGATTAAGTTTGCAAAGAAGGACGTTTCTGGATCAGCCCTGTGCCATGCTGGCTTTTCAGGTGAGCGGAGTCTGTGTATTTGCCGTGATTTACAGCGTAACACATGTGCATATTCAGCTTATGGTGTAATGGCACGTCTTGCGGTGCTCGATTGTCTGTGAGCCTTTGTTGTATTTTTTTATTATCTGCTTCCTGCATTTTTTCAAAACAACTCCAATTTCACTAATTTACATATTTATTTTGTTTAATATTATTTATATTGTTGATTATTATATATTTTGCCTGCATATTCAGCAATTTTTTAAACTAGAGAATTTGAGCGTCATCTTCTTTTGCCAAAGTGTACAACATCTGATGTTCTTCGGGAACTTGAAGCGGCATCCTTAAGGTTTCAAAGTCACCGAGCCTCCAGCTGCCCCTGCCTATGACTGACTGTCTTTTCTGATTCGCAGGCTCTGTACAGCAGCCAGATAAACATAAGAAGAAGCGCCCAAAGGCCGAGTCCTCCGTCCTGTATAAGGAGGCCTCGGACCCCAGCAGTCTAGAGGTCGAGAGCGACTGGGATCTAACTGTGGTTGCAGCTGGAGATGAAGGCCCGCATGAGAACACAGAGGGCACCGTGGACCCAGAGGTCAGTTACTGCTGCACACTGTGGTCAAGAGTTCATCATGCTGTGTAGGAGACATCGGCTGTGTCCAAATTCTGGGGCTGCATCCTTCTAGGGCTGTATTCAAAGCCTGAATGCTTCATAGCGTTGTGACCTGGCCGTCCCATTTCCAGGGCTCCTTCAAATGCAGTCTAGGTCATTCTTTTGTCGCCTTGTGAAGGAGCTACCCGTTGGATCGCTCCCAAGATGCATTGCGCGGACCTTTGAAGGATGTGGCCTACAAAGGCCACGTAGACCATGCCCTTCAAAGGATGCAGACCTTGAATTCGGACACACCCATTGTGCACGAAGAAGCGATTTGTATCATGGCTAGGAAGAAAAAAGAGAACATAGCGGGATTACTTTATTTGATTTCTTAACTGGAGCTTAAATAACACCATTTAAAGTGTTACAATATTGTTTGTGTAACTGGATAATTTACATGTGTAATTCAGCTGAAGAACCTGCTGAAGAGTTAAAAGAACAGGGTCCCTGGAGGAAAGTGGATGGATGGAGTATGGAGAATAGTATGGTGGATAACAAAGATGCCTTCCTGTGTTCACTTTAGGGCTTTTCGTCTAGTAATGATGACAGCCAGTTATCATCCAAGGAGAACCTGCTGGGCCAAGCTGGGCTCACTGGGGGCAGGAAATCGATGGTGGAGAAGGGGGGCGCTGCTTCCATGAAGGAGAACGTGTGTCAGGTGAATGCCGTGGCCGTTTCCCTGCCGCCTATCGAGCCAGGCCATTGACCGATCCTCCTGACCTTTGACCCCACCCGCTCACCCAGGTCTGTGAGAAAACGGGGGAGCTGTTGCTCTGCGAGGGCCAGTGCTGTGGGGCTTTTCACCTGGAGTGCATCGGCCTGTCGGAGATGCCCCGGGGGCGCTTTGTGTGCCAGGAGTGCACGGCAGGTGGGTGTCCCATCGCCAGCGGCGGCACACGTCACTACAGCTACAGAGCTCCAAAGCAGAGGAGATCATTCACAGCAAAATGGCTGTGTGCGCGTGTAATAACTGTGCGGATCTCATATGAGAGCTATCGCTGCATGTGAAGCAGGTTTCTTTGGTCAGTCAAGTCAAGTATGCCTTAATCATCATTGTACCAATCCTATCTGGGGGAATACCAAGGTGTTCCCAGGTCAGCCAAGAGATTTAAGCTCTCCAGCGTGTCCTGGGTCTGCCCCGGGGCCTCCTCCCCAGAACATGCCCAGAACACCTACCCAGGGAGCTGTCCAAGAGACATCCTAGACAGATGCCCAAACTACCTCAACTGGTTCCTTTCGACATGGAGGAGCAGCCACTCTACTTTGAGCCTCCCCGAAAGTCCGAGCTCCTCACCCTCTCTCTAAGGCTTAGCCCAGCCACCCTGTGGAGGAGACTCATTTCGGCCGCTTGTATCTGCGATCTCATTCTCTCTGTCACTCCCCAAAGCTTGTGACCATAGGTGAGGGTAGGAACATAGATCGACCGGTAAATCCATAGCTTTGCCTCCTGGCTCAGCTCACTCGTCACCATGACAGGATGGTGCAGCAACAGGAGAACAATAACTAATAAATATAGATAATAGAGAACATATATATACACTGACACATGGTGAAGTTAGGGGTGCCCACTCAATATAACAGATACGGTGGTGACTGTAGAAGTAATAAACAGATGTAACAATATGATAGATATTACACAGATGTAGGGACCTGGATGTAACAATATGATAGATATTACACAGATGTAGGGACCTGGATGTAACATTATGACAGATATTACACAGATGTAGGGACCTGGATGTAACATTATGACAGATATGACACAGATGTAGGGACCTGGATGTAACATTATCACAGATATGACACAGATGTAGGGACCTGGATGTAACATTATCACAGATATGACACAGATGTAGGGACCTGGATGTAACATTATCACAGATTTGACACAGATGTAGGGACCTGGATGTAACATTATGACAGATATGACACAGATGTAG
>JAODKL010000002.1:6804939-6869958 GCA_026780765.1 Petrocephalus schoutedeni
AGATGTAGGGACCTGGATGTAACATTATGACAGATATGACACAGATGTAGGGACCTGGATGTAACATTATGACAGATTTGACACAGATGTAGGGACCTGGAGAGTGACAGTACAGGCATTCTGAATATTTCCCTGCCGCTAGCTGTATTAAGAATAAAAGCACATTCCCTGACAGCTTTGGCCCAGTTTTCTTTGTTTTATGGTTTTGGCCTTTTAAATTATAGAGAGAAACTGTGGCTTGTATGTGTTTTGTTGGCCGGCCTGAAATATCCCGGGGGCGCTAATAAAATCAGCCCATTCCGTCCCCGTCTTCTCCCACGTCCCAACAATCTTTTCACCATCTGGAAGAACATGGCTTTTGTTCATCGTACTACTAAGATGCTTATTCCAGCGTTCTGACTTACAGCCCATAAAATCAAAGACGTCTGTTTACATGTAATATATTTATTTAGTGAATATGCTTTGAAGTGAATTGTTGAATGGAAGTTCTGCTATTGCATCTGTTATTGACTGACACAAAGGGGAACGCGGTGGGAAAAGCTGAGGACTGTCCGTTTCGTGCCCGTGCTGTGTGATAGCACTTTCATGTACGCTAGCTGTCTTTGGCTATGTGCTACAGGCGTGCACACGTGCTTCGTGTGCAAACAGCCGGGAACAGACGTCAGGCGCTGCATGATCCCAGTGTGCGGGAAGTTCTACCACGGCGAGTGCGTCGCCAAGCACGCGCCCACTCTGCCCCAGGGCCGTGGCTTCCGCTGCGCCCTCCACGCCTGTCTGTCCTGCTTCATCGCCAACCCCACCAACCCCTCCAGCACCAAAGGTGAGCCAGCCTGCTCTAAGGCTGGTACTGTTTCGTTTGTGCCACTACCGCCGGATTTGTCCGGCCGCTGAATACAGTATGATAAACGCTCTCCAGTCACCGGTGTACTGATCGCTGGCCCTCAATCACCGTCTGCAGGCCGCCTGACCCGCTGTGTGCGCTGCCCAGTCGCCTACCACGCCAACGACTACTGCATGGCTGCCGGCAGCGTGGTCCTGGCCAACAACAGCTTCCTCTGCCCCAACCACTTCACCCCCCGCAAAGGCTGCCGCAACCACGAGCACGTCAACGTCAGCTGGTGCTTTGTCTGCTCCGAGGGTCAGCGCGGCTTTCGGATCCCTCCTCTCTGCCCGCCGAGGTGCCGAGCTGCTTCAAGTCCGGTTGGCTAATCCTGGCCACTCCTCTTCCTGCAGGGGGCAGCCTCCTGTGCTGCGAGTCATGCCCTGCTGCGTTTCATCGCGAGTGTCTGAATATCGACATGCCCGAAGGAAGCTGGTACTGCAACGACTGCCGTGCTGGCAAGAAACCCCATTACAAGGAGATTGTGTGGGTCAAAGTGGGCCGATACAGGTCAGAGCAAATAATGTACACCTAATGCAACATTGCTGCATACAGAAACAATGGGCTATACTGGGTTTGAACAGTATCAAATTTTTCATACCGCACATATCCCAAGGTAAATCGTGATTTGAAGGTATTTTCAAAACCTATGCTATGCTATTCTATTAGATTTTATTCACTTGTGAGTGATTTTATCATAGAGTTTATTTTGCGATAGAGCTTAATTTTATGAAAAAAAATCCCAAAATTCCACGGTATAACGTATAACCGTAATATAACCCAAGGATAACTCACATTGGGTTTTGCCTGTAACTGACCGCAGGGTTTATTTTCACACTCGGACAGTGTGGTGACATCTGTGTATATGGCTGCCTTCCTTCGTTAATCCTCGCTGTGCTCTTTCTCTGCACAGGTGGTGGCCTGCAGAGGTCAGTCACCCGAAGAGCATCCCCGATAACATCCTCCGCATGAGGCATGACGTGGGCGAGTTTCCAGTGCACTTCTTTGGCTCCAAAGATTACCTGTGGACCTATCAGGCGCGGGTTTTTCCCTACATGGAGGGCGATGCCAACAACAAGGAGCAGATGGGAAAGGGCGCTGACGCCATCTACAAGAAAGGTACGAGTGTGCGAGCCCCTGGCAGCCACGGGGAACCCCAGCTAGCGGCGTGTAGCAGTAGGCTAGCTTGTTTCTGCTGGGAGAGTTTGGCGTGACGGCGATTGTGTGCCTCCAGCACTGCATGAAGCTGCAGAAAGGTTCCGGGAACTGCAAGCTGAGAAGGAGATCAGGCAACTTCAGGAGGACAGAAAGAACGACAAGAAGCCCCCCTCCTACAGGCACATTAAGGTATCAGACTTTGTCATTTGAAGGTCGGAAGACGGGGAAACAAACATCGTAAAACTAGCCTGCTTCATGCAAGCGTGCCGTGTTGGCTGAATGTCTGGCTTATTCTTCCCGTTTCTGTGCTTCTCATCCGTCGCCAATCTGCTCGTGTAGGTGAACCGGCCAATAGGTAAAGTGCAGATCTTCACCGCTGACCTATCAGAGATCCCGCGCTGCAACTGCAAGGCGACCGATGAAAACCCCTGCGGCATGGACTCCGAGTGCATCAACCGCATGCTCATGTACGAGTGCCACCCGCAGGTGTGCCCGGCCGGCGAGCACTGCCAGAACCAGTGCTTCACCAAACGCCAGTACACCCAGGTGGAGATCTTCCGCACACTGGCACGCGGCTGGGGTCTGCGCAGTATCACCAATATCAAGAAGGTGTGTGAAGCCTGCTCTCTTAAGGAAGTGGAGGATGATATGACTGCTGTATTGCTGAAGGAGAGATTCGCCCAACTTACTTGGGAATACAACATTTGCTTGGGAATACAACAAATTTAATTACATTTATGAATTAATTTTCTAATTAAACAAAAATGGAATGGCCATTAGTTGGTCACCAGGAGTTGATTTAATTAATTCGACCTGCATGCAGAAGTCTTCATCTCAGAATTAGACTTAATGACCAAACTGTTAAATTTTTGTGATGCCTTGCTGTGCATTTTTAGGGGGCGTTTGTGAACGAGTATGTTGGCGAGGTGATTGATGAAGAGGAGTGCCGAGCTCGCATCAAGCACGCCCAGGAGAATGACATCTGCAACTTCTACATGCTGACTTTGGATAAGGTGCCCACCTGCCTGGCTCTCTTTAGTAGAAGTGAAGAATATTGCCTGTATTTTGGTTTTGACAGGGATCATTGACGGACGTTGATGTTGTTACGTAACTGTGAGTTTTATCCACACTGTTTTGTTCATTTGGGTTGATAGATAGACAGATACGGTATTGATCCCGAAGGAAAATTAGGCATCCTTTAGCTCAAACACTCAAATAATTTGAAGTCACAATAATGCACACAATAATACACAAAATAATAGAATGACACACAAGGATTGCGGAGATAGAGGGCGCGTCTGTTGATGCTGTGCAAGATTCTCTAGATCATAGTGAATATTAGCACGATTCACCTTAACTTAAAGGGAAGTCTTAGCACCATTTGTTCAATAAGTGAACTGATTAATGGTCATTGTTCACACTCCACAGTGCACAACAAGGAAATGTGTCCTCTGCATTTAACCCATATGTGACAGTGGTGATCAGCTAATTCAGCGCCCGGGGAGCAATGCTTGGGGGCAGTACAGTATCTTGCTCAGGGTATCTTGTCAGGGAATTGTACCAGCAATCTTTTGATCAGCAATCTTTTGATAACCATTAGACCACCACTGCCAGTTGAACCCTAGCTTGACAAATCCATAAAGAACGAATGGGGGGGATGATACATTTGCAGCCTTAAATGATCTTCTGTTTTATTTCCTCATAATTATTACTTTTCCAATGGAATGTGTGTGTCACGTGTGTGTGTGTGTGTCTGCAGGATCGCATCATCGACGCTGGGCCTAAGGGCAATGAGGCACGTTTCATGAATCACAGTTGCCAGCCCAATTGTGAGACACAGAAGTGGACTGTGAATGGGGATACGCGAGTTGGACTCTTTGCGCTGGTTGACATTCCTGCTGGTGAGCTGTCTTAATCTGACCCATAATCATGTGCTCTTTGTGTTCTATGATGGGAAGACTCTGCATGAGGAGCAGTGAAGCAGGAGACTGGTGTTTTCTGGGTAGAGCTTTAGAGAAATGGGTATCTTTGTGCCTTTTGTTAAAATTGGTCTCTTGTCAGGTGTGGAACTCACTTTCAACTACAATCTGGAATGTCTGGGCAATGGGAAGACGGTGTGTAAATGTGGGGCACCCAACTGCAGCGGTTTCTTGGGCGAGAGACCAAAGGTAATGAATGGGCAGGTGGTGGTCATCTGAGGGATGTTCCTTGGCTTTTTTAATAAACCAGCCAGAGCACAAACATCCACGGAAGGAGACCATGGAAGGAGACCACTGTGGTTGAATCTGCAGAGAAAGCATATTGTGTTGCTCATTGTATTGTTTGAGATTTGCACGTTTATTTGTTGACTGTAGAACCAGCCCTCAGCAGAGGATAAGGCCCGAAAACTAAAGAAGAAGGTTCCAGTAAAGAGAAAAAGCCAAACAGAGGTGACCAAGGAGCGAGAGGATGAGTGTTTCACTTGTGGTGATGGAGGACAGGTTGTATCCTGCAAGAAGCCTGGCTGCCCGAAGGTCTACCATGCTGACTGCCTCAAGCTTTCAAAGAGACCAGCAGGTCCGTGTGTCCGCCCTTTACAGCAGTGGTTCCCGACCCGGTACTTGGGGACCCACGGGGACCCTTTTTTGCCCCCAGCTGGGACCGAGTTATGGTGTGTTCTATTGCCCCGACGAAGTTGTAAATTCCGAGGTGCGCGGCGTCACATTCGACCAATTTCCTGTTCAAGCTACACATCTCGGAACAAACATGGCTGCCTCCACGAACACGCTGTTTTGTTGTTGTCTGAGCACAAAAGTGCATGGAAATTAGACATTTATCACTTCACATGAAAGACCGTGTGCAATTTCATTCAAGACTAATAATACATTTAATAAAATAGACATTTTGCAATATTTATAAAATAGAGAAGCAGTGAACAAAATTCTGACTTCAACATCAGAAAAGGGGCGTGTTTCCGACAGGAAGTGACGCTTTCATTAAGTTTTTCTCTGACTTACGACTCGGGGGGGGGTAATCGAACGCAGGATAAAAATGTAGTAAAAATGGTACAGAGCTGGGTGGAAGCAAAATTAGCACTGTCTGGTAAGGAGCTGGGAGGGAGCAAAAACTGTGGGTCCCTGAGGACCGGATTGGGAAACACTGCTTTACAGCATTTGGCTCGACTTGCTTGAACTTTTTATATTATACATTTTCTAATTGTGCCAGTTACCACCCATATCTTTACTTGTTAGTCTGTTCTATGCGCTCTGAATATGCTGCTGTTATGGATCTGTCTGAAACGTATTTCTTTGGGTGTTGTAGGGCGCTGGGAGTGTCCATGGCACCAGTGTGATGTGTGTGGGAAGGAAGCAGCCTCCTTCTGTGAAATGTGTCCCAGCTCTTTCTGCAAGCAGCACCGTGAGGGAATGCTGTTCATCTCCAAGCTGGATGGTCGCCTCTCCTGTAGTGAGCACGACCCATGTGGTCCTGACCCCCTGGAACCTGGAGAGATCCGCGAATATATGCAACCGCCCCTGAAAGCAGCTGGTGTGGCACCACCACCGCTGACTGCGGCCCCTTCCGTGGCTGGCACCACTCAGCCAACCCTCAAACCCATCAATGGACGGCCTCCACCTGTGACCAGCTCTGCCCCCCTGCCTCTATACAGCGCTCCCAGCCAACCTTACATGTCAGGTCCCCCCAACAGCATCCGGGATTCTTCTGCTTCTCAATTTAGGGACAACAAAGAAGTGGAAGAAGATGATGAAGATGATGAAGATGACGAAGACGATGACGAAGATGACGCTGGGGAAGATGAAGACCTTGAGGATGATGGAGAGGTTGAGGATGGAGAGGTGGTTGGGCTGGATGAAGACGATGCAGATGACTATGAAGAAGAGGAGGGAGAGATTGTGGAGGATGAGGGGTTGGACATGGAGGTAGAGGATGGGCAGGCAATGGATGATGAAGACCCTGAGTATTTGGATGAAGAGGATGAAGAAGTGATTGAAAGTCAAAATCCAAGGGCCTAGGGGGAATGGAGACTTTCATGGAACCGGTGGAATTGCCCTTCCTATATCCCTGGACTTAAAAAAAAAAAAGACCCAAGACCCAGGTCAAAAATGGGGGAAATGACATGTGGGGGAACTGAAGGATGCTGACCAACCAGCGGAGACCCGGTACCGAGTTGAACCTTTGCTTTCTGCATGCATGCGACACCTTCAGACGGTTCCTGCAGAATGTCAAAGAGCTGCTAGTTCCCTCAGTTCTTGCCAGACCCCGACCTCCCAGCCGTCAGTAACGCATCTCCTTAGAGGAGTGGAACTGGTGCTATCGAGTTCTGTCTGTGTAGTCGGAAGTTTTCTCATTCATACATTTTTAATATCTGGTGCTGTTTTATTGTGAGATTGGACTTTTGTATGCTCATCTTTGTTTACTTTGTTTACATTTATTCTGAAACTCTTATGGGGGAAAACTCAAACACGCAAAAGTTTAAGGCCAAAATCAGCACTACAGCTACTTAATGAGAGCTGGAAGGTCGCTTTTATAAACAAATGCCAAGAAACGCATTATGAGCTGAGAAGATCCAGAAGAGTTCTGCAAGTTCTAGTATTTATTAATTCCCTTATTAAGTAATCTTACATGCTTTAGGCTTGGTCTTAGCAAATTATTTCTTACCCAATTGCAAGTCATTTTGTTTTTAAAAGTAACTTTTTTTAAACAAAATGTATTACTTGTCAGATTTTAACCGTTAATAATAATGTCCAAATTTTAACTGATCTGCTCAATTTGGCTCACTAAGAACTGTGCTCATACTTACAAGCATACAAATATATTCATTCACGTGGGGTTTTTTAGAAAACAAATGAGACTGACCTTTTAACAGATGTGCGAAGGCAACGTATCAATATCGTTATACCTGGCATCATTTGTTACTTACCGGGAACATAACTTTACACCATCAGAATTACACCGCCGGCAGTTATTTTAATTCCTTAAGCTGCAAGCAGATAAACTGAACGAGTGAATGTTGAGTAAACAGAGATAAGTTTGTGTTAAAATAGATCTGACCCTCTTTGATATGCCACAATTGATAAACCCAACGCAAAGCTCAATGCCAAAGACCATCTAATAGCAGACACCATGTGGTAGGGCTGTCGTAAATGATATTTGATTAACTTCCTAGATTGCCTCACAGAATTGCGCTATGTGCGTGTCTAAGGAACTGCCGTCTCTCAGTGGATTATTTGATTTGGATGCAGCCCTTTTATTTAACGTTCTCTTCTGAAGTCTTGTTTCCTGCAGTTTTCTTTGCAGATGAAAATAAGTACTGGCTGTACAGGGTTGTAGAGCATGAATAAGTGCTGCACTTTATTCATTTTGTTTGGTTTTAATGGTATAGTACGCCGCCCTTGGTAACTGTGAACACTGGGATGGCCATGTTATTACCAGGTTCGGCAAAGTGAATATATTCTGTCAAATAATAATTAGCATCTCATCTGCTGGGGACTTAAACCGCATTCAGTTGTTCATTTGGCAAAAGTAAGAGGAGTGACCTTAAATAGAATCTCAAAATGCCCCAGTCACACCCGGATGTAAGCCACTGTGTCCCAGCTACAGGAATCTCCCTCTCTTCTCTGAACTCTCTAGCAGTGTGTGTACATTCACACATTCCATTTAATTCATTTTTTTTATTCATTTATTCAGCACACCTGAGAATTTTAGGTTTATTTATATATTTTTTTTAATTGTCATGGATTTGGATGACGTATCCGAAAGGTTGTATGCTGTAATATCACTGTTCTTTTAAATTTTCAAAGATCAATGAAAATTCGATCAGACGCAGCTGTGAGCCAGACCCACGAACTCTAATGTGTCCGGCCCTTTGCTGTTTTACGAATGAAGTTCACTCAGTTTAAGTCAGTGAGTCCATGGATGCTGCTTTAGACCTCGACCACAATGAGGCTGCATTTGTGAGTGTGTTGCCCTGAGCTGTTGCAGACACTGCATTGTTGTCTCTAATCCCTGCCTGGCCTGTACTTTGTATTGTCCTCTGAAGTCAGACCCATCGTTACTGAGCAGCCTTCGAGAATGTCCCTAAGTCAGTCATGAAGTAAGTTAGCTTCGTAATCATGGAATTGTGTGTGCACTTTTGTGTGTAAGTTACAGTTTAATCCACAGTTTTGATCGATTAAACTTATTTGTTACAAGTACATACTGTATGTATATAATGATACTATCTTGAGTTATAATGCACAGTAAAATAATACAGATTTTCATCCATTGTCTAACATTGATGTTCTTTCATGTTACCCCCCTACAATTCATCAAATGGACTCAGAATCAATTAACTAGGCTGTCAACATTCTGGGTGGCTAGAGGGGTGTTTGAGTAATTGGTTGCTCAGTCTGGGTCCATGTTACTTGCCGACCAAATGCTAATCTTTTCAAAGAATGGAGTGCTTGCAGTTGGTCATAGGCACATACCAAGTCCCGCACTGTACAGTTCTGTGCTAGAGAAGGCCTATAAGAATCCCCATTCATTAGTAAACTTGTGATATTAACTTTCAGAATTTCACTTCTACCTCTTCCCACCACACTTTTACCTTATCTCTAGGTGACTTAGAAGTAATAACTAAACAATAAGAGGTCCGTTCAAAATGGAAAGACAGCATGTAAGTGATTTGTGTAGAAATCCAGGACTTTTCTCCCAGTATATTTGTTATACAGAAATCACCTGAAGGACAGATGTGATGCTGTCCTGTGATGATTTTTTTATTATATCATATGATTATATAATTTTTAAGAGAAGTTTTAGCTACAGTATACTGGCATCTGTGTTTCTCAGTCTAGGCTCTGCATTGGCACGGCCTTAAATGGATAGGCAGTTATAGAAAGTGGGTGGACTGACCGTAATGGTTAAAAAGAAACACACACCCAAAAGACATTGCCTTTGTGGAGTGACTGAAGATCTCATTTTGAGTTTGGTCCATAAAGATGTAATATATTACATATATGTTGCATTATGATGAATATAAATTTGGGGCCATTCATAAAATATGTAAATTTTGATGTTTGTCAGCCGCACAATAGAAATGATGAATAACTCCTAGGTAATATAGAGAAGAGGTAAATGAATTTCCCCATGATCCAATCCCTTGGTGTCGGGACCTGCTTTGTTGGCATGTATCTTTGCTTCAACAGGACGTGTGAACATGCCTCAGTAACATGGATGCCGCAGTCCTGAGGAAAATGGTAATATTACGGAGTATCAATGCTTTAAATACTACAATTATTTTTTTACTTGCATATATTTACATCACTACCCATCCGATTGTATCTATTAACTAGATATGTGTTAAAACTAATTGTGGCAGAGCATATCTGGGAGTTAAGTGCATAGTGATGCTGAGTGTTATAAAGACAACGCAGCTGTCTTTGGTTAGCCAACAGTCCTAGTTTATCTGTAGCATGTAAAATATTTATTGATGACTTGTATGTTCATTGGGTTACAGAGGAAATTGCATAAGTCAGTTGGGTCATTACATTCTCGGTCTTGAAAAAGTGGGGAGCAAAACAATATTCACCGCAGACAGCCAGTGGCTAATATGCTAATGTTGTGATAATCCATATCTTAAAGGTCCTGCTGGAACCCCAGATTTAGAAGGTTTGACAAATTAGCATTCTGAATATTTTTACCTCGCATATTACATTAAATTGCCCTCCATTATACTGATTATTATAATTAACTCATATTGTGTGGGTTGCTTGAAATTACTTGTGGACATTTTCCTTTTAGTGTCATACTTAGTTGTTTGTCTATTCAGTATATGTATTTCTCTATATTTCCATATAACCAGTTCATTGGCCTCTCACCTTCCCTTGTTCAGATGTGTTTGACTGATCTATAGCTGTTTTTGTTTGCTTTGGCTAGTTCTTTACCTGCCACTGTAATTTTTGGATGTGTCCATGCCCCTTGTCCTCTGAGCCCTACCTTGACTTTCTTCTCCTCAGTCCAGACGGACATACTTGTAGGTGTCTGCTCAGCAGAGGAACTATTCTCATGAACAGGAGATACTGCTGCCTTGAGAGGATCGCCAAACTGTACTGTAGTCCTTTGTATATAATAAAGATTACTGTATGAAAAGCCACCTATTCAGTCACAAGTACCTTTTTCACCGCAGCCTGTGTTTTAATTGTACTTCATATTGTTACTGATTAGCTGCTACACTGTTAACTTTGGCCAACCAGATTAACTCTTACACATGGGTAGTCATAAGATGAATGGCCCGTGTCACTGTTCTTAATCACCCTGCGATCAGCTGCACATATGTAATCGACAGCTCGCCATATCAGATCACACTAGGGGGGAAAATTCATACGTGAATTGTGGCGTTTAGAGAAGAGAAAAAAAAAATCATTGAGTTAATCCATTTTAATCAGTATTGAACAGGTATTCACAACAACACCCAACCTTAGGACAGTTCTTGCCATGGTGTGGTTCACAAATGGCAGAGTGAAATTAAATATTTAACATTGTCAAGTTATAAAATATCTTAATATTGTACACAGCAATACAGTAACAATCCTGAACATGGATAGCACCTCATCCACGAGGGTATGTGCTGTAATGCTTGTAGGAAACCAGCGTGCAAGCTGCCCAATTTCCTGCATCTCAGCACTTCTGTCTTGGCATTTTTACAAATAAAACAAGTAAACAGTCTGATACCAATATCCTAATACCAGCACATCATTGTAATACATGCCAAATAGATACTTCACGTGCTCTGAAAAATTAAAGAAACTATCGAGGTTTATTCAGAACAATGACGCCTGGGTCACTTCTATCAAATGGCTACTGTAAACCATTTCAGCTGCGGCCTTTAGGGCTGCAGCGTATTTCGGATTCCTGATGCAGCAGATGTGGAGGCAGTGTAGCCTTCTCAAGGTGGTAGCGTTTCAAAGAGATGGAAGCCTGCAGATATTTCACTCGGAGAACCGGCATGTCAATCCATTCTCACCTGATTCAGACATTTTTCTGTTTGTATTTAGGTCAGGTCATAAGCATAATATTGACATTTATCAGTAACGATGCAATGGCATTCTAGTCCAGTTTCTTCAGCTCACTCACAACCCCCGAGTACAAACACTCGGCTTATCTTATATAAACACTCACATAGGTTAGAAAGCTGTAAACATTGGCATGAGACATTCAAGAAAGAAACTTCAAAGGTAGTTCAGCCTCAACCAGCAGTGATCACATTAATCACTGCACTTTCAGTCCTTCAAGAACACTAAAGATACTTAAAAAAAAAACAAACAAATGATCATAACAGCCCCCATGGGAAGTGATGCTTATAAGATACCCACTCTGTCATAGGAACACGCCAAAAAAAAAAACTCCACCCCATTACCTGGGAAAAACAATCTGTATTTTTCTGCCCAAGCACCACATGTAAGCCTCAGTAACCATCCATCCATTTTCTGAAATTCCTTGTCCTGTTCAGGACCGTGGGGAGGTCCAGAATCTATCCTGGAGGCTATGAGCACAACACAGGGAACATTCCCCGATCCCATGGCGGAGACTCCAGAAATTCCAGAGATCTGAAAAGCATTTTTAGCCATGAAGCATTCAGCTTCAACTATCAGAAAAAGACGGTGAATAAAAAATAAAAAAAGAGCATTAGAAATGGTATAAGATCATCAGGTATAAGAGAAGATAATATAGGCTGTAAGATCACAAGGATGAACACTTCTGAGCACTCCAGCTTTCAAGCCCAGAGTGTCATGGCAGCTTTGCCGTTTGGTCGCTGTACGGCTCCTGTCCAGTTGGCCTCTGAGCATAAGGCACCCAAGCCTGTCGATTTTTTCTTCCCCAGAATCCTATGTTAGATGATCAGTTCCAATTGCATAATGCCCATTGTCAATTGTGGCAGCAGGAATAAAAATAGGAGTTGTTTGTCTGTCCCAGATCCACCCCCTTTTCCTCTGAAAAAGGTACAGTACATAATTAGGGCATTTAAACCACTCAGAGAGAAACCAAAAGCAAGACTTGGCTTCCATTCACAGAAGGGCCTTTTCCTGCTATTGAAAGGAAAGGTTATGCTTTTGTGAAGTTTCACATCAGTGTACAATTAAAAAGAACCAAAGAACGAAGCATATGAAATCATATAAAGGCTCCCGCAGAAGAAGCAAAGAAGGACCACTCACCTGTCATGAGCTGGAAGGTGGTGCTGTAAAAGATGTCTTGTGCTACTTTCTGAAAGAGTTCATCTGTAACAAAGGCATCAGCGGGCTTAGACAGTGTCAGAGTCTTTGCAAAAAAACATCACTGATTACAGCCTGGTGCCCTAAAAACGTACCATGTTTCAGCAGGAGCTAAAATAATACAATAACTTATCATTAAAACTTATTTTTAGTACAATGACAGGAATTACGCACTGGAAAGGTAATATTTACTCACCAACATTTCGACCGGTTTTACTGGATGTCTCAAACAGCTCAGCCTTAATTTCTGTAGAGGAAGAGAAATCGTTTTCAACAATGAACACACAGGATATGTATACTTTATATGTCCCTGGGGAATTTTTTTCTGCACCATAACAAAGTACGTTCAACAACGAAGCAACAGTCACAAAAAGAAATACAATACAAATACAATACAAAAGATAAACTTAACAACAAAAAACTTTTCTACTTCACTATTAAACTAAACTGAAACAAATATAGAACCAGGGCAGGAGGTGGATGGCATTTGGATGGATGGATTGATGTCCTTCTTAGTGTGCCATGGTGTCACTGGCTTACTAATTTTTTTTAAGTTATGATATGCTATAATGCTCAGAATAATATTCACAATAATGTTCCTTAAAGGCAATAGTGACATCATGGTGTTTTGTTCATACCATCGGCATAATCCTGTACATCATGGTAGTCTACTTGTCGTACGTTGCGGTCAGTTTCAATTAGGTCACTTTTTGTTCCACACAGGTATATCTTGCAGTGCTTAAATCAAGAGAATGAGAAACAATACAAATTTTTAGACATTATACAAGCATTTTTCCATGATCAATATTATTGGATGGTACGTCATGTTCTTCATAATGACTGAAGTGTAGATCATCTGAGACCAGTCAGATAGCACAGAAAGTCATATTAAGATGTTTCACAGAAAACAGAACTTACTTCTTCACACTTTTGCAGCTCCTCTACCCAGAATTTCACACGCAAAAAACTGCTTCTGTCAGTCAAATCTGGAAAAGAGCATTCATTACAGCTTACAACGCATTCAGAGATAAACAGTGAAGTGTCTGCAATGTTGCCGAGTAGGGCTAATTTTAAGAAAATATCGAATTGCGATTTATTTGACAGATACTGCGATTGTGATTCGATTTCCGATTCTTATAACTCAGTTCAGCATTCACTATACGTGTATAAAAACTGTAATTGAGCACAACTGTACACTGAAATTTGAACTGCGCTATACGTTAATCCAAAGATAAGAACGGAAATATATTACTTGAATCCAAAATGTATTTGTTTTAACAAAAAAGATATAGAACATAAACCATAAGCAATTCTCTAGCAACCCGAACATGGTAAAGTGATTGTATTTTTACATTTTAAGTGCTGTGTTTGCAAACAGCAATCGACTGCTTTCCCATACAGAAAAAACCTTATGGTTCTTATGTGAGTTCTACTTTGCATAGATAATTATGGCCCCTTTCATATATGACAAATATATGATGTTATATTTTCATGTAAGACTTTTTCACATGGATTTTTACCCTTAGTAAATGGCTTCCAGAAAGTCCCATGTACACAAGGGTGAAATTAGCAAAGAAAAATGACGCATAAAACTACTATCACAAAAACCGCAACTATGTTAAGTTAAATAAAGTAATGAAATTAAAAATTCCAGGAATAAAAACATTAAGGATCTTGTGGCTAAGGAGGACGGCACGAATTTGTAAAACTATTCTCATAACAGTTTTAAACCCTATTTCAGATGTGCTGTATAATGCCCTAATGTATAATGCCTAAATTGCAGCCTTTGCGATTTGCTAATTGCATTGTTTAAAATCGCGATTTCAATTTAAAATCGATAAATCATTCAGCTCTATTGCAGAGTTAAAGTAGGCCTACAATGCAGTTACCCTGAAGCCAGAAATATTTCTGTCAGTGTTATTTATTAATTATTGAAGCTATAGAGCATAACTAAGTGTAACATGGTTGCTGTGCTCTTTAAGTAACCAAACCCACTGAAATGGTCTTATGGTCTTATCTTAGTCTAGATATGAAGACTTTAAGTGCTTCAGACTGACAAATGGCTTAGAGAAACTACATCCAATCATAAATTGCAGGGAAGTTCCAATCCTTACTTTGAACTAAGAAATGTAATTATCAAAATATCCTGTATTCAATGAGTATTGATCAATCATTTTGACCAAGACCCAGCAAGATTTTGGTTGACTAAATACATGGCAGAAATCTAATGAGTAAAATGTTTTGGAAGGGTCCAATATTTACCATAACACACGATGGCAGCTTTTGCTCCCCGGTAGTAAATTCTGCTCATGGCTTCATAACGTTCGGAGCCAGCCGTGTCCTGCGGCGAGCAAAACAAGCAGTGGTCGGCAAGAGGGAATCAATTACAGCAAGACCAGTGAATAACTCAGCCTCACCAAAACAAAGGTGGTATCACTTATTTTCAGATGCCAGCAACATCCTAAGGATTCCTTCACAGAAAGTGTATGGTAGGACATGTTGAATACACAGTACGGTCCTACCAAATATGAAAATTAACTGACTGATATGATTATGCCGAGTCAACATATGCAAACCTAACCTTGAAATTAGTAAATGACAAATTCTCACAATTAAAATTAAGTGCAGTCTATTCAATGTAACATAATAGAATAAAACAATGATTCATCCCCATAGGGAAACTGTCTTTTCACCCAGTCGTGCTCTCCATGAGGCACAGGCAGACAGTCAGCATATTTGGGGTCGGCTAGCATCCAGTGCCTCGTTTAAGGGTCCAGCAATAGCATCTCTCTAAGGCCATGGGATTCCCCGTTAATCACTAAAAATTATTTTATATTATGTATGACTTTGGTATTTGATATTCAGTAGGATGTGGGATCCTGTTTTTCATGCTTTTGCTAGCTATTTTTGGGTTAAGTCAAGAAAACAGATTGTGTGTTTATGCCTCTTTCGATCATTGGAGGAAAGGTAAAGTCTGTAGGTTTAAGCAGACATTGGGTTTGTTTTTGTTGTTTTGGTGAAATCGAAGTCCGGTGCTGATAGCGTCTCAGCTTTTTCTCTAGTGTGAGAGCTTCTTTTCACAGATTTTACGCTGATGCTGATGCATCTGTGGAGCCTTAATACTGGCTGATATTTTTGGCGAATGGATATATTGGTTGCGCCCTAAGACAGAGAGGCATATAAACAGTGAAACAAACCAGCTTTCAAAAAAGCCTTACAGATCTTACCCAGATTCCAAGAGTCAATACTTCGTCTCCCATCTGAATCTGTTTGGCCAGAAATGCTGCTCCAATAGTCTGTTGGAAAATGAATACATTTTTCATGCCATTTGCACAAAAAGTGGTCCTATATATATTGAGTACTCTAACACTCCACATGTTGGACCACATGAAAAGGTAACAACAGTTAAAAAAAAAAAAAAACACTTCACTTAAAATGTTACACATGCCTACTATACAGGGAATATAAAATTCACACAGCTTTCACTCAGCTTCAAACCATCTGTAGGCTACTTCAAACAACACTCCAAATTCCACATGAGCCTGTTCTACTGCATCAAGCAGATGAAAGCAGCCTGAAACTTTGGCCCTGCACTTCTCAAACAACCCTGTGACAACATAAATCCTAATACACCCATGTAAAGCGCCCTGGGACAACTCTGTTGTGAAGGGCCCAACATAAAAATACATCGAATTGAATTGAATAAGTGATTATTTTATTTTATGACCAAGTTCTTCTTTGCCCAACTGTTGTGAAGGGCACTGTATAAAAATTAATTGAATTGAATTGAATAAGTGATTTTTTTATCTCTTCTTTGGCCAACTGAATCAAATGTCTAGATTACTTCTTATTTAAGCCAACCACTTTTATCATACTATGTTGATTTTTCCCCTTCAGGGATGCTTCTTCCTGTCACCATCTGTTCTCTAATGATTTTTATGTTTTTAAAAAGACACTACATTATTCAGCACCACAAAACCCCACATTTATACTAAGCACAAAAATCCATTCATCCATTCGCTAAAGTAAATTATACATTTTACATCACTATAGCATTGAGGGACATGTAATACCAAGGGCAAACAAACTGTACTCACATTTTGATACGGGCCAAATAAGAAGCGGTTGTGTGCAAACCTTTCCACTAGACTTGTTTTCCCAACATACTCTTTACCCAGCATGACCACTTTGGCATCCACTCGCTGGCCACTCATCATGACAAGCGGCAGGGGACAGAGGCGACACAGGAGTCTGTCAAGGAAACTGGCAGAAGTAACAAATAATTTTCAAAATCAGACTTCAGAAACTGCATACATAAAAAGCTTAAACGTTTGGGGGATAGCAGTGACATTTCAGTGTTATTGGTTTTTTAAATAAATGTGACGTTGTAAAGAGGTTAGGCTTGGACCCAGACATTCAAGAAAAGAGTTAAAGTTAATGAAGCCTCCCAAAAACTATTTGAGATATTCAGACATTGTTTTATGTAGCTATTTAAGGTAACACATAATCGAGAGACAAACATACAAAAATTACAAAAAGAAACGTTAGCACGAATACATTTTACATTGTTTCAATATCTTGGTTGATATAACTAGCACGTCTCCGTTTGTTACATACATCGTCAGGTAATTTTGGGGCATATTTGACCTCTTAAAAACACACTTGTGTATGAACGTTATTGTCAGGCACGTTATTCACCGTCTGACACACCCATGTAAACAATTTTTTTTAATTTATTCAATTATTTAGGCTACATCTCCCGAGCGGGTCACTAAACTGGCATCATTCTGTTGGAACATAAAAAATAAAACCTCCTGTGCAGTAAAAACGTATTAGGTAAGGAGCACCAATAAAAAGGGTTACTCACGGCTAAGGAGAGTCGGAGGGGAAAAGCAGCGAGTTGCACCGTCCTGTCGCCGGCGCTGTCATTGTCAGCCCTGGCCGCGCACTACGGCGCTGCGTCCGTCTGCCGCCGCTTTTTATTGTCTGACTAGGCAGCTTTTATTGGCGTGCCGCCTCCACTAACAACCAGCCGGCCGGCTAATCTGCCGTCCGGATGGAGAAGCGGGGAAAACACCGTATTTTGCTGCTCGGGATCGACGGCGCGCTCATTAGGACACCGCACGGTTCCCGAGAAAACGTCCCAACAAAGCTCACGTGATTCGGGTCAGAGCTGTGGCGCCGCCTAATGGCTGCGGCGCAAAAGTGCATGGCTCGCGGTAATTCTAATTACAACAGACCCATCTGACGTAACCTATCGTGGTATAAAGTGAACGTACGCAAACCAATACAACACATAAGACACTGTCTTATGTGTTGTAACTTGCTTTCATCTTCCAACCGCTTATCACTAACATCCAGTGTTTCACAGGTGGGAAGTTAAACATATGGGGTGCACGTCATGTTAACTGTTTAATGTTAAAGGGTGTGTACAGAAAGAGTGACGTGGACTCGTGTGCACGAGAAATTGATTTTCAGCCTGACCTCGAGGTAGGATGTTTCCTGGAACAAGGATATATTTACAAAAATGTCAACGTGGAGTATAACAAACATACCTCATAAATGTTAATTGCTATACTTTTCAAATAATAAATATATATTTTGCATCGAAAAATCCAACTTGCTATGAGATGAATTTCATTTTCTCACAGAAAATGCAATTGATGCATATTTTTCTCTGTGCACATTTCCCCTCGTGATATTTATACAACTGCCAATATTAGATTCAAACAGTGTTGCTTGCTCACTTTGGTTAAAGGCACAACATCCCAAATATTTCTTCAACTCCCACTATAATGCACTACAGATTTCCAGTAGTACTGGCATTGCTGAGATTCTGGCAAGTTATTCTGACTACTGAAAATGTAAAATTCATAAGACGACCTGGTAAATCCATCAACAACAGCAATATTACTACTACTACTGATAAGAAAATTAATGATAATAATAATAATAAAAATATAAATAATGCATTTACCATTTACCAAGTTTTATGCAAATCATTTCCAGCCACAATGTCTTTAAAAACACTGTGACAGTATAGTTTAAACATCGTAACCGATTTTCAGGGACATTCCCACATGACTTTAAATACAGAGTAGAAGCTGGAGCTATCAGAAGCGTAGGTTCGCTTCCAGGTTAAAAAAACCGCCACAGTACTTTTATCATTTCACAGAATGAAAACAGAATAAGATTTCTGAAGGCTTATGAAAAATATACTGTAATAGGTCTACTGCATAGGCTGTGCCTTTTGTAGGGTCTTCTTGGGTTTTTTTCCACCTAAAACCCTTGTTTGTAAACTACACCGACCACCACGAGCCTTCACATAAGTTGCCACTTCCGGGATTGTGCGCATGCGCACTCCGTCTCCCGTTTTCCCGTCACTCCTGCTCGTTTCCACCGGAAGTAAAGTTAAAGAGCCAGTAAAGGAGCGCTGTAGCTGCAGGTAAATAGCATTTCGCGCTGGCAGTTGATGTGTTATTTTAGGAATATCGTTGTTGTTCAGTAATGGCGTGTGGCGTGTAAGCAGTGTACGCGGTTAGCCGTGTGCCTGGAAGTCCAGGCTAGATGCTCCTTGCTGACTAGCGTTAGCCTCTGGCTAGCCTCGGTGCTCCAGGTGCGCTCTCACACTTCTGCCAGTCGTATCCGGCGCATCGCTAGCAGCAGCAGCTAATACTAATTACTCTTAAACATGCCGCGTCCTCCTTTCGCCTTTGATTTCATATTTAGATATTTAGTTGACGATGTAGCCGCCTGTCGCAAGATGCTTGTCATTATCCATCTCGCTTCGTTAATCGCGTGTATCTAAAGGAGTTTATCTGTTTATTACTCTGCTGTTTGGCAGGCAGCTGTCATGGCTTTGCCTAAATGTAACTGGATAGTTTAATTAGCGAAATGTGAATATGCTGTATCGTAGACGTAAGTAATACCGAAGTGTTTGGGTTCATCGATGTTTGGCTTTTAGTTATACGGTCTTAAGATGTGGGGCAACTTTGGCTCACTAGAACGTGAAATGCCCAGTGCTTTTTATTAGCGTTTGATGAACAACGTTTAAGAATGATACGTTCTTAAGTAAGTAAAACTGCATATTTAAAAAAATATATGATTTGCTTGTAATTAAACGTTTACAGCATCTGCCTGAGTTTTATATATATATATATATATATATATATATATATATACACTTTGAGTTGTTTTCACAGTAGAGTAGAGTGCGCGCTTTACTGTTCTTGGCTGATCTTATTGCTGCGTTAGTTATATTGACATAATCATACGGATGTCTTCTGATTTTCAGTCGTCCTCATTTTCTGATTGTGTGGTATTTATTGGTAAACTTTTCTTGACAAGCAGACGGGCATACTATACGAAAAAATGTAAAGGTCAGGCATCCTATGAAAAGGACAATAAAACGTGTCTGTATGTGTGTAAATAAGGCAAATCACTGGTGTTACACACTAGTGTCACATTGTTATTAAGCCTGCCTTAGTGAGCAATGCCTTGTTCCTTGTTGAGTTAACTAGCATATTACCAGCCTAACTAGTCCTTCCTTCCTGATGCATGGCAGAGGTGGTGTCTGTAGCCTTAACAACAATGGAGCAGTGTGCCTGTGTAGAGCGAGAGCTGGAGAAGGTGCTCCACCGGTTTGTCATGTATGGCCACATGTCAGAGGAGCGTCTAGATGAACTACTGCGTTACGTCTGTGAGCTGCGAGGCCAGCTGGTCGCATTCGGTAAGGCGCATGCGAGTAACGGTTCTTTGGAATGTGTGGCCTTTACCTGTTATGTGTTGTTTCCTGCTGTCTCTTTAGGGGTGTTTTTTGTTTTTTTTTTTTTTAATGTTGCAGTTTAAAATTATGTAAAATTGTAATGGCAATCTATAATCTGATATATGTCAAGTTTGTTCATTGTGTTCATGACTGTTGTCTTTGTGTGGGCCCTTGATATGAAAAACTGCCGTGGGGGGGGTGTCAGTTAATCATTTTCAATGTGGAGGAAACAGAAATACAATTAATGCAACAGGTTATGTTGTTTCTGGGGGCCATCTCCTGGGGTAAAAAAAAATATATATACAGCAACTGATTCATGAACTGTCATTTCACCCAGCACTACTATACAGTGCTGAATTATGGCTTAAAGTTCTTTGTGCAGTTGGTCACATTGGACAGTTTGTCTTTGGGTGTTCATGTTCAGTGTTGCTCTACAGGAGTCCAGGATGCCGACTTGTCAGTCTTCTCCCAGTCTATGGCCCAGTGCTGCAGAAACATCAAAGACACAGTTCAGATGCTCGCCTCACGGCACAAGGATATACATGGCAGCGTGTCCAAAGTGGGAAAGGCCATTGATAGGGTGGGCACTCCCAAATCACATTGGTTCCTCACCACTCTCAGAGCTGTGTCCAGTTGTTGGGGGCCTTTTGGAAATATGTGCATGTGTGTATTCTGTTTCTTTGCAGAATTTTGACGCAGAAGTCAGTGCAGTTGTGGCTGAGACAGTGTGGGACTCACCAGAGAGGCAGAAGTATTTAAGTGAAACCATTGTGGAACATCTTTATCGACAAGGAATGCTGAGTGTAGCCGAAGACCTCTGTCAGGTACGTCACAATTATTTTTTTTAAATTAAATCACCAAATGTCTTGAATGTCTAGTGAATGTGTTTTCAGGTCCTTTTGTACCCAAAATTAGCGTTTTTTTTTTTTTTACCCCATGGCATCACCAGGGGACATTTTTGGTCTTTTTCTTGGAATTCTGTAAAGAGCTCAGAGAATCGTGAAAATGACGCCTCATGAACCATTTGCTGTATTTCTTTTACCCCACTAGATGGTGCTCCCTGTTCATTAAAGGGCACAAAGCATGCCCTAGGCAAACCAAGAGCACCATCTAGTGGGCTCAAAAAATATAGCAATTGGTTTATCAGGCGTCATGATCATCACTAAAAATACAGTATTGTAATGGCTATTACCATAAAAACATTACCTGTCCTATATTCTAAACTTCAGTTTATAATCATCATACTTTGATTCATCCACCCACCCATCCATCCATCCATTTTCTAACTATTTATCCCAGTCAGGACTGCCTGGGGCCACGGGTGGATTAATGCATAGGCTGTCCTTGGCTTTAGCCTCTGGCCCTGGCAAACATTGAGGCCCCATCAGGGAAAATGGAACGTTAAACTTATTAAATCTGGCCCACAGATTGCTGCCAACCCTGGGTGTGTGAGACAGTATTGCCAACTACTGTGTCACACCTACCTGATGATGAATGTTATTTACTCTTATCTAATGAAATATACATAGGGTGTTATGTTGCATGCTAAGAAGATGTCACATTGTTAAAGAATTTTTTCTTCAGTTCTAATTCGCAACCCTACATGAAATTTGTCTGATAGGAATCCGGGGTTGTGATTGACATGAGCCTGAAGCAGCCGTTCCTGGAGCTGAACCGCATTTTAGAGGCTTTGAGAATGCAGGACCTCAGACCAGCTTTGGAGTGCGTTCATTTCCCCGCTCCGTCGCTGCTTAGCAATGAGCTGGCTGGCCGGTGAAGCTGGAGCGCTCACATGTCCGTGTGCTTTGCAGGTGGGCCGTGGCGAACCGTCAGCGGCTCCTCGATCTGAACAGCACACTGGAGTTCAAGCTGCACCGCCTGTACTTCATTAGTCTGCTAAATGGGGGCATGGCCAACCAGCAGGAGGTGCTGCAGTACGCGCGCCATTTCCAGCCCTTCGCCGCACAGCACCAGAGGGGTGAGTTCTGCAGTATGAGGAAAAGCACGGCTTCTCAAGCTTTTTGGTCAAAGGTCCGCATTGGATTTTTGTTCAAAGCTAGTGGTCCGGAACAGTTTTTAATAACAAAATCGTATTTCTAGAAACTTTAATGAATTCCTAATAACCTTCGATGAAGAGATCAGTATATGAAGTATGTAAAACAGGAACTTTCTAACACTTTCTAATTGTCTCGGCTCTGCCATTGGAGTGGGTGGGGGGCGAGGGGGGAAGTTATGGGAGTGTGATGTTTGGTGGTTCTGCGTTGTATTTTTGTACTTGGAATCACATTAACCATATTGCATCGTATTGCATTGGCTGGGTCTGGATTAACTTGCAGTTTTGTCTGCATCTGGACCGAGGTCCAGATTTCTATGGCAGTTCCTTACCTTGTAACCGTTAATTGTGTTGTTTTAACAGTACACATTTGTAGATGTGAGGAAGGACCTCTGCCTATCTTTAATTTTAAATCAATTGCGATACGAGTCTGTTTTTTTGAATAGCTGGAAAACATTAGGTGCAGTAAGTAGTGATTCAGTGTAATGCAGCAAAAGAACAACAGGGAAGCCGTACGGTACGACATTTGGATGTGATCTGCAGAGGCAGAATTTGCTTGTCATCCAAAGGTTGGTGGTTTAAGCCCTGACCTTAGCAGAATAGTTCCATGTCTGTGGGCCCTTGAGGAAGGCCCTTAACCCCTAGCTCCAGGGCTGCTGCTGCAGGCAGCTACCCTTCTCTGCCAAGCTTGCTCTTACCTGTGTGTGTATGTATGTATGTATGTATGTATGTGTGTGTGTGTACATATATAATCTTTTCTTTTCTCGTGATGTTTGGCTCAGATATCCAGATTCTGATGGGCAGTCTGGTGTACCTTCGACACGGTATCGAAAACTCACCATACCGCAGCCTGCTGGAGACCAACCAGTGGGCTGAGATCTGCAACATTTTCACCAGGGATGCCTGTGCGCTTTTGGGCCTGTCGGTGGAGTCGCCGCTCAGCGTCAGGTCAGAGCCCCAGGGCGACTGCTGTGCCCCACGGCTTCTTTTCCATGCTGGTGATGGACGTTGGTCGGGACACTGCGAAAGTGTCTTTCGTTTAGCAGCCTTTGAGCTAATGTGCAATGATTTCAATACATGCTTAATAAATGCTTTTGTATCTGTTTTACATTGTGCATCTGAATCTTTTTGTTAGAAATCATAAGTTTCCTTATTATGTTTGATTGTCCTGGATTTGAACTCCATTATACTTGCACAGATGTGTGTATGTTGTATTTCTGCTCCTTAGTGTATTTCCCACATTCCCCTCAAGTGGCAGCAGTGACGTCCTCCAGTTGTCTTGCATAAGTCATGTTTCTCTTTCTGTTGCCCTAATAGCTTTGCATCTGGTTGCATGGCCTTGCCGGTCCTGATGAACATAAAGCAGGTCATTGAGCAGAGACAGTGCAGTGGTGTTTGGACACACAAAGACGAGTTGCCGGTAATGAAATCGCTGTTTGTCTTCTTGAAATTTATGGGTCACTTGAAATCGGGATTTTCTGAAGTAATTTAATGCCTGTTGGAAAAATATGCTTTTTGTTGTATGGATAGCATGACAGGTGTTTGCTTTAAGGGTCTCGTGTTGTGTGATAGCTTGCTAGTTTTAGTAACACTACCTGCAACAGTGATCGATGGAAGAAATATTAGTACTTTTTGGCCACTCAGTGTTATGTTTCAGTTTTCTGTTCAGTAATGATGCTGTTCTTTTTTCCTTTTGAAGATTGAGATCGACTTGGGGAAGAAGTGCTGGTATCATTCTGTATTTGCCTGTCCCATTCTGAGGCAGCAGACCTCTGAGAGTAACCCTCCAATGAAGCTCATCTGTGGCCATGTCATCTCTCGCGATGCCCTGAATAAGCTTACCAATGCCGGAAAGTAAGACTTTCACTTTGCTTTGGCGCTTTCCCTCAATCCCTTTCCCTCTCTACCACTCTGCCTCTGGTGGCTCTGCATTGGAAAGTTTTTAATGTCTTGATGTGAATAATATCTCCTGTGTGATCTTATGCCCCGCTTTATAATAACAAGGAAGGACATATGATTGGTAAAAATCTTTCAGCGCACTGCTCTCTCTCTCTCTCTGCAGGCTCAAATGTCCATACTGTCCAATGGAACAGAACCCTTCGGACGCCAAGCAGATATTTTTTTGACGTCATCGGGGAGGAAGTGGCAAAGCTCAGATGGCCTGGACAGACACCCAGGATCCACCTGCACAGGCCCAAGGAGGTCGTCTGCGGTGGTCAAAGGCTAAGCCTTTACAGTATCTCCTCCCCCTCCACAGGATGTCCATTCACAGAGACCATTGGTGGTAGCAGATTACAAGTAGACAGTCAGCAGTTGTAAATTTCAGAGGCTATTCAGACTCACTTACTATTTTATTTCCTGTTACCATTTCCAATTAATAGAACAATTTTTAATGGGTGCCGCATCTGGGAAATCGCTGCTTGTGACTTGGAAAAGCCTTTCAAACCTGGCAAATGTTCTATACGTGAATGTTCTATACATTTATCAGTAGCGAAAGTGGCTGCAGCCGCAATATATTCACAAATTATTTATACTGATAGGTAATGAGCCTGAGCTGTTGATGACGTAGTAAAATAGATGTATAAATTAAAAAGTGTGTGTGTGTGTGTGTGTGTGTGTGTGTGTGTGTGTGTGTGTACACAGTACGTGTACATGTGATGAATGCTTACACATGTATCATAGACTTCAGTATGTTGGCCTGAATGCTGGGAAATGTATCAGTGTGGTTTATATATGAGGATTATTATCTTTTTTTTTCTTCTTTTGTGGCCTCTTCTGAGGAGTGCTGGTTTTCGGGGTTAGTGATATCTTAACCATTTGAGATTTAGGACCTTTGGGGTTGTTACTTGTGTGTGACATACAGTATTTCTTATGGGAAGTGTACTGCTGTTAAACGTGCCGTGTTTTAATTTTCCTTTAGCAGAGATTTGTTAGGAATAACTGTACTAATGCAGTCCAGTTCTTTAGAGTTTCCTCGTTTAAAAATTGGTCATGTCACTTTGTGTCATTTCCTCCTGCTGCGTGTGCAGTCAGAATGCTCGTTTTCCTTGTTCGCCCTTTAAACGGTGCTGACAGTCTCGTGTGTCACCCTCTTCTGCAGCGTGTAAACAAGAGAGGGGAATATCAGTAAGAGACTGTTTAACTCACCAGCGCTTTCACACCTTGGACTTTGTTGGTTTCCTTGCATAAGATCTTTTTCTCACTGTAGCACATTAACTATCAATCTGTGTATGTTTTATTTTTTAATTTTATTTTCTCAGGGTGTTCTCTTACACTTTGCTCTCTCTGATACTTGCAGTGTGCTGATGAATTAAAACTCAAATAGTAAGGCTGTAACATTATATAAGATGTATCTCTGTAGTATGCATGTAAAATATTGATAAGCAAGATTAGCTGGAAAGGTGAGTACATACATTTAGTCTGCACAATGGTACCAGTAAAAAACAAACATTGGAAAATATTTAAGATTGCGCATAAGAGTGGTCATGAGGTGGTCTGAAAAATACGTAGCGTGAAGCTTGTAGAAACGTCTGAAGCATGCTCATTTTGAAATGTCTCAGAAATGTAATTCTGAGGCAGGCTAACGCTGCTTAACAGTCCACAATCTTAGCTGCAGAATATATTATTATAACCTGAATTTACTGTAGCGGTCACATAAAGCCCACTTACCTGAAACGTACAATGAAGGGGGCATTTTTGTATTAATTCATATTTTCTTGCGTTTCTTTTGCTTCCATGTCTGGCTACTCGATTGGGTCTTGTTTCTGCTTTGAGAACAGCTTTCTTGTCACCACATTATGAGCACGTGTTGGGTAAATACAAAATGAAAGTGATAGCACACTGACCCATGGGGATTGTATGAGTGAGTCACTGCATTTCTTGCGTTACATTTAATGCAATTGTTATTGTAAATATTTATTCTTTAATAGTAAAATTCATTTCATATGATGCTTACATCATAAAATAAAACTTTTTACTTAAAGCTGTTTTTAAAATTGAAATCATACAATATTGACTTCCTTTGCATGAAATTCATAATCAAAAATCAGCAAACTATACATTTTATACAGTAAACTGATATGCTGCACATTTTACTAGATCTCCCAGATCATAAATCCTAACAGTTCAAAAGTAATGCCACTAGAGGGCAATAGTAATTTTTGAGACCAGTACACTTGCACAGTAATTGAATTTATTTTTTTTGTCTATGTGGAGATTCATAAGTTCTGTAACCCCATATAATGATAATTATTTCTTTAGCTTGTGTGGATAGTCTTGAAAGTGTAATCATTAGAGAAAATGTAACTTTTGTAAAGTGCCCTTCAAGATAATTGCGCTAAGTTGCTTTAAAAAACATGTATAAATAAATTTCTCAATGCATATTTAATTAAACTCTTTTTTAGTTAGAATGAACACAGCTAGGCTCAGCTAGAAGTTAAGGTAAGCATAGTAATTTTGAAATATTGCAGGGACTAAAAATATTGCAAGCCACATAATGTAATGTACAGCTGATGAATTGCAACCTTAAATGAACCATCCAATATAAACCAAGACAAATCATCTCGACTGCCAAAATACCATCACGTATACTCAGGTTCATAACCCACCTGCATCATTCCCACCAAGAGTCAAATAAATTCTCAGTAATACACCCAGAAATGAATTATACTCACTCCCATACCAGGATTAAGGAAAATGTATAATGGGAGTAAAGGACACATTGCATGGTAAGCCAAAGCTTTAAATATGTAGTTAATCCCAAATGCAGTTCAAGCTGTCACATGGGAAAAAAATTACCTGTATTTTAGGAATATCAGCTGATGATGCATTTTAGGAAAAGTCCTGATGAGCCATTTCAAAAGGATGAATATGATACTATTTTTTTTATTAGTGTTTTTGTGAGCTTTTTTCCAATGGGACAAAGGACTCTGCAGGACTCAGAAAATTTCCATTGGTGCCTTGAGTCACACTTATTAAACCATTTCACATTCAGAAAAAAAGCCATTAAACAAAAGGGTATAATCCTAAAACCCTTTTTATTTTTTACACTGTAGCCCCAGTGTCCATTTCTCCGTGAATAAATCGGAATGTGGCTGTGCTTTCAAACGCATGCACCAAGGACAAGGAACAGGCACCCCTTCCTTTACATGTGTACTAGTTCAGCGCTTCACTTCAAATAATGAACGGGGCACTCCCTTCTGCTCTACCTTTGGCAGTTTCCATGGAAACACCTGTTCCCCAAGCAAATATAGGCCCTCCTGTGTTTTCAAAAGCTCAACTTAGAAGACCTCTGACCCCAGTGTCTAAACAAGTTGGTGAAGTATGCAAGAAGGCAATTTGGCAAAAAGTCCATAGTAGGAGTCTAAAGATAAGGATCTGGGAGGGAAGTCTCTTTCATGGATTGCTCAACCCCCCCCCCCCACCCCCCAAAAAAAAAACATTTCCAAGGAATATTTCAGCACTCAAAATCAGTGCCCATTTACCCCTATGGCGTATGGTGAAAAGAATGAACTTGCTGCTTAGACAAGATACGGAAAGCTGTGAGGTTTTGGTACAGGTAAGGCCATATAATCCTTGTTATAAAACAAAGTCTCCTTTTTTCCGGATGACCACCCCTCCCATATTGTGTAATAGGGGTTGAAAACAGACACATACCTTCAGCACACTTACAAAGCAAACATGTTTAAAATAGCCCAGAGCTTTTTGGAAATGTCTGGTAAATTCTCATTTTTTACTGTTCTATGTATTAAAATTTTGTGGTGATATTGCCTATTTTGTTTCAGCATCTTGATAAAAACTAAGCAGGTTGGCGGATCAAGTTCTGGACTTAAACATTGCAGACTAGTAAATAAAGGTGTATACCATTTTACTCTTAAGAAATGTGCTTGAAAGGGAATGGTAAAAACATCCTGCTATTAAAACATAGGATATTCAGGTAAGCAAATCCCTTTGGAGAAAAGTGACTAGTAGGTAATTAAATAAAATTAGTGTACAGTGGCCCAACTTCTGTGTGACCTAGTGGATGGTAAACCTTGTGAGTTCTCCCTGATACTCCTGACAGCTTTCTAGATAGGGGTGCAGGTGTCATTACAAAAAAAATTGCAAATTAAAGAAAACACAAAAGTTTGAGAATGGATTTATTAAACTTACAATATTCTTGGCACTTTTGCATTTCTGTATTCTCCATATTATTTAAATTGATTATTAGTATTTCAGGTTTCTCTGTGGGGAAAAGGCATTCAACAGTGATACGCATGAAACTGTACAGGAAGTACGAGCATCTGGAGTTAACAGCCATGCTGAGTCTTTTGTGGCTCTGAAAGCGTACTTCACGTTAAATATTTTATCTTGGTTCTTTCAGTGCCACTGCAGAACATGCCCTGCTGACAAAACTGTAAAGAACTGAAGAATTCACATCACAAAATGGATGCTTTAGTGATGAAAATGGGCACTGCAATAGCTCCAGCCAAAATAACTGAAAAAGTTACAGAGCACAACACCGATCACAAAGCGTGGAAACATCAGAGAGAAAGCATGACTCTGAACAGAGAAGAAACAGATTTATTAATCAACACCATTGCCTGACCTGAACATAAGAAAAGCATAGAAGGGATGTTTCACGTATGTTTTTCATTTCAGTAGTGGTCCACAGTTCACAGTATATTCCATTTTGTCTTAAAAACTGTAAGAGGTTTTCCAAAAAAGAAATAAATAAATAAAATAAAAAAAAATCAGGAATGTGTTATTTTGAATGTTCGTTGGGGACACACCCGAGATGTATCATGTATTATCCAGATGGCAACTCAGATTTCTCATTGTACTCTGTCAAATGTCAGAGTAGGCCGGCATCGTGGATTGTGGGATTCCGCGCAGCTTTAAATGCACAGTGCACATACTGCAAGAATGAATGTGGCTTGGCAGCAATGTTCACAGCTGCCAAGTGCACGGGCCATTTGGGGGCTGCCTGCGAAGGCCACTGCAGCTGCTCCGTGTCGTTTTCAGCTACGTTCAGTGAATTGTTCAGATGCCCCTGGGGAGGCCCTTCCATCTGACCTCTGAAGTTTCCGATCCCTCAAATGGTCGTTTTTTTTTTTTCAAGGTTGTTACGTTTCCAGGACTTGTCTGAGTGCAAGTCACAGAAGGTAGAGTATGCCGTGTGCTTTTACCTGCTTCTGAACACACGTTCCTTCATTTTTTTCCTTAACTTAAAGGACTGAGACCACTGAAGCATAACCATGCTCATTTTGAGGAAGAACATTAGCCGTGCAGAACTTCACTTCACGTGTCTCTACTTCTTTTCATTGTCTTCTCGTGGCCACAGCGGCAGAGCATTTTTAAACAGTGTACTGATGGCAATTTGGAAGAAGAGATTATTTATAATCACTGTAAAAAAAAAGCCAGCACATAGCAGAAAAAAATGATACAAGTAGAAGCACATACATGTTCATACTTGTCTAACAGGCATATTTTATAAATAAGTGTCCATCCTCTTAAAGAACTGATGAAACAAGTGGTTATAGTTTCCAAAAATGCTGGGGGGAAATTACTGTGTGACACTACAGTGGAACCACTGCATCAAATAACAACAAGCAGAACGGGAAATGAAAGGCTATTTTTGAACATACAAAGAAGTGATTGCTTGCATTTTGGCTCTTTGGGTAACAGAAATCTGAGGTAAATAGTTCACTCGCGCGCTTACCTTCTCCTCCCTTCCTACAGGAAAACGCGTCATTATGCTGATGGTGCACATGCTTTGAGTGAAATTCAATTAAAGCATCATAATAAAGCAACACTCTTGCTATATAAAAGGTTAGTTTAACAATTCAAATTTGAAGTTAAATAATGATCAGACTGGTGCTCTATTGTTGGCTTGAGAGTGACAGTCATATTTCAGAAGACTCAATCTTCTCTATCCAGGGCAGCCTGGGAGACTGCACCTCCTCATCCTCAGCCCCTCTCTCCCTTCTACCTCCTCCTCTCACCTCTTGTAGCTCCTTCTCCAGAGCCTGGTTTTTGCGGTACATCTCCAGGTAGCCGGCCTGCAGCTCCTGCTGGTAGCGAATCACTTTGTCCTTCTCCGTTTGCCAGATGCGCCGCTCGGCCTCGAAGGCGGCGGCCTGGGTCTCGCTCTGCCGCCTCTCCAACAGCAGCTCTGCCCGCAGCTGATCCTCCACACTGCTAGGAGGTGCTGCTCCATGGGCCTCTGGCCTCACATCCTCTAGGGCCTCAGTCGCGGCTGATTGCCGATCCCGGCGAGCCCCCTGCAGGGCCAGCTGCAGTGCGTCAATGTGGCTATCCTTGGCGTGCATCTCAGCACGAGCTTCGCGCAGCTGTGTCTTTACGTGGAAGATCTCGCTCAGCTTCTGTGTAACTTCCGCCTGCGAGTCTCGTAGCTGCTGCTTTAGCAGGGAGATCTCCCCTGATTTCTGGCACACCTGTGTTGACAGACAGGATATTCAGGTATCAGGGGCACTACATTTCAGGGAAGAGGAATTGGTGACCTACACTACTATAGTACTGGTAATTTCCAGCAAAAGTGCTCAGGGAGATTCTCACCTCCCACTGCGTCTCTTCCAGCTGGGGGTTGTGGTCCTGGCTGCTGGAGGCAGCACACCCGCTTTTGAGGGCTTGGCACTCAGTCTGCAGGGCTTCCAGATCCTCCTGCAGCCGCCGCCGTTCCTGCTGGGCCTTCTGCAGCTGCAGCTGCAGGGTGCGCTGAGAGCGCTGAGCATTCTGGGTGGTCTGGCGCAGCCGCACCACGTATAGCCGCTTCAGCTCCTCCACCTCCTTCTCCCATAGACGCTGCTTGCCTTCAAACACCTGGATGGAAGCATTTGGGCATAATTCAGCCTGACTGTGTGCAGGGACACACACACACGCACACACACCCACACCAGTTTGTATTGAAATCCTTGTGGGGAGCCAACCCAAATACGAGACTTTGCAGTCACTGATTTTTATAAAATTGAGGTTCTCCTTGTGGGGACTGAAAAGGTGGTACTCTACTTCCTGATAGTTATCAGCTCTTTGGTGATAAAGGACTTACTATCATCATCTGAGAGAAAGACAGTCCTTCTTTGCCGATTCAGAACTTCACACCACAGACATTTTCAGAACTTGTGGCGTTCCCAGATCCAATGATTAACCCATTACATTCTTCATACTTACACCCAGCCTGACAATCTCACTAGGGATCATGCTTCAATTACTGTCCCATTTATATCTACTTGTCTACTAATTTATCCAGTTATCTACCAAGATTCAGCCAGCAGAATCTGCTGCTTTTTCCCCCAAACATGCAAATGTCTTATTTGTCAGGAACATTTCCTGTTCCATTCAGTAGTTAGGAACAGACATTAACATACCGGTAACTGTACGTTTGTTTCTGAGCCCCATCTTATCTGGTGACAACACTTGATGTGCAATGGATGGGAGTCAGTGTCACTAAGGACCTAACCCAGCTGGTCACCCAAAAGAAATGTTTATTTGCTTTGATAAAGTTAGTGGTCGGTCTCATTAGGGTCTCTAATTTCCTTAATATTTTATTTATTTTGGAAAAGCACCATTGGTTATCTTAGCCAGCATGGAGGCAAGGTGGGACTGACCACCGCTGTACCTGCACTATGGCTCCCTCGCTCTCATCCAGGCTCCTCTTCATCTGTTTCAGCTCGTGCTCCTTCTCCTGCAGCTGCTCCTCCAGGTCCCGCACCACATCCTCCAGCGAGTGGGAAAACTCGTAAGGGGGCGGAGCCTCGCCCCCACTGGGGCCCTGCAGCCGGCTCAGTGCAGCCATGCTGCGGCAGGACAGCTCGCCGGCTGTGGAGGCCCCACCCCGGGCTGGCGCCGCAGACCTGTCCAGGGAGCCGATGCAGTTGATGTGGCCTGTTGAGGCGCTGATCTGGCCCAGGTGGGGCCGGAAGGGCGGCCGGTAGGGAGGCAGGCTGCTCAGCGAGTGGTGGCCGGAGTCTGACATGTTCTCCTCTTCCTGGCTGGGTCCACTGCTGGCCGCCAAGTGCTTTCTTGTGCCGGGGTTGGGGCGGGAGGGCGATGAGGAGGCGGAGGAGGTGGAGGCAGTTATGGGGGCTGTCTTCGTATAGGACACATGAAGCCCGTTAGATAGGCCATTCTCTAGCTCCTCCCCCTTGGCTGGGTAGAGGTTCTGGATGGAACTGAAGTTTTTGGGGGTGACCAGCTTAAAAGCTGATGGCCTTAAACGAGACTGAACCAGAACGAAAGAAGAATTGGATCAAAAAAAGTAGAAGCAAACAAAACAGAACAAAACAGCAATGCCATCCTTAATGAAACAAACTATAAACAAACAGTGTGCAGGTTGTATTTAAGGTATATTTAACATGTTCTGAACAGGATTCAGCATGGTCCAAGTTATGCATATAACTCCCCCCCCAATATGTTCATCACAAAGTACAGGATGACTTTACAGTATCAAATAACCAAGCATGAAAGTGCCTCCTTTTAAAACATAAATGTATGGCTTTGAGCATTACTCTGATTGACGAACATGGTTGATGCTTATTGACGATAAAAACATGAACAGACCGGCTCCCATGAAGAACTGAAAATGGCCAACGACCAGCGACACACGCTACTTCTGCCATCAGTGAGCCACAGCGGCCTATTATTAAAATGATTTAATGTGTCCCATCCTTTATGACTGATATCGAATGTCACGGTTTTTATTATTGAACAAAATAACATTTTTGACTAAATCAACTGATTGACAGTAGATTTAGAAGCTTATTCAAGTTTAAATCACTACCTACTAAATAACTAACAGCGCGTGCTGAAAATGCCTGGATCCTAAGAAACACACAGTCCTGTAATTACTGTGAACACTGGCAATTATGAAGCTGTTTATGCTTTTAAAACATAGTGATGACTCATGGCAAGCAATCTGAGGTTTTCTAATGAAATATCAGTGTTTACAGCTCAGTCATCCCTCTTTACTTACGAGATTCACAAAATGTAGCTGGCAATGTTAATATCAGCCCCTTGACGTTGCTAATCTGGTTAATGCAGCAGTTTAAAATATGTCCGTTGTTTAGGTAATTACTTACAATTCTGGATGAAAATGCAATAATAAAACAAAGCACTTGTAACTTATTAGTGTTACATTACATGCAATGGGAATTCCTATATATGTGCAAAGATGTCGAACTGAAGTTGACTGTGGAGAGAGATCTCCGTCACAAATTCTGCGAGTCCATTTTCATTAGCTATGCATCTACATCTAATGTTCAGTCTAGCTTGTTAAACAAGCTTTTCTTTTTGGCATTCACACCCTCTACAAAGAACACCCTGTTACGCTGAAAAATGTTATACTATTATATTTATGTCTAATAATATCTCCATGAACCAAAAATCAGTAAAGGAACAGGGCTCATTTATTAAGGGATCTCCTTACCTGCTCATCAAAAGCCTAAAGGTAAGTCGTCTAAGGGCATTTCAGCTTCAAGTAGACATTGAATTTAAATAAATCCTGGTGAACCCATTCAGCAATGAAACTGAATTACTAAAAAACACAGTATAGCAGTATTTTTTAAAATGGCAAAGAATTTCGCGTTTGATCCGAAACAGCACCATCATTTTTAGGCAAAATGGTGATGCAGTACTCACAGAGTCTTGTGACACTTGCTTAATTCAGTAAAACAAAAATAAGAAATCGTCACTCCATTCATGCATTTACTAATATATATCTCACATTAGAAATAACGAAGTAAAACATTTTTCAGTCCAAAAAAAAAAAAAACCTCAGGCAAAAGAATTATGGCACTTAATAAAAAAAAAAAAAAAAGCCTGGTGTGTGAGTGTGCCTGCCCTATGATGGGACAGGCTTCCGGGATAGGCTCCAGACCCCCCACGTTCCTGAACAGAATATGCGGTTTCAGAAAATGGATGGATGGATGGATGGATGGATGGATAACAAAAAGGTGTGTGTGTGAGGAAGATATGTGCAGATATATTAAACATTGAAACCAATAAAATCTGCAACATTATTACAGAATTAAGCAAGCTCCCAAAATTTTCTTGGAGTACTGTATGGTCACCAAAAGCCCATATGAAAAGAGAATGATGTTCTGGTAGACTCATGGGCTACACTAGGCTTCGGCCCAGATGTGGACCAGTGTTCACCAGCTGGTCCCCACTGCTTTAAATATTAGAATTGACACAGACTGTTGATAATCCTGTTTTGTCAACTACATACTGCATATGCATATTAATCATCATGTAAAAGAATTACATCCAACCTTGGTTAAAAGTTAGGTATTCAAAGGGAACGTAAGCTCTTTTCTGATAGCCCGTTATCCCTACCTTCTCAAACTTGCTCCCCACGGGCAGTGAATTTTTCCCCACGTCCACCTCCTTGCCATCCTTGTGGTAGACCTTGGAGTAGACGTTTTCCTCCTCGCTGCCATGCTCCCTCTTGATGGAGGCGATGCCAGAGATGATGTGCTTGCCAGCCTTGGGTTCCTTCTTGGTGATGTTCAGGTAGTTGAGGAGCTCACGCTGGGCAAGCCCCTTCTTGAGAAGGCCGTCATGCGGCCGGGTCCCGCCTCGGGACCCTGAACGCACTCCCCTCGACCTCTCAGGGGATGATGCATCGGGCTTCTCGACCAGGCTGCCCACGCTTCCCATCGTATAGACGAATGGCTCCGGGGAAAGTGTGGAATAAGTGTCTCTGAATGACTTACTGGAGGCGCAGGTCAGAGGCAGGGTCTGGGCTGTGGCCATGGATCACACACTTGGGTGGTTCTGTGCAGAACTCTGTGGGGCGGGGGCAGGACATCACATTACACCTCAGCCTTCTTATGACTGACGTTAGACTGATGTTCATTCGTCTGTCTCCACAATGCCCCTCCATTCATAGAGCAAAGACATTGAATTCCATTGGCCTGATACGCCTCCATTAACAGTCTACATGATATGGATATTAGGCATTTTTTCAGAATACCAATGACAGGGCAAGATAACTATCTGGGTGTTAATGGGCACTGCAACTGGCAGTTTCCTACTTTTTACCATTTCATTATATATTTTAGCCTGGGTATCAGACACTCAAATTTGTTTCCATTTCAGCAGCACACCTGCTGTTTGTCGCTGAAGTGACCGTATTAATAACATGGTGCTTGGAGAGGAGGGCATCTCACAAAATAAAACGTATTGGCCTGCAGGCTGTCCTGCAGCGGCTCAGAGTCAAGGAGCAATGCTGCACTGTCCAGGTACACTTACAACCAGAGATTATATATTTTCCATTTGCGTTGCAAAACAAAGGATTAGAGGTCCACCGACATTCAGGATCTGTACCAATCCATACCTAATTAGATGGATCAAGTATCGGCCATATGTGACTGATCCATGTCCGATAGAAAACTTATTTAGAAGAAAACTTAGTTTTCTGTATTTCTTGTTAAATTGATTTGTACAATCAATTGCATCAATCAATCTTTCATGTTTAATATGTTTTCACAGCATTCAAGCTGAACGCTAAAATGGCCATTCAGTTTTTTTGCCACTCAGTGTGTGTGAGCGCAGAGACTCCCGCCCGCAGTGACGTCATGTACATACCCTTTGAAGAAGGAGGAGCATAAGAACATCAGAGGCTGACAACAGCAAATACGACTTGCATGTTTGAAAGGCAAACTAGCAAACATGTCTGCAATCTGGAAGTATCTTACACTTGAAACAATAAGTAGTAGCACAGCAATTTGCAATCTTAGTAAAAACAAAGTTTTGAGAAGTGGAATGATAGCATCTCACTAAAAATCCCACTAAAACTGCATGCAATTGTGCAAGACAACGTGAGTATTATGAAAGAAGCAATGGATTATTTGGGAGTTGCTAGCTTGAGCTGTTTTGCGCACTCACTACAGCTTGTGATACACGAAGGCCTGCTATCACAATTGCCAGTGGGAGAAATATTACAGGGCATTTTAAGCATTTGCCAGTTGTGTATGATCGCTTAGAAGATATTCAAACTGAACTGCAAATTCTTCAAAAATGTTTAAAACAAGATATACAAATGAGATGGAATAGTATGCTTCTAGTAGCCTAATTTACAAAGCTTTTTTGGTTAAATTTACCCCCCCCCCCCCCCATTTGTAATTACTAATTTAAAAAGAGCTCCGGCATCAGATATCAGCTAATACCTTCTGTTCAGGAATCAGGATCGTACTGGCACTGAAAAAGCGGGATAACACCAAACCTCTGCATATACTGCATGTTTTAATTTTGTTGTGTGTTGCAAGGTGAACCCTGAGTGACAGCCACTGTTCACACCCACCCAGTAGCAAAGTGACATTTGTGTTACTGGGCTGCAGCAGTATGGCTGGTCTGTGTTACTGCCACGCAGTGGGGCCCAGACAGAGGTGCTGGCAGCCTGCTGATGCCAGGCCTTGATGTAGGCAGCCCACCCATCTGCTGTCCCTGAAAGCCTGGCTACTTGCCAGTCGGGGCCCAGGGCATCCACCCTTCTGCCCGTTATTGGAATTCATTAGCCTGGACACTCCACCCGGGTCTCAGGAGAGCTCTTCTCTGATCTGTGTGAAGGCCATCTGCCAACACTGAGTACAATCCTGAGACTGGCCTCTACTAATCTCAAACACCTCTGGGGCTTCAATGTTAGCGTGCAAAGCCATTACAGTCCAGGCAATCTCCCAACCACTTATCCAGTATGGAAAGTGTGTGTGTGGGGGGCATAGGTCACAAGGCAAGAGAGACTGTTGGGGAGCTGCCAGCTCCTCACTGGACACATAGACACCCACGGACTACTGGCAATTTATAAAGATGCCAATTCAGCTAACGGCATGTCAGCTGCACAGGAAGCAAGGTCCTCTCACACACACATACACACACACACACACAGAGTGAAAGAGAGTGAAAGAGCATCACTGCACACTCTCCCAAAGCCCCACCTATAGTGCTTTGTTACCATTTTTAGATTTTATCTAAAAGAAAAGCAAATTTGACACTACATATAATAATTACTTGAAATTTCAATGTGACGGCAGTGGAAATCAGAGGTTATTTCCAATTTAACAGAGACCATAAGAGACAGCACTATAAGAGACCATAAGAAACAGCATTTCCCCCCAACCTGAAAAAGCACACATTGCTTTCCTGTATGCAATATACAGTAAACCATGGTAATATATTTTAGCTGTCATTCAATGACTTAAACTGTGAACTACCATTTTGAAAATGTTTTCAATGTTCAGTATGGTTTACATTTCACAATATGAAAAGTTCTAAGAGACCAATTAAATAGAAGGGTTTTTCTTTTGATATTCATTTAGAAGTGTATGTGGACAAGTGAAATCAGGGCAGCTGAAGGCTGATAAAAATTACTAGAAGAGCAGTAGTTTTATGAACTAGTATGTTCAGCTTTTGCAACCATGACTGGCAGTACAGCAAGAGAGATTTTGTCTGGTAGACTGGAAGGTCTCCCTGCAGCCCCTGTTCTCTCATCTGAAGCAATCAGCTTTCATCTGACTGACAGGTCAGATTGTGGCTTCTACAAGCAAAGCAGCTAAACAAACAGTCATATGAGGATGAGGAATCAACTGTGTAAATGTTCCACTCCTGAAGATCAAATGCCCTTCATGATTTTATTCATGAACTTGTACAAATTTCCCTGTTGGACCTCAAATGGCTAATCGTGATGGCGGTCGTGGGGGTCATCATGGTGTCATCTTCCCTACATAACCCTGAACCACCCACTATCCATCAGTAAAACAATGCACGTGCTTCCAAGGATACAGTAAAATGATGTTTCTGCTTTGGAGTATTAGTACTGAGCAGGGAAATAGTACAGCAGCTCCTATGTAGTGACTAGGACTCAACTGATATACATAAATCTATATGTAAAAAAAAGTCCATTGGTGAGATAAAGGTTTACAGTTCAGTCAGGAGTTGAGCTAGAATATGCATGTAGTTATATAGAGCAAAGAAAATTCCTTTTAAAGCCAGTTTTAGACGATATATGTAAAGTGACATGTGGACAACCAATGTCAGACTTGGATTTAGCAAAAAAAAAAAAAAAACACAAACAAACACCTACCTAAAATGTTAAAACCCTCTACTTTTCCTTTGACAGACATAAAAATACAGGGAACAACACACTACACAAAATTCCTGACCTATCCCAAAAACAGGCAGAATGAAAAACCAAATGTATCCACATCCTACCGTCTGACTGGAGAAATACACAACCAACAATTAAAATATAAAATACCGATGCAAAAGAAATCCAAAAAGAGCTAAGCAAACCTCATACATAGCATACATAACATAAAAGTTTGTGATCAACTAGGGATGGAAATATTGTATTACATGACATTTTGTTAAGCAGAACAAATTATGCACTTTAAATATGAGAGTTGATATTGTTTCAAGGTTAAATGATAAGGTGCCATGTTCTACATTTTATTTTGAGTTGACTTTTGATTATCAGTCAGTAAGGCACTATATTGGCCAATTTCATTGGTGATCAGTATTTCTGAGCTCCTTAAAATTTGGATTGTTATCAGAGACTAAATTTCATATTGGCCAGAGCTTAGCAGTAACCCGAGATGGCTCATGTTCTGCATTAGCAGAGCCCTCCTAAGAGGCCCAGGAAATTGTGTTCAAATAGACTTGTAGTAATGAGCCGAGTGCTGGCATATAACAGCAGACCCAGAGGAGCACCGGACAAGGCATTCCTGCATTATTTTACCCCATGCTCAAAAGCCTTAATAAAAGCAATATATTCAGCCCTTAAAAGTACTTGAGACATGGTTTGGTGATCACAGTTCAACAGAGAGCCACTTAAAAGTTTTATTCAAGTTGTGCTCATTTCATAGCGGCAGAGGGACAAGGGTGGAGGCAGCACGGGAAGCTGAAGGACATTATGTGTGCCCTTGCCCTAAGCAGTCACCTGACACCACTCTGCTCCAAGGGCCACCCCCTCGCAGACAAGACCAATGACATATCGTCCGTACCCACAGGAGGGAGCCTTCTGCCTTCTTAACGAAGGAAGAAAGCACACTTCCAAGGACAATGACATTGCCCCCTAAAATAAAAACATGGCACAAGAGTTAACATTTTAAAATTGCTTGGTCTAACAGCCAATTCCAGTCCAAGACGGAATAATGCTGTTGGGCCCTAGAGAAATATGCCTAAGCTGAATTACTCCAGAAACAAATGTAGCTGTAAATGGGCAACATTGTATGTGGTTCCGGAAGTAATATTCATTATTTATTCTTAGTTTCTTCCCCAAATGTTGTCTGTAAAATAAAAAGTTGTTTCTTTCCTTGACCATTCACCTTTTTCATAAAATGGTATTGCAAATGCATTCAAACTAACTCACTGTTAGATAATATTAAGAAACTAGATTTCTACTTCTTTGTAATCAGTTCAAAAATTCACTTATTTAATTTAACAGTAAATTTTCATTTGGCTATTATGAATTCCGAACCTGGCTTGCAGAAGCTCAATAAATTGCCAATGAAACAAAACCAATTCAAAAGATATGCCTACTTTAAAATTCTTCATGATAAATTCCTTTCCAACAGGTATGCGCTATGAATGACTGATTACAATATTCATAATAAACCGACAAAGTCTTGTGACAAATACATTCTACCCATCTCAGTGCTGATCCTGTTCAGGATCACTGGATGGGGGGCTGCAGCCTGCTCAGGGAGTACACCCTGGATGGCATGCCAGCTCATTAGGGCACGAACACACACACACGATTACCTTATGGGCAACTTCAGCACCCCAATTAGCCTAACTGCATGTGTTTGGCCTATGGGAGGAAATCGGAGTACCCTAAGGGAACCTGAACAACAGGGGGAAAACATGCATTTTCAAGACTATATACCTAGGCTTTGAATGCCTGGGACGGCAAGTTTTTTCAGCAGCCAACTTTCAACCACCCATCGCATAAAATGCTGCAGAGTCCTTACTGCTTGTTTGTTGCTTCCCTTAAGTAATGTCACCTCCTCAAGCCTCTGGACCACAAGGTAGTCCCTTCCAGACGCTAACAGACAGAGGTCAGACCACATCATTGACTTTAAATGGCGAGAAATTGTTTTGATTAAGGCCAGGATTGGAAGATTTGGTCATTAGTAGTAGAAGTGTCTGGGAATTACTCTCAAATCCCACAAACACACACACATAATAATATAAAATGTGCTGGACAACACACAAACAGCAGCCTTTGCCTTGAGGTTTTTTTAAAGGGCTAACAGGCCACAGCACCCCATCTGGAAAGAAAAAGGCTACCTTGGAACTGCACCGCTGCTCCCCAATGTACCCCTGGTATTTTTAATTGCCTTGTCCTGTCGGAAGTGGGGCCCTTTGAGTCTGTCACTCAGGAAAGGGTGTCTTGAATGAGTTAGCGCTGAGTGCTTTGGCAGCCCTCTTCCTGGGCCTCATAAATATTTCAATGGGTTCTATTGTGCAGAATTTTTTTTAGCAGACGGTGACCCCCAGGCTGAGCTCACTCAGGCCCCAGTGACGGTTGTTTTGAGCACCCGCAGTTCTGCACTCAGTCGCGGCTGCAGTGCAGTCCACCAAAAACATTCAGTGTACAAGCAACTGCTCTGAATTCCATGAGTGCTTTCAAAATGCACGTTCAGACGTGCCAAAGACCAGCACAATTACACTGTAGTTGATGCAACCCTTTGCTGCCGATTAACTGTTGGCTTTTTAACAACAGTAACCTAATTTGTGTTTTGAAATGCAGTCCCTGCATCACCACAGCTCTCGTCTGTCCCAGCCCCCTTCGATATGATGGCAAACTCCATCCCCAAGACAAAGCCTTGAACATAAAATCTGCAAAGCAGAACCTGCTGTTTGAACTTTTATCAGGTGTAAACACTGCACATATGTTAAGCCTTTTTTAAAAACAGTTTTAATCACGTACAATATAATTGCAATATCTTTCTTTTTTTACTTTTAAATCTGATTCCACAATTGCTGATATATAAGTACCATTCATCAACAGTGTTTGTTGGAACACTCTGTGCTTGAATGTTTCATATAAGTAAACACACCCAAGCTCACAGTAGGGCACAATAACAATGACGTCTCCTTTACAGGCTAAGATTAATCAAGAATCATAAGAACATTAAATCATCAGACCTGTTACAGCAAAAGGTAACCCTTTAGGCTCTCTGCTTGTTTGGATGCTCAGTGCTTTCATGTTAACAGGTCTCCAGTGTATTGTGTTTGAGTCATTATAGATTAAATGAGATGAACAGTACACTCCGCAGTATACTCCACACAGTACACTGGCCAGTTTGCTGGTATAAGCTCTGTTCTCATTTATGCAGAGGTTGACCACATAAAGCTGATATGTGCCAAGCATTAGTCAAGAAAATAACCAGTATAAATTATATTAGTGTTTTTAACATATATGTTTTGCTGAACAGAATGTACAGATGAAAACTAGCATCCATAAAAAGCAACGGTTCCACCAATGACTGGCCCTTATTTTTCTGAGCAGAGTCCAACACATGTACCACAGCTTAGGTTAATGTCTCCTTGTTAAGTGGCACAGCTGACGGACTGCCAGGTAACCCACTCTCCTGCAGGGTAATTTGAGTGGGAAGTCCACCCTTGAAAGTGTGTATAGGATGTCCCAAATTAGTGGGGGCAAAAGGGGTAACTTTCTGATTCCCTTATATGCTGGCAAAATTTAATAATTGTTTAACAGTGTATACAGACAACTTCCCACCATTCTCCTCTAATGACTCATTTATTCTAAGAATCAAAAATCTAAATCAATGGAATGTTAAGTTCCTGACTATAGGCTCAATGGGTAATTTCCCTATAAAGCTAATCGCAGTGAGAAAGACAGGCAGAATGAAGGGCATCTTAAAAGCCTTTCCTCCAGACTGAGGCCCAGTGACCCAGGGCGACCAGCGGTTTCACAAGTCTCACCTCAATACAAATCCTTCTGCTGTAAAGAGAGCCAGGGAACATAAAAGGATCTCCAAACATGAAGGCTGGCCAATTTATTCAGAATCCTCTGAAGGAACTCAGAAGTAAATTATAAACAGCTGAAGTCCTTTCAAGAACAGAGAGACAGGGGCCCTTAACTCACAACACCATGATCAGACCCCTTCAAAGCCAAATCTTATGTCATTCATTTAGGAATCACATAGCCATGAGAAACCTAAACTTTTTAAATGACCAGCATTCTTTTCAATTCAACATAAAAGCTAGTTTAATAGTCCCTAGTAACAAAGAAGCCTTCTAAGGCACTTTTTTTTCTACTAGCAGAGAATAATAATAATTCAGGAACTAATTTTAATTTCTGAGTAAAATGGGACAAATTGCTATGACAGCTTTTTAAAGCACTAGAGAGGCCTTTACTACTTAAGTACTTCAGTCATTCAGCCATCAAATCGGTGTGCCACAAGTCGGTTCTCATTACACAATGAAATGCTACACCTTAGAATAAAAAGCCCACTGGGTCCAAGGTCCAGTTTGAAAAGCATGAGAATGTGCGGACCACATAAGAGGCTGAGTGAGGCGCAAGCCTTATTTTTGACAGGAAAAAGAGCAAAACTGAAATAAAAGCAGGGACAGATACATAGCTCATTTTCAGAGTTTTATGGCACTGGGTAATGATTATGTGTAATTCAAATGGAAGGTAATCCTGAATATTAGAGGTAGTCATTATGAGTGCAAGGCATATTTCTCTTCAAAAAAATACTCAAATAATGCATGTGCCAAAACAACCTGCCTTAGGGCTTCGGCAGTCACAACTATAGCACTCGATTCATTCCTAAAGGTCGTAAACAATGCCTGCTCTACCAAGTTCCTGCTACATCATTCTGCTAAACATCGTTATTCTCCAAAACATAAATTACCAGGGACTCTAGAGAGTATCAGAGATAAAACCTTGCAGTGACGCCGGATTACGCAAACCTCAGGAGTTCTCGTTCAGAGCTAAACTCTAACAGAAGCCTGATTCATCTTATGAAACTTTTAAGCTAGATCACTGTTAGCAATCTCATGGTGGTAAAATGTTTTGAGTTTAGTGAAACACATATACATACACTATCCTGTGGGAGGAAACTGAAAGGAGTGAAAATCCCTGGAGGCGAGTCACAAAGGGATCACAGAACCTATTGAGAGGTCCAGTTATAGTGTTTCAGTCCAGGACCATAACTGCCCAACTCTCTCAGGCCCATCCCCAGCACAGTCTATCCAATATACACAAAGTGTCCGATGTTCACTCCTCTAACTGACCAGCTGAACCAATAAATAACAAACCAGCACTGGAAAGGACTACACTGTCCGTTAATGAATACTTCTGATTTATTGTGCAAAGTCAACGTGTTATTACTTGGTAAAGTGTGGAAAGCTTTCACAATGGAATACACTGAACTTAAGATGTCTATGATGTCATCCAGCTAGTTTTATTCCTGGAAATTGTCTCTAGGAATTGGTCACCTGACCAGGAGTATCTGATGGTGATATGCTCACCACTTTACCCATCAAAGGAGTTTCCCACTTTTTTGTGCCAGCCTCCTGTATTCCCCCACAGGGGAATGCCAGTCCTGCACTAAGTAAACTGAACAGCACCATTCACAAAATACAAAAAAGAGACAACTCCAGGGACAGTTTACCGTTGCTGGGGACAATGTCACACTAGGCACAAACACCCCATACCATTGTTACACTACCAGTAAAGGGTGCCTATCATTGTGTCTGCACCTCAGCCAGTTGGAACCTCCCAGTATTTCTACTTGCCGTTTACAGGCAGACGAGTAGAGCTGGTAATGAGAGTGCAGCAATGCTGGATCAGGGAGGTAGACATGGCATCAGCATCGGAGAGGCTATGGGACCATTTTGGTTCTGTAGGTTGGGCCATGTTCGTAAATTCATCAGATCAGGATGAATATGAGACACGAAGTAATAAAAAAAAACTACACAAATGATGGTGCTCCAACAAAAACTATTTGCTCATTCCCAGACTGCAAACCATGGATCCACTACAAAATGCAGAGCCACACTATTGCATTCCAGTTTAAGGAGACAGGCATGTATGAGAAAGCAAGAAAAATTTCCAGAAGTCAATTAAAATACATGAAAATTCAATATCAAAAGTGATACAGCGACACCAGGGATCAGTGGATTAGACTTGAACAGATTACAAATCATTTATTTTTTATAATCATTTATTTTTTTATCCTGGGGCAATACAGGCAAGTTGGGCCCCGTTTTAAAACCGTCTGGTCTGGATTGAATTGCCCAGCACTAATGAATATAGAGTCAAATCAAAGAAATAGTGATAAATGCTTCCCTCGCTACAGTGTTATCTGCTCCCTGTGATATACTGCCTCTGAAGCCTGCTTAGCCTCACCAGGCCAGGTACCAATGGTCTGTTGTTTTCCCCTGAGCACTAATCTGTAGGGTTTCAGGCTCTGCTACTATTCCTACAGACGTATTAGCAGTCCTGCAATTGGGCTAACTGGCTGTCTGTTTACCGCATAACACTCTTACTTCCAAGCAGTCTGGCCATCCCAGCAATCTCATCCTCCCAAGCCTCTCATTGAGATCATAGGAACAGCTTTGGACCACATACAAGTAAATGTGTCATCCACATTAATTTTGGTGAAAATGAAAGTTCAGATTGCTGCTAAGCTAAATGGCTGACACGTGCATGAAGGCATACTGTTCGCAGTGGTTATCTGCAACAGATTAAAATTAATGTGTATATATTTCCTCCAACTGCCAAGCTTGACATGCTTTAGTCTTAATGAAGTTCTTTGCATGGCACAAAATAAAATGCAGTTAATAAAATGAGATTTGCAAAGCTCGGCCCATTTACATCTTGGCAGAAGCTCAGTGTTTTTTTTAAAGTGCACTTAGTGCTCCTGTTGGACAAACATGAATATTTTAAGTGCTTCAAGTAATACTTTTCACAAATTAATCCTGTAAAGTGTTTCAGTGGACCTGTAGAGTGTGACCATACACTGGAACAATCAATTACATTAAACAGAAGAATGTCATCAACTCCAAAGAAGTCTGTCTGTACTATTTAAATATGACTCAAACTGATAAACATTACCTGTCCATCCAAGACTGAGACGAAGTATAACAGGGTCTGTACAGTGAACTTTAATTACAAATTCTTGATCTCTTGTTGAATGAACATGACTGCAGCAAATATCACATACTGGTTTACTCACACCCAGCACTGAAGGCTACCAAGCGGCAAGGCTATACTGATGTACTTCTCCGCATTTTCCTTTCACCTCTCACGTCAGTCCTGTACCACTGCCATATCTGGAAGGCTGAGCCTAGTAAGTGGATATTGAGTTCATAGAGGAACTTTTATTATTATTATTATTATTATTATAATTATTATTATTTATATTATATATATATACTGAGAAATCGGTCCTGTCAACATCAACGTACAAATACCCTTTTGTAATGGGTACAGAAGAAAGCAGGTGGCTCAGTGGGTAGCTCCGTTTCCTTACATATCAAAATTTGGGAAACTGCATCCCACCTCTGTTGTGTATTAAGTTTGCATTATCAGCTACACAGGTTTCCTCCTGCAGTCCAAAGACACACAGCTTTGCTAACTGCCACTAGTGATTTTGTGTGTGTGCGTGTGCGCACACATGCATGTCATAGATTGGCATGCCATCTGTGGTACAGCTCATGCTTGTGATCTGCACTTCATGGAACAGACTCCAGACACTTCTATGACCCTCTGAATTTCTGACTGAGTGTGTGTGAGGTATATCCAGGGTATGCTCTGCTTCATGGCCAGTGCATCCTAGTGTAAGCTCCAGGTTTACTGTGTACCCTCTATTTGAGAATCAGTCACGGAAGATGGATGGATGGATGGAAGGATAATACCTGTGCAAAGCCTTTTAAGGTACTGCAAAGCAGACGGGGGAAAAAAACAATATAAAAAAAATGAAAAAATTGTATTACAAATAATGGCAATGGTTTTAAAGGTCAGCAGATTCCAAAGTGTGGATGGAACAGTCCGGAACAGTTTGATCCGTTGTGCTTATCTAGATCCTTGGTTCCGTAAATTCTATAAATCGAAATTAATGCGACAGATAAGGCCACATTCAAACCACCATCACCAACAGGCATCATCACTGTCAGTTGCAGGTCCGGTTTCATCTCACCCCATTCCGTCAAGAAAGTGTAGGCAAAACCTACGTATCACCAGAGATTAGAGGAATACCTTTATGATAGTGCTCACATACCACAACAAGACTTCCTGAGTTTCCATGGTGTACACAAACAAAAGCAAGACAAAAAAAAACACTGAAAAAAGAAACAACCAAATGACACTGATCGGTTTCTCGGGGCTAACATATACTACAGGCCATTAGCATGGCAATGCTTTAGCTCAACACAGAGCCCAGTGAATATGTCAAAATCTGACCAAGTAATGAAACTAGAGTATGGCTACAGTTACTCAGATTTTTATTTAGATTTCAGCTCCAAATTGTCACATTATTCACTCAGCAAGAAAAGTAAAGTAAGGTCAGTGGTGCGGGAACACTTTGGATTTGAAGATACAGACGTGGGTCAAAAATGTTATGTGCAAGCTTTGCTACTCGGTGGTGCTTGCGCCATTCAGCAACACAGCTGATTTGATTTGTCATACATTTACACCGATTTTTAACTGATTTGCGGTGTATCGTTGCATTCTTAATTATATTATTCTTTCAGTTACTTTGAGGGAAAGTTCAACAGGAAGGTATTAATGAAATTTTTGCTGTTCTTTATGTGCAATAGATGCAATGTGTTTCCAGAGTTAATGAGCTATGAGTAATCGTGTTAATTAATCCTGATTTCAATATTGACCAAAATAATTATTATTATTAAATAAACTACAGATGCTTGGTATCATTCTGATTTGTCAGTGTTGACTGTTATTGCCAGCCGATATTCAAACTATTTCACAAAATTAGTAGCACCACTTAGTAGCACCAGACAAAGAGATAACTACTCAAAAAATGATGATTGTGTTGGTTGATTTGCCAATTTCCGTAGTGGACAACAAGAGATTACTGGCAACTCATTAATCACTTAGAAGGGGTCTCAAAGTACTGGGCATTGAGAGTGTTAAATGGCTTGCCACATGTTTTGAACTCTTTGAATCTTGTCCACATATCAACCTTACGTTTTCCATGGAATAAAAAAAATACACCATCATTCCACTAATCTGCCTGGGCAAGCTTGGCAAGTTTCACCTCCAACAACCCCCACCTCAGCTCAGCAAGTAGCTCAGAAGTTAGCCGATTATCAGTATCAGTGATTTTATACAAAAATATAAATGTTATCAGCAATCGTCTAAATTTCCACAAACCACTGACGGAAACGTACTGGACATAGGATATGGCTGTGGGCTGAGACTGAGAATTTAACTGCAAAAGACCAAACTGCAATAAGGGTAAATCCTCTTCCTGCTCGAATCAGAGGTTACAGCTCCTCAACCTCTCATGTCTGTCCTTTCTCGTCAGCAGCAACGCATCCAAGTGGCACATCTGTCCTTTCTCACGATAGGGCATGAGAGAAGAATCCCCCACATTGTAATACTGGCTTTGCACAGCATTATCAGGAGCCATCGACAGAGAAGAATTCTGATTACACTGAAGTGCCTCTCCGCCAACACTGAACAATAGTGCCCTGTTCACAGGGGAGCAAGGAAGTAGAAAGCCTAGACAGTGGATTACAGTAAACAAACAAACTTGTCAGTGTAACCAATATGGCATGAGCAATTAAACACGCAACCAAAGGCTTTGCATGGCCAACAGAAATGCATCTTCACATGCACTTTAGTCACAGCATAAGAGTATGCTCAGCCAGTGAATTTTCAGGACTTTATTGATCACCGGCCCTGGATCAAAAATTAACCTGTAGCTAGCATAACAGGTCTGAATAGTAAACAGCACATCCGAGATAATGTCAAATGTGCATATGACTTCTAAGTTAGCTCCTACAAAACAAAGGACTCCAGTCTAATAAGTAGCTCAGCTTAGCAGTATTTGTACTGAATATGGTTCCTTGACAGCTATATGCTTGTTTTTGTTGGTCCTGGTGACCCTACAGCCAGGCAAAGTCATTCTGAACATAGTTCAGTCATGTCTTCCGTCTCTTATGAAAGCAGATCATAACTAAAACGGTCCACTAGCCAACTACCAACTGGGAAAGTCACCAGGAAACATAAAACTGTCTTTTATGCAGGTTCTTAAATAAAAGCCTTTTGAGGCCAACCTGCTTGACCGGTTTGCCTGGCTTTGTTAGTGATGAAGAGTACTGTTTATAAGCCACATCATTTGAAGCCGGACTAATATTCTCACTTCACATTTCATGGATGGTAATGATAAGGCATTATTGGCAGTGCTCAAAAATGACAAAGACACCAAACACCTTAAGTACCAAGAGATTGGTACTTGGCATTAGGGCTGTGTGATATGGCCTAAAATTCATATTGCGGTATAGACGGTAGACAGTATATATTGCAGTGTATAATTTGGTATCTAAATTTCAATATAACTGTTTTTGAATGGGTAACATACGCCCATAGCAAATGCACTGCAGCAGGAAGTTGTATTCTAAACTGTTAGCATATTTCAAAGTAGTCGTGAATGTTACTTTAAGAATATTTCTTGTGCAAAACTGCAATTTTAGAAAAAAGTATAGAAAATCTTTAAAGTAACTTTTCCGTGGTTTTATCACCAAAATATCTCATATTAAAAATACCGATTGGATTTGTAAACTGTAGGTACGCAGAAAACAATTAAGACACAAAACCAAAAGCTATAAAGCTAATAAAATTAGACTAGTTGCATGACTCCATCCCTCTATGGATGAAGACCATCTGATGTGCATACTTATTAAAAACAGATTGCTCCTGTTACCTCTCATTGCAATCACTGTTGCCCGGCATATTTTGCAGATTTTGTTTTTCTGCTCATTATCCGAGCAAACCATGTCCATATTATGGACGTTGCACCAGTCTTTGCAACAAGCTCCTCTGGTTATTAAGAAATCATTTACATTTAGCTTGATAGTACTGCCGACGTTTCATTACATTATTGATGTATATTTAGATCCATAGCGAACAGTTTTATCAACTATAACTGACATTTTATTTGATTAATCATATGTACATTAGATTTGATTTTATTACATTACATTATTACATTCCGGTATTGCTGCCGAGCTAAATATACATTGTGTAATGAAACATGTCAATTGTGCCATCAAGCTAAATGTAAATGACTTCTTAATCAATAAAAACACACTTCGGAATGTTTTTAATTGAGGAACGATTTTAATGGAAACATTCAAAAACAATTAATTAAAAACAATTTAATTGAGTTACGATTTCTTAATGATAATTAATAAAAAATACACTTTTTAAAAAACATCTGTAAATGTATTTTATTGATGCAGACTCTTGTTCCTGCCGTAAGGATAAAGTTGAAAGCATGGAGAACTGTTTTACTCCAATATCGCTCACACTGAGAATCTGAGGTATGCCCAAATCAGAACGAGCGTGGAGCGATTTGACTGGAGCGGGGTGAATTTTAATGGAGCGCAGAGCGGTATTGAGTGGAGGAGCAGGCAGAGCAGACAGCCTCGTGGGCGAGGAGCAGAATTTCTCACCGCTCCGCTCACATGCTCTGATCATCAACAACTACTACCGTGGTTGGTCGGTATAATCAAAATCTCTCCCGTTGGCCAAATTTATACCGTATACAGTTTATACTGCATACCCCTACTTGGCATTATAAATTAATCAGGGTGATTTCCTTCATAATATTGTTATATATTACCATTTCAACTGAATTTGAATCATCAGCCAGCAATATCTGCTATAACGGACACATTGTTAAAAATCAAGATATTGGCAATTATCAGCTGATACCAATGTTAAGTAATATAACATGTGTCGCCACATATGTTAAAAAAAAGTGAAATGAGGAAAGAAAGTTCTCAAATTGCTTTACCTGCCACATGAATAAGAGGAAAGAAAATTATCCACTGTATCCAAACTGAACATTATGATAAATGTCCAGACTGAACTGTGCGTATGAATATTCCAGTTTTTATGCATTAATTTATGCTCATTTAAAGCAAATTTAATATAGCAAGTCCAATCCAAGATCAGAAGGTTAAAGAAACTCACATCATCCAACTCAACATGAAAGCAGTTTTTTAAAAAAGAAAAAAAAAATCCTCTTAAGACGACATCCATTCACTGCAATTTTGCATTAACAATATAATCACATAGTACTGTGTAGACCTCTCTGTGACAGCCACTTTAATTACATCCTTATGTATGGAGTTACTCTGGAGACATGCAATGACAGCAATACCAACTTCCAATTGGAGGTGCTCCAATCCAATATTCAGGATCGGTATTGGCATGATACATACCTAATCAGACGGACTGGGTATCGGCCATATGGGATTGATCCACATCCAATATTTAATTTTCTGTAGTCTGTAAAAAGACAGCTCCTATTTCTTGTTAAACCAACTGATGCAATCAATCGCACGACAGCGCTTTCCCATTTTTGATGTGTTCTAAAAGCATTCAAGCTGAATGCTAAAGCTGGCACTCAAGCCACCAAGTAGGTGTGAGCGCACTGACTCCCGCCTGCTGTGACGTCATGCACATACCCTTTGCAGAAGGAGGAGCGTAAGAACATCAGATAAGAGCTGACAATAGCAAATGCAACTTGCACGCTTGTATGCACACGTCTGCAATCTGGAAGGATCTTACACTTGAAACAACAAGTAGTAGTACAGCGATTTGCAATCATTATAAAAAAGTGAGGTGAAAGTAGTGTTCAGTGGAATATAAACAAACTGAACGCAACTGTGCTGCATCCAAAGTGAAGCTGTTGCCAGAGGTGGAAAAAATGTTGGGCATTTTAAGCATTCGCATACAAACAAGGTGGAATAGTACATTAGGTATGTTTCTAGTAGCCTAATTAACAAAGCTTTTTTAACATACCCAAACAAAGAAAAATGTATCGGGATCGTATCGGCACGGACACAGGATTGGGATTGGGACATCTCTATTGCCAATACTACGAGTCAAACACCAAATACTACTTTTCTGGAGGGCTCCTCTAGAGAAGTGTCAAGAGAGACAAGGGCTACTCAAAAAGTACAACTGACAAAAAGATGGAGATTCTTTATATTCTGATCAATGACAGATTTACGATAATGTGCTTTTAAAAAATCGTTTCAGTGATATATCCATTATAGTTGATGGTTGCCTTGAAAGTCCAACATGCAACTTCTGTCACATTAATAAAAATATATTTTTATCAATTCATATGCTGTTCTGCTTTTGCCCACAAAGACACAGGCCTTTGTATACCAGTGTGTCACATTACATTTTCTGTAAAATGGTACTCCTGCGCTGAAAACGTATTGAGTCACAGTTTGGAAGCGAAACTATTATTAGCAGATCAGGTTAAGGCAGCAAAAAAAAAAAAACACATACAAGCACCGTTAACAGATACAATTAATAACTAAACCAGGGCTATTATTGTACAATCATCCCAACATCTCCTGAAGGCTTTTGTTGGGAGCTGACAAATTCCTTGAATTCCATCTCTGCCCTGAGTGCAGTTTCTGTATGACGTGGAGCTGGAGAAGGAAGGTACTAGTAGGAGTGACAAGTCTGAACCTGCTCTTGGCTTAGTAAGTAAGCTGGCAAATCAAGCCGAAAGCACACGCAAACAATCGCTTCATCCTATTGCAGAACCGTTCTGAGAAGTGCAAATGAACTGGATGATCTAAATAAAGACATTAAAAAAGTAACAAAGCAACCACAGTGCAGCATGCATTTGCATAAGTATTGTAAATATTTACAGAGATTTATGTAGCCTAATTGCCAGTATTGCAATGCTGATTTTGCCCATCTAACCTTAGCTCTTAGATGCTGGCCTGGGTAAATTGCATCCCAAGCTCAGACCATACTTCTGTGAGTCCTGGCTAATAGAGATTCTGTAAGGAGCTCATTGGACCAATGAGCTGGCATTTATACATAGCTACCAGACACTAAATATCTTGCTTTTATGCTATCCCGTCCCTCTAATGCAGAGATCCAAGACTGACATTTAAGTCAGAACAAATGGTACAAAACATATTAAAGGGAAAGTGACACTGGTCTCAGTTTTCATTTTATAATAGCGTAACCTTATAAAATTCAGCTTAAATGGGAGTCTTAACTTGGGATGCCAAACCTTGAAATTTTAATAATCTAACAAACAAACCAGTTGGGTGTTTTCGGTTATTGAAGTGTTTACCAAGCAGCAATTCTCTAACAATTACCAGCCACATTCAATAAGGTATTGAGATTTAATTATGTGAACACTGTTCATCTGCATCTTTTGAACTGTTAGTCATTATAATACACGGTAAGGTGGAGTTTAGGTGGGACAACGGGGAGTCCTTGGAGGTGACAAGTCAATTATTCTGCTTTGCGGTTTCTTTGTGCTCCCGCCTGCCACGCCATGCCCCACCCCACTCTCCTCAAAGTAATCTGGGACCTCAGTAAAGACTCCATAAAGAGTCCGGACTCCTGACCACCTCTGCTGAAAGCTGACTTGATTCAGTTTTCCATTCCCTGTGCAGTGTCTATTCCTTACTCTTTGACAGTCTTAATTTTCCCCATTTTGGCCATTTAGTTCACATCCGGCGTTCTCAAATTTGAAATCGCCAAAACGTAGTCCCTAGTTCACCACTAATAGCTCTTATATGTGTTGTGCATAATGGCGTGTCACAATGTGCCATTAAGCAGATATAAAAAAATACAAAAAGTGGAATGGAAATAGAATAGAATTTGGCATCAAGAACCAACATCTCTCTTGTACTGGGTACTCCCTTAAGTAGGACAGGCCACATCCAAGAAGTGGCTGGCGTGACTTCTCTCTGCTTCCTGCCCTAATCCCAGGTTCCCAATTTTGCTCCCAGCATTATTTTGAGATCCTGGCTAGCCCTCGCTTGGCTAAATAAAGAAGCAAGAATATGACACAGGCAGGAGTTTGACTCGTGCCCCTGAAGCCACAGAGCCATAGTCCTCGGGAGCAGGACCGGCTATGCGTCAGTCACTGACGCCACAGTGCCACGGTTCTCGGGAACTTCGGCACGCTATCACTCTCCGTAGCACAGCTCGATTCTCAAACACCCGCCAAGTCAGCCTGCCACTCACAGTGAGAAGAACAACCTGATTGCTAAACAAACTTAAGACACCAGGATGTGGGAACAGTCATGCGGAAAATGTTACTGCGCAAAACACATATTTCCTTACGGGAAGATGTTCTGTACGACATACTAATCGACTGGGCTTATGCACATACTGACCTGGGCTGTAGCTTGGGGCCCATAGCTGTGTGTATGGGGGGGGGGGGGGGGGGTTGGGGTTTTGCCAAGTTCTTACAGCAGCATTTTATCCTGTAGGTAGGACCCCAGCAGTGACTTTAGCCCCACTCAACCCCGCAAATTCAGCCCTGCATATTACCTAGGTCTAGGCTCTATATTAGACTTCACATCCTTAACAATAACTTAAGCTTCTTGGTTATGCCCAAGGCTCACTGGAAACAAAAGCTAGTGGACTATTTCTGTACATCTCTGGCAAACACAATACTTGTGCATACAAAGAGCACAGTTTTGGCTGGCCCCACCCACACGGTGACCTCCCTGCTGTTCTGTCAGGCCTCTGTGTTGTTACTGTACATATTGTTCAGCTAGGAGTCACCCAGAACTTTGCATGCCTGGCAGAAGCTGAGCTGCTTCTGATGGCACAGACAGACAAGCCAGGCTTCTCTGCCATAGCAAAGATAAGAGCCAAAAGATGCATCAAAGCACATCTAAGGTGACCAAGAAATTCAACTTCGCTACCCACATCCCTCAAATGCTTGTTTGCAAAATTTGCACTGCTTAGGAAAACTTTTTTGTTGTTGGTCTTTCTCATTTATATTACTATAATAATTCTTATATTACACACACACACCTTCTGCAGACATGTATTTGTATACCAGTGTGTCACATTACATTACAAGTGTCATAACTAACTCATTCACTTCTGTTCTTGCCATTTTGCCATTAACTGCAACTGTAGTCATTGGTTCCCAAAGAGATAAAACACCAAACATTCATCTTTAGCATGTCGTTGCAAAGGTGTCACCAATTCAAAAAGCATCCAACGATACTGCTTTTCAATTAACTTTTTAACTCAGAATAGCCCTTATAGAACTATAATTTGAGTTTTAATTTATTACTACTTGAAATATATGTTTAACATAAAACTGCAGTTGTTTCAAATGGCATGTGTTTGGTAAACAATTTATTGGTAAAACCAATAAATTAGCAATATTTTCACCAAGTTAAACTAGCCTCCCTAGACTTTCTGTGAGCACTGTACTTATTCACCACTGTACTTATTCACTTTATTCGCCATTTTACTTATTCACCTAGAAGGGACGCAAACTCATTCCTCGCTGCTTCTTTTCTTCACGCATAACTAGCAAAGTTAGGCATCCCACTTTAATAATGCTGTCCCCCTACCAATCCCCACAGGATACACTGCATTAAAGAACATCATTGGTTTTTCTGTTCCAGCCACAGACAACAATATGGATATTGTATATGCGACAAAATGAAAACTCATCACTGTAAATAATGTTGACAATTTCCTTTCCCACCCCCAGAGCCTCAACACATATGAAGAAGGATGTTTGAATTGTTGGTTTATCAATATAAGTGACAATACATGACAGTATAAACCAGGCTAACAAATTCTCCATCAACAATTTTGAGGGGAATTAAATGAACTGCACTGCTGTTTGTTTGACCCAAATGAAACACAGGGCTTGATCCAGTGTGATAATAGTGCCATTATACTTGATAACATTTACTAGCTACTATTAACTTAGCAGCTGCAAGATGATTGATATATATACACACACACACAGTTCAAAGCAAAGTTGGCCTTAAGTTCAGGCAGCTGTGACCTTGTGACTCAGCTACTATTACATCAACAAGGCAGAATGTCCAAATGGGAATTCCAAGTCAATTCCTGAAAAAATGGGTTACCTTTTAATGATATTTAGTGAGGGAGAAGTAAAGCTGACCTTTTTGTGTCAGTTCTGAAAAAGCGCCCACTATTCAGTGTTGAAACTATTACTTTTTATTTGCTTTTAATTCCATGATAATTTTATTCTTGAGTGGTGTTCAAGCCTGCGGTCACATTATTCATCAGTCTTTTGGTGCATCTCTGTGTGGCTGTGTGCCCATTTTCATGTGGGCTTTTCAAGTTTGGCTTAAATAATTTCTATAGCTGACAAAGATATAATGCCCCCACCCATTCTGGATTTTGCAGATGAAAACATGGTGCTCCCTTATATGGAATAAGCTACTGGGACTGCCTACATTGCCCACTTAACACACCATGTCTGTTTTGCAGCATGTCCGCATGGCTAACAAAGTAATGTGGAGGGTAAGGTGGGGGTTAGCCACCCAAAGCCAGTGTGAGCACAGCAATTTATCACACCAATTACTGGTCTATAAAAAAGGACTTGACTCCTGGTTGGGGTCTGACTGCTAGAGAGGCCGCGATTGTCCTGGGGGTACAGTGGGCAACGCCCAGAGATTACATCAGGTTCAATATTTATTAAATAGTTAAATTCTCATGCTGAATTTGAATAAAAGGTATGATCATTATTGTAGGGGATTTTAAAAAAAGAAACCAAACTAGTGCATTTTTTTCTTAATATCTTTACCAGAATAATCTCCAATACTTCCATCTCTCAGAACTCACTCCATGTTTGGCATAGCTAGTGCCAGTCAATATATTTTTCAATAAAAGAGTTCTTTTTTACTTTATTGTGACATTCTGGCAATCTGAGGTGTTACCTGACTCAAGTATCCAAATGCAGAGTACAGCCATTACGTTAATTTAATGTACAGTGGTAAAAGGCTTTAGGTCAAACATTAACTAAGTACATGCCAATGGTTAGTTCACTGGTAGCAGTGGGTAATGTCATGATTAAGGGTTTGGATTTCGAGACCAATTCTTCAATAGTGTGAACCTGAATATTTTCACCAAGAAGTCCAGCTGTTTAAAATGCATGAAGGTAAGGAAATGTCACCTATGCTGATGACTACCGTCACATTTAGACAGGAGTGTAGGTGGCCTGGCATGGAGCGCCGTTGTCTCATACCTCCTCTGCTGTGTGTGTGTGGAGCCTACATGGTTCTCCCTTTGTTGTTTAGCTTTTCTTCGGTTTTTACAGCTGTCCCCAGAAAACAAGAACCAAAGAAACAAACTTTGGCTGTTTATAAAATCCCATAAAGCATCTCAATGATAAATGATAAAAGGAAACCGGTCATAGCACAGAGAAGGCCTAATCTTTTCACAAGAGGCTAACATTTCTGGAAGACTAACAATGAGGCACCAGTTGTATAATAAAATTATTATAGCAATAGTTGGCTAAGCTGTAGCAACTGTACAGGGTGTGTACCACGCGGTGTGTCATTCATTTCTGTACCACTAACGGCACGCAAAGGAAATGCCCCAGCTATCCCCATCAACACACATTTTTATATAATCTTAGTTAATGTGCCACAAATAACAGAAAGGGATCACTTGCAAGCAACTGAAATGTTCCCCAAACAACAGATGTGAAGTGTATCGCCGGAATTCTGTGAAAATATTCACACATCGCGCATCACTAGAGCAGCTCGTCTCAGTGCTACTTATCATATGCCACTGTGTATGCAGGAATTTCTCGGTCTGCTTGAGCTCTTTATTAGGCTTTATTAACTGAATATGTTGCGGTACTCGAATTACAGAATTAAACCAGATTAAAACTGGTGGTGATAACTGAATGTTCCCATTATTTGATTTTTAAAATTGAATAAAACTAGACCTGGGAAGATTAATCTGTCCTTTAGAAAACTGTTCATGGCCTCAAAGAATAATGATTGATCCTTTAAAGTGATAAACACTGTATTATTAATCTTTTGACCTGAAGAATTATTTCAGATCGTCCAGGATCAATACAACTGAAGTACCTACAGAGAGATCTGAAAATTGAAAGGGTCACCCTCAGCCTTCTGCCATTGGTGTCATTATGGAAGGTGCAGGTTACAAGATGCCTGCTGTGGTCAAGGACGGGGTAACCATGAATCCTGCTATGGTAAACCTCCAGTTACCCGACCTTCAGTGGGCTCCTCTGGCCTACCAAAGATAGGCAACCACACACGTACAGTACATAAGCTCCTTATGTGTCGTTTTCACAACTCCATTACAGACAGAGGCCGAAGGGAATAAATTTCAGCATAGCAGGTGAATATGCACCATGAGCCACACTTTATTACATACACCATACCTATTCTGCTCACAAGGAATAGGACACTTGTTTGTCAGTCAGAGGGAGAGTATCCAAGGGGCAGGGGGATAGAGCACTCAGTGTCGTCACCATCAAAAAATTCACCGCCGCTGCACGGTATCAGGGAGTGGCCCGAGTTTCCTTCTATGAAAAACACCTTGCTAAAGGAGATGAAACCTGTGATACAGAGCCCCTAACCCTCAAGATAAGGCTGTTCTGCTGTGTCACTGTATGTGGTGCAGTCTTCCAGGCATAGTTTAGTCATTCTGACAGTCAGAGGTTCCATCTCCGCTCTAAGGATGCGACTCTTCAGCTGAATACACCCTAAAATTCAGGATGGATGAGCTTTCAAACATCACACCACCATCTCCAACTAGAACAGCACCCTCAGTGGTCAGTCCCACAGTCAATTGCAATCTGGCGAGTCAGCAGTATATAGGAACTCCAGGGATACTGCTGGGCAGAGGGGGAGAATGTACACCCCCACTCCTACCCCAACCATCTTAACACCTCTCCCTTTATCCCCCTTTTCTGCTCAACAAAAGAAAGCAACATCTTGGACAGAAGCGGCAAGAAAGACAGCAGGTCACATAGATTTTACTGTGTGACAGGCAGTGTTTGGGGTTCCATTTACTGGACCACCAAGGCTGGCGGCGGAGGGGTACAAACAACACAAAACTCACTCACTGGCCACAAATAAATAATAATAATAATAATATTATTATAACAACAACAACAACAACAACTACTGATACTTTATTGATACCCATGGGGAACCCGTCTCCTCCCCCAACCTTGCAAGCTTGGCTGTGAAGGGCAGCAACCTCAAGGGGCGCCCAGGGAGCTGGGGGTTAAGGGCCTTGCTCAAGGCCCCACAGACGTGCCGAGGCTGTGCTTGAACCGGCGATGAACAGAGCTTAACCCGCTGAGCCACACTCTGCCCCCCCATCACAGCATACCATCACTGCCTGACTGACATAATGACCACTGTAGAGGTTCAGACACAATTGGTGGTAAAACAACCTAGAAGATGCCCTGCCTATAAAAGACACGCATTACCTACATTCACATGAAGTCTAGTTTCAGAGCTTCCCTACAGCTGAGATATTACAGACATATATATATTACAGACTACCTTTAAATAGTCAAAGCAGAAATAAGGGGTATGAATTGGCCTTCTCTGGGCTGCCTTGCACACCTGTAATTACACCCACAGCCTGAGGCCAAGAACACCAAAGTATAGTCTACGTGTAAAAACCACCCGCAGAATGTTTTATGTAGATTTTCTGATTCTGAGTGGCTGAGAGATAGTTTATCTTCAAATTGTTATTTAGTCTACTAGGGATGAAGTGCTATGTAGCGTGCTGTTCATTAACAGAACAATAGACACTCTTATAGAGATATACCAATGCCTGTTCTGGCTAGGGCCAAATTTGATTTTTCCCCCAGTAACCTGCAGAACTGCAGGTAGCCAAATGACGTGCCTGCAACTCAGCACTACTTCTAAATATCCAATCCTCTGCATCTGTGTTAATTCAACCAAAACATTTACAGACTATAGAAGGTTGCATTAAGGAAACTTTTGAAAACTTCAAACACTGCACATGATTATTGTTCAAGCAAGGGTAACAGACACAATTAAAATTGGGGAGAATTGGTTGGACAGCCACAAAGTACTCCCTACCTAGAAAGCAATATTAATTAGCACACACTTTTTGTGGAATGTCAGTTTTGAGTATTCCAAGATTCCCATTTGTTTCGTCTAATGAAACACTACCAATTGCAGCAATCAGACACCAATTCAAAGGAGTTCCATATCATAAACACTTGCAAGTCAGGGATCGTGGTCATGATAAATAATGTCTTATTTAAAGGACGCTAGAAATAAAAAACAACAGACATCAGTGAAAAATAAAATAATAAAATCACATGGGTGAGCATGTGAGAGAATATTTATAAGACTAAACCTAGTTCTATTGTTCTGTGCTGTGTATGCTCTTAGATGGGGAAATTCATGCCACACGGATCAGTGGCCACCTCAAAAAGAGATTCATCAGGCATCTTGCCTGTACATGCTGAACCACACATACACACATAAACAAGCAACTTTATCATAACCCCCTCAACTGGTACTAAATAAAAACAGGTCAGTGCTTCAGTCCTGTAGTTACATAGCACCATGACAGACACCAGTGACAGTTTCTGAGCTATGGATATATACCACTGTGACAACTTCTATTTCCTAAATGTAGAGCATTCTTACAGCTTTCTGTGTGGAAGATTATTGTGAAAGCCTCTATATTTGAACAAGTACAGCTTTGACATATTTATTCTTGATAGATATATTCCAGTATGACAGCCTCCCTGTGATGGATATATAGCACTCCACTACTGATCTCGTAGCCTGAATAAAACACTTAGTCGTAACTGGCTCCATCTGGAAAGCTGTCAAAGATTGCATGAACTGTACACTGAATTTCTTTCTGTAGGGTTTCCTGACCTTGGTGTCAATCAATTTGAATAACAGCTTTACATTAATGGGGAGAAACTATTTCCAATTTAATGATCATGACAAAAAATGAAATGTAAAATGTTTTACATTTGTTTAATAAGTTCTGCATTGTTAGATCCAAGTTCACATCAAACAAAAGTAACCAGACTGTTCTCGTAACTTGAGTTCTGTTAAATTAAATAATATCAGCAGTATAAGTAACCTCAATTCTCACTGAAATAATTATTTTGCTAGATACTTTGTGACAATAAGCAGGATGAGGTTAATCTATTCCCCACAAAACAGAAGCCTTATTGTATGATTATAATTATTTCACAATTGCGCTGGTATAAAGCAGAGTTTAAATGAATGAATCAAGCTCAGACAACGCCATGCAATACAGTATGAAGCAACACCTCAGCGGCCTTCAATCCATACCACAGCAGTGCATGGATGCGTCTTACATTTCCACAAAGAAGAATCAAAATGTATGACTAGGACTGCCAAATCCCACAATTTAACTAGGAAATATCAACACTGACATGGCAATCACTTGGGTGCTATTAATATACACTAAATCGGTTTAGACCAGGAGTGCCCAGCTCCAATCCTGGAGGGCCAGAATCCAACAGTCTGCAGATTTCCCTGCTCAAACACATCTTAATCAGCTAATCATCGGGTTCATTAGGTATGTTTGTGCAGGTAAATCTGCAAACTGTGTTGGATTCAGGGCCCCCAGGACTGGAGTTTGGGCACCCCTTGTTTAAACCCACGTTTAAAAAAGAATGCCACTTACTTTAAAGTGATTTTTTTTCTCCCTCATTGGCAATGCAAGTACCAGCCAGACGGACAAATGCCTATGGCGTTTCAGAACAATGCGTCATAACCCCGTGAAGCCCTTTATTACAAAAGTCTATTTCTCCTATCAATTGTTAATAGGCTCGCAGGGAGTTTTTTTTTTTTTTGCCTTTGCACCTCCATGCAAGTATAAGTGATAAAAAAAAAACAATCTGCCCCCCGCCAAACCCATCGGAAAGAGGATAGGAGGGGTAGAAGAGAGACTCGCAGGCAAAACCTTGGGGATTTGCGAATGCAAGTTTAACAAAGGGCACAAAACAATGAAGGACTCGGTCCCCAATATAGCACGGACAATACAGAGCCGTTAGTATAATCGCTTTCTATAGTTCCCTCGTTTTCCTTTGCACTAGTAAATAAGCGTATAGCTTAAGATTTTTCGGCAGACAGCCACTCCAGGGACAATGGTAATAAGACTCACGGTGGCGACAAACAGCACCAAAAATTGCAAGTGCCGCAGCCTCTTGAAGGGGACTGCGTTTTTACCGTGGTAAGGATCTGCTCACCGACCAAAATAACCTCCAGTGTTTCCTGCAGTAAACACTGCGGACATGCAGCAAGCAGCATCTTACAGTGGTGTGATGCGCACTGACAATACCCCGTAAACAAGTGTCAAGGAACCCAAAGCACTTCGCTACTCACGCATTGAGATACATTAAAGAGACGTTACAAATAAGGCGTCCAGTTTCAGCCAGGATCTCTCCCAACAGTGCGATTCAGTAGTGAAGACCAAATATCAGATGAAACGCATCCATCTAAACGCATAAAGTAGACTCTGTGGCCACAGGCTGCTTTGCATTCATGAACGTAATACTTACCAACTCAGCTCTTCCAAATACCAAGAAGCGCGCAATCCAGCCATATACCGCATCGCACATTAATAACCGCGCAGGGTCCCGTAGGAATAAACTATCTGACCAGTTATTCTACAACTCAGTGAAAACATCTGGTGCCAGAAGCAGGAGCGCATTCCCACCTTCCTCCATCTGTTACGACAAACTAGTGTTTACCTGTGAATTGCTAATCTAAGCGAGTTCTGCCTTACGGATAGTTAGTTTTACTACCCGTTATTTACCTGTATGCCTAGTTTATTGTTCACTAGTAGGCGGTCAGATATCTCTGGTAATAGCGGCCAGCTCACAGAATACATTAACTAACACTTCTTGGTCAAATCCTGAAGTAATCGAATATTTTAAAATTCCTCGACTATTCGAAGTTTCTGTAAACACGGCACAGTGTTTTTTTTAAATCACTTGACCAGAGTCACCACAGATTTCGGAGAGCAGTGTAAGTGTAATTTGACGCCTTACCATGACGAGCGGGACTTGGCCGTGCTTTCCCCTGCGGAAGACGCGATATCTGACGGTGTGCTGCCCCGCGACGCTCCTCCGTTCCGCCGGCTCCGGCGCTCTGTCGAACCGCGGCCGCTCTGAGGCGAAGCCGCGCTCCCCGCCTTTTCCCTCCCTCCGATTTAAACCGCGCGGCCGCGAGCCGGCAGCAGCAGAGCGCTGGCTCCGCCCCTCGCCCTGCCCACCCGCAGCCCCGCCGCACAGGACAGCGCAACAGCGCCGCCTAACTGGGGGGAAGGGGCTGCGAGAAACGCATTTATCTAGTCAACTTGGCCTACAATGACGCGCTGGCTCAATCTATAAGGCAGGGGCGCCCTGCTCCAGTCCTGGAGGGCCAGAATCGAACACAGTTTGCAGATTTCCCTGCTCAAACATAGCTATTAAACCTGGTAATTAGCTGATTAAGATGCGTTTCAGCACGGAAATCTGCAAACTCTGGTGCAGCCCTGCTGGGCAGCCCTGATACAATGGTTAAGGCTTTAGCTTTAAATACCGCCTCCACTCTGTGATTGGTTCATGGACATATATGTACAGTATATAGACCTGTACATTAAATAGTGTTTAATTCACTTATAATTATTTTAATTTTATGAAAGGCAGTAATATTCTAGCATCAGCACTATGACTACTGAAAGAAATCACCTTTTCTAGGCCTTTTTTAATTACTTAAACCAACCCCCCACCCCCAAGCAGTCCATCCCACAAGGCAGTGCCAGACACCCATCTCTTTGAGCTGCATTTTTGGGTAGCAGTACTTTGTTTTAAGATCTTTCTTTTTTATTAAGATCTTTTGAGTTATTTCCCTATATCAGCACCTTTGCTAGGTAAAATATGAAATTAAAACAAACTAATCTCATGCTCAATGAAGATTCTTTTTGTAACATAATGTGATCTAGATTCTGCTAAGTAATCACTGCAAAAAATTGGGGGAAGGTGCAACAAAATCAATAATTAATCACATGGTAACGTGGCCCAGTTTTCGGGTGAGAGCGAGAGGCAGACAAGTGTATTACAGATCGAAGGCTTTCTCTGCTGTCATCGCTGTTCATGCAGGAAATGTCAACATTGCTTTTCAGAAGGCTTGCCTGGCATTGCCAAGAATAATATGATGGCTTATAAGTTTTACTATTTAAATGTCACTGCAAAAAGCCACATGTTAGCCCCCTGGCCAGCTTCTGTGCTATACTGGACCACCCCGGATTATTGCTTGAATTAATTTATTTATATACAGATTTATTTATATAAACACATTCACAGATAATTCATTTTAAGCAGCTATGGTGAAAAACATCAGTCTCCTTATGATGAATATATGAATGTTACTTAAACGTAGCACTTTTTCAAGACACCCAAAGCACTTTAAAGAGCTAATGGAGAGCCACTTCAACCACCAAATCTAAGGGAAAAATCTGAACATGTTCACAGAATTATAGTCTCCTGTTGTGTTTTGCACTTATTCATTTGCCTTATTTGTCACCTGCAGGAGGCAGGAAGATCACCCACCCCGGTGTACAGGTGGGTTGAAATTCTGGTGAAGGCCCATTCATATAACGAATTACATTATGAACAACATAAACATGAAAACAGCATACAGATACATTCACTTATACTTCAGATACAGTTATTATTGATTTAGAAATACTCTTACTTTAGCACCATAATATCTGCATCTGAGACAGAATTTACATGAGCTACAACCTGTCAGATGATGCCTCTAGGACCCAATGTGTGCAGCAGCTAATCATCCTATTGAGAAGTTGCTTCTGAGAAGATGCAGCATTTATAAGAAGATGTTGAGTAATTGAAGATTAGTGCAATACAGTACCCATTGTGCAAGGACATTAGTTACACGCAGTGTGTTTATTTGCTTTTGGCCAAAGTACAAAGCTATAGTTCATACTGTGATAAGTAGTTGCCATCCTATTTTTGACACTGGCTTCCACGCAATCTTTAAACAAAAGTAGGGTGAATGACCAACACTGCTCTATTTAACTAAGCAGAACTTGATTTCACCTTACTGTTTAAACATACCTATCACAATCATATGGATGTTTGACAAAACGCAGTTTGGAGATGAAGGCAGATGTAATAATCATTCATGCCATATTGACCCTAAACACATGAGTTATAAAAGTAAGCCGTTAATATGAGTATATTACAGTGCGTAATAAAAATTACTGGCAAATGGTATTGATCTTTATATGACTTTATGATGAGTTTGTTTATAATACTGCTGTTTAATAATATATAATACTGCAACTCCATGGCACTGCCATTCATTCAGTGCACATTTTTGGCCACAGGAGGGCGCTAGGTGTCACCAAAACTATGTGTCACATTCTCTACACCCAGGATTCAAAGGAAGCAGGATTTCTCAGCTAGTTGGGTTCACTTAAGCTGGAAGTGATGAGTGTCCAATAAGAGTTTAAGAAAAGACCATTCCTTTTGGATAATCATAACTTCTAGCTTAAGCCAACTAACTCAGAAATCCTGCTTCATGGAACACCCCCGTGGAAGTATATAACAATAGTTCTGCTGTGCCATTAAGCCATACATGACATACAGGAGCAAGTTTAATATTAAGAAAACAATAATAGAGTACATGATGTTTTTGGCTTTAATGTGTCATATTTTTAGGATTTCTAATTTTTAATTTATTCATTGAGTATTCGTCTTAAAAACATACACTCACCTAAAGGATTATTAGGAACACCTGTTCAATTTCTCATGAATGCAATTATCTAATCAACCAATCACATGGCAGTTGCTTCAATGCATTTAGGGGTGTGGTCCTGGTCAAGACAATC
>JAODKL010000002.1:6872063-6885314 GCA_026780765.1 Petrocephalus schoutedeni
TTTGGACTGTGGGGGTAAACCGGAGTACCCGGAGGAAACCCCACAACGGCACGGGGAGAACATGCAAACTCCACACATATGGAGCTGGGCCGGATTCGAACCCTGGTCCCAGAGGTGTGAGGCGACAGTGCTACCCACTGCACCACCGTGCCGCCCCATCACGCATACTCTTTATATTAAATATAATAATTGGCACTTGGCTATTTTTACTTGTACACACCCTTCACCCTGCTTTCAAGCTATGCACTGTACTTGCATTTGCCTAATGCTAGGATAACACTTCCCGCAGCATATTACTCTGAAAATATTTTGGGTATTTTTATCTATATAGTTTTGGGTCGTCTACAAAGGTAAGGTAAATAGCTTTATTGATCCCTTTGCTGCGCATACAGCTGCATATTCTGGCAGGGCCACAAAACCCCAGAAAGGTCTATCCCAGTGCTTACCCTGAACCCAGTAGCAGAATGCAAGCCCACAGAGACAAAGTAGATAAAATTAAGCTTTCTACTTGTTGTAGTCCCCCAAGTGGGTGTTCCATCTTCCAGGAAAGAAACACTAAGGTGAAAGCAGAAGAACTTGAAAAAACAAGCAGAGAAGAGCTGGATTGTAGCAAAACCACACTAAAAGCCCAAAAGTGACAAAAAAAAGTACTGAGCTGAGAGTAACTTGAATAGACAGTCTAACTAGATACAGCTCCAGACACTCACTAGTAGTTAGAAAACTAGCCTATTCACAGGCTGACTGTGCATCTTTAGCCGTCCTCTTCCTCCCTCTTGTGGCCAGCTCAAAATGTAACAGATAATTGTGTCTAATACAACTCCCTGGGCCTGTATCACAAAGAAAGATTTCTTGCATAGCTGGATAACTTGCAGGATTTAAGGTACCCTAGTTTAAAAGAACTTTATCTTCATTCACTTACGTTTCACACAGACTACCCTAAATCCAACACGATCTAGCTAAGTGAGTAATCCTGCTTTGTGATACAAATCCCCTATTAGGGCTACAGTCATTATAAGCAATCAGTTCCTTTACCCACTGGGCTGCTTACAACTGAATATTCATAATGTGAAGAGGCAAGATGTCACTGACCTGCACAATTACTGAGATGAATGTCAGTGGCATATTGTGTGGTCATCCAGTTCAGGTGACTCCATAGATATCGTCATTCATCTGTTGATCTCATTAGACATGGCCGTATTTTCGCTTCAAAATACAGATTTAAACATCCCAAAATTTGTGAAATCTGTTCATCAAAGAAAAGCAGGCCCAGGTGATTGTATGAATTAATTTTTTATTTCTTTCAACCCTTCACTTAGAAAGGTACATTTTCCAATACAACTGATCAATATAATTGATTCATTCTCAATTTCATCTTTCAAGGAGAACGGAATCTTAGTACGATAATCAAAACTTCACCCAGAACAACAACAACAGCGATAATAATAAAGTCAAACTACACAAATTCCTTCCGTTAAAAAAAGGAAAAAATATGCAATGACCCAGGTCTAAACTTCGTGTCCAGGCCAAACCCCGAGCATGTGGGAAGGTGCCAAACTGTACAGTTAGGTTCCAGCAGCCGGGGCTGGCAGCTTCTTTGACTTAGCAGTGCCACGGGCTGGAAGCACCTTGACCGTGGTGGAGACAGTACGGGAGCCCTCCAGGTTCTGCGCCGTGCAGCTGTACTTGCCCTGGTCTACATGCCGCACCTCATCCACCAGGAGCAGGGACCCAGACTGCTGACGGCGTTGGCCCCCAGATTGCACGGGACGGACACTCTCCTCTGTATACAGGGGCCTGCCAATCTGAGCCCAGCGAGCACAGCACAACCACAGCAAGAGCAAAGAGTAAAAGGACTGCATCAAGATCACTTTCGAAGTGCCAGAGGTTCTTTAGCTAAACCTAGTGTGCATATTTTGTAGGTTAAGCACCTGCTGTCCGGGAAATTCCCAAGTGAAATCAATCACCACATCAGCTTCTCCCACCACGGAACAGGAGACCTGTAGGTTCTCTCCGATACGGACAGAGGTGGATGAAACCTCGATCACTGGAGACGGAGGGGAAACCGGATCTATCAAGGAAAAAAGTCAAAGTCATGAATTTAATGTACACCTACAAGAAAAGTTAAGAACCAAAGAATTCTACCGTGTCAGCTTTGTGGCTTCTTGGTTCACGACAAATTTTCATTACATAATTTTCTCAGTTTTTATTGATTAGACCAGAGACAAGAGGGTGGGGGACTCACAGTTGACGTAGAGGAGCATATATTTGGTGGAACTTTGCCTCAAGCCACCAAGGTTGGCGATGCAGAAGAGGGAGCCTGCGTGGTAAGGCCTAGGCCGGTGGATAGTAAAGCCCCTTTTCACGTTGAAGGAGATTTCCATGCCATCAACCTTCACCTCCTCTGGGGGAAACTCGCGGTGCAACGTCACCTGGGCCAGCGGAGACGTCACCTGACATGGGAGCGTAGTGGGGCGATTGGTGCGGAGCTGGATGACCTCATAGTAGTGGGCCGAAGGGACGAACAGCTCGCGGGGGTCTGGGGTTCAGAAACGGGATGTCAGGGAACAATATGCACGCATCCTGGAAACTCCACAAAAAGAATATGAAATATTTGCAGTTATAGATGTATTTAAAATCGGGTAGCCCTCATTAGACACGATGACGTAAATTCCTTACATATACTAACTAACACTGTATTTGTAACACAATCTGAGCAAAATAACACATTTTATCGAATGTAATTATAGCTACACAGTAATTCAGTGTGGTATTAAATGAATTTTACTGTTTTACTGAGGCAACCCAAATGTTACTATATCAGAAGTGCTGTCGGTGTTAGTGTGGTAGTCTTTCATATTGATTATAAGCTAAGGACCATCAGTATTAATGTAAAGGTCATCGGTACTACATAATTATATAATCCTGTCCCCATTTCTTTTGCACTATTACTAATGTTAGACTCCCTGTTTCTTCTTACCAGAGAAGAAGATGAAGACCTGGAGCGCTTTGCCATATTCCTTTCTGCAGTCCTTGTCCTCGCAGTACAGGGGGTAACATGTGTACTCCCCTGTGTCCGCCCCTGTGCTGTTGGCTAAAATCAGGGACGTATACCGCACGTGTTGGGTGATCCTACCAAAGAAAGCACATTTTTGAAAGAGCTCACTCTTCCCTGGTTCACGGGGCATTGACTAACAACAGGATTTTGGGGTTTATCCATTCCATCAATCCATTTTCTAAAACTATTAGTGTCCTATTCTGGGATGTGGAGGGTCCAGAGCCTACTGGTGCAAGGCAGGGAACAATCCAGGATGGGATGCCAGCCCGTCACAGGGCACACTCACACAGCATTCACTCACACCTGCATACCTACATGCAACTTGGTGACTCCCATTAGCCTCAGCATGTCTTTGGACTATGGGTAGTAAACCGGAGTACCCAGAGGAAATGCCATGACATGGGGAGAACATGCAAACTCCACACACATGGAGCCAGGGCAGAGACTGCACCAACATGCCAGATTTAGTGTTTATTCATTGCTGACTATGTGAGGACAATGCAGAGAGAAAGGCGGCAGTCTGTGGCTGAAACGCTCCCGCGATCTGTGCTGGATGTTACCTGAGCCTGCCGTCGTTCTCTTCCTCCACGTATGGAGGGACAGCCCACTGCACAGGCTTTCCCTTGCACCTCAGCTCCAGGGTGTGGCCGGCTGTAACCGTCAGCATATCCCCTACTCTCTGGAACGCCCCCTTCTCCAGGACCTGTGTGAGGAAGGTCTCCGTCGGGGCCGGCTCTGGCTTTGCTTTAGCCGCGGAGGCGGAAGCCTTGGATCTCCCCCCAGCACTAACTCGGCCTTCTGCCTTCCCCTTGGACTTCTGGTCTGCTAGCTTCTTGGGGCTATTGCCTGCCCTTTTTTGGCACTGTCCTGTACACAGAAGACACCCGCAGAGCAAGGCCTTACTATATATCCATGGGCTCCAGGCCTTCTTTGGGGTGTAGTGGATGCTTTGCTCTCTAATGTTGCACCAGACGAGATTAAATTCATTTAAAGAACATTTCTGGGCACTAAAGTGTATGTCTGGAATGTCTATTCTATTGGTTCTATTGAACGAGTATCAGAATGTATTCATTGATGGAGACTTTGCGGCACTTATGTAAGCTGCTCTGGTTAAAGGCGTCTGCCAAATGCGGTAAATGTTAGGATTAACGTTCAATTGTTAAATGAGGAAAGCAAAGCAAAGAGCTCACAGTACATCAATGAGATCTCAGGTGAATACATTATGAACAGTGAGCTCCTGTAGGGCTCTCTATGGCTCCTGTGATTATGAGGGGTAATCCAGGGACAAAAAGGCCAACAAGGAAACTTACCAAGTTGGAGAAGTAAAGCAGTGATGACCAGAGCACTCAGAACCAGCCTGAGCTTCATAGCTGACTGATTCAATCCAGCAGTATAAGCCATGGGCCCTGGTTTAACAAAACCTTCCAGTAGTGTCCCAATTTCTCACAGCATTAGAAGAAACATACGCAGGAAAAGCTTTGCGCTGGGGGAAGAGGCAGTGCTAAGCAAATGGTCAGCTGTTTACCGCTTTCACGCAAATTCCTTGTGCACAAGAAAATGACACTAACACCCCAAATTCCATGTGGTGCATTCAATAGTCCCATTCAAGGGTGACTCTGCCAATCACAGGAGAAGGAGGCAGGCTCCGCCTCTGAAATAGCACAGGATGTTTATATAGCAGGGATGGTTTGCAGGAGTCCGTACTCTCACTACAGCCACACATCACTGAATTCCTCAGTGGCTGGGTTGGCATTACAATTTCAAACCTTAATTCTGCATTCAAGCCAATATTAAATATACCCAAATACTTCTCTGAATTCTCTGAAAAAAATACAAATATTTCATTGTATTTCAGTCATTTTCTTGTACTTTATAGATGTCAGAACTCTACATGCCAAACACACATTTTTACATTACTTACATGAATGGATGAGTGAGCAGCATGAAATAAGCTGTTGAAAAGGCATTCCACAGCCAAAATGTATAATGCATGTCTGTTTGTGTTTGTGAAATCAGCCAGTTACCAGCCAGCACGTCCTCTTCAGTTTGAACAGGGACTTTAAGTGCATTATGATACATCTTTCCCAGGCTGGTAAATGAGCTGTCAGCACTGTTACAGAGTATGAGCTCCTGCCGTTGCACCACAGGGCATGTATTATCCTACTGGATTTGTGTGTGGTATCTCAGCTGCAAGTAGCTGATCAGAAAGCTCTGCACTAGGTTGTGTTGGAAGCACTGAGGATTCAATTTGCTGTGGGTCTCCCTACCAGGAGCAATTGCCCCTGTAAACATAGCTGCTAGGATCATAGAGGCACACAAACCCCTCCACCACAACAAGGTGGTAATTCATGGTGGGATAAAGGAATACAACTCAATTTGATTTTGTTTGACTGCGTGTGTGTGTGTTCAAATTTTAATCCAATGACCAAACAGATTTCAGTAAAATATTTTCCCATTCTTTTTATATTAAGTGTTTTTGCTTAATGCATTTTTTCAATCACTTCAGGTCATACACTCAAAATCTACAACTGAATGCCTTTGTAGTGCATTTCATTTTTCCTTTTAACAACAAAAGACCATGGATTTGAACAGTGATTAATTGTGCCATGATTATATATTAACATGCCATTTATGTATTTTACGGTACGGAAGTTCTCAAGCATAGCTATTAGCAAAACACTTTAAAAGTATGCTTAGAAAACATTTCTTCAATAACGCATATTTTTGCCCTACTTATGTGATATATAAGTGCATTTCTTAGAAGTCCTTCAGTAACCTTTAAATGTTGTTAAAAATATATACCTTTAACAAATTAAAACAGTATTTCAAAACTCCACTACAACTACACTTATTTAATATTGCTAAAGTACATACTTACCTGTATTTTAATGCAACTAAAGTGTCCCAAAATAATACAGCAAAATAGCAGTTAAGTTATTTAATATATATTAAATGTGGACATTAATAGTACACTTTCCTGAAGTGCACTTCAGTACAGTTTTTTTCCCATAATAGATGTTGCAGTGTCCAGGGATAACAGCAATAATTTAATGTATTGGAAATAAAGCATTGTACTGTAGAATATTTTTTTCTCTGTAGTATGTCTTCCAGTCTAAAAAAGTTTTCTTGCATATTGCAATAAGGTATAATGACAATGAAATATGTAAAAAAAAATAAATAAATAAAAACTTTTGTTTCCCACCTACATCTCAGTGAAGCACACTGATATGATCCTTTTTTAAGTATGCTTGAAATGATGTTTTGTTGCTGCAAAAATTTCCAAGTGTGTAAATTCATTAATGTTACGTACACCTCACATGTTTTACATTCCAAAACATTTAGCAATAAGATATATTCATATATTCATATATTCAAAATACAAAAAACCTCCAGCAGAATGCATGCAGATTGTTATATAACTTGCTAGGACGCACACAGTGGCCAGCTGTACTTTGCACTGTTCTCCCCTTCAGCACCGCCTCCCCTTGGTTGGCTACAGTTTTGTCTGAGCCTGGATATGAGCAGCGGCCTGGTTCTGAGCTTTCAGCAGCCGTTGTTTTTGTACACTGTGGCGGATTCCGTAACCAAAGTAGATGAGGAACCCTACAAAAGACAACCACACACACACATCAGTCTTCACCTTCCCAGCTATCTAATCCAGGCTGTGAAAGACATATTTGGTTTCAGTTTCATACCTACTGCCATCCAGACGGCATAGCGGATCCATGTATCACCACCCAGCTGCACCATAAGGTAAATATTGACAAAGACGCTCAACACAGGGAGGACCGGTAAAAATGGGACCTGCAAAGAAAGACAATTTGCAGCTGAGAAGTACTTCTCAAGCACCTTTATTTGTATTGGAAAAGCGTGAAGCACAGGATTAGGAGCCAATGCACTAGCTGTTCCTTACCATAAATGGGGCCTTGGTTGGACTTTGTGGTTGTCTCCAGATAACGATAACAGCAAGCAGCAGGATTAGGGCGATTAATGCAACCAGCACTATACTCCAAATCTCTTTGTTCAACAAGGAGCCAATGGCTTTGGTTAATATAACACTGACAGAAATTACAAGGGCAGCTGGAAAAGCAAACATATCCCGTTAATATTGTCAGATATAGCAAAGCATAATGTCCCATTTGTATTAACTTGGCACCAAAAATATTGTAACCATAATGACTGATTGCCCAATGTAATATAACAAATTTATGGCTGTTACAACATAATTAAATTATACTCAGTTCTCAATCTCTTTCCTGCTATCAAAAGTACACAGATATTATGTATTGTGAACTGAGAGTATTAGACAGATAGTATTCTTAGCCTGGCTTCTATTGAACCAGTATCAGAATGTATTCAATGCTGGAGTCTCCGAACACTTATGTAAGTCTCTCCGGTTAAGGGCGTCTGCCAAATGCCGTAAATGTCAATGTAAAAATAAATATTTTTCAGGATCAAAGTTTTCCTACTTACTAATTAAGACCATACAGCTTGATACAATTAGGGAGGTTTTTGCGGTTGGGTTTGATGGTGGCTTTAAAAATATGAACTTGAAGCTTGATTCCCATTTATCTGTATCCTTAGAGATTTCAGGTTGATCCGGCTGATACCTAAAAGAGCAGCGAATGTGCAGCATGTAGCTGAGTAACAGCACGTACAGACACAATTATGTTCTCGTGAAAGTAACATGGAAAACTGTTAGCAGGAATTGACAATGCTGTCCAGTACTCACCGCAGAATGAGAATACACACTGCCACAAGTGTGTACGCAAAGAGAGTCCCAATTGACATCATGTCAACCAGTGCTTTTAGGTCAAACAATAAGGCCATGATCGCTGGAAAATATGGCAGGGGATTTCCTTTCATTTTTTTGGTGCATGTATATTTATGGTTTAGTAATTAATGTTTCAATATTATATTGCTATTTTGGGGCTTTTTCCCTAAAGCCTCAGTAATCATTTGTCACAGGTATTTGGCGGTTAATCAATTGTTAATTGCAGTTAATCTTTCAGCTCTTTTTAATGGCTTCAGTTGTATTTTCATTGCCTGTAATTCCTTGTGGTGAGTAAATGGAAAATGTTCCCTAAGCTTAAATCTGCTGACTTACCAGCCACAACGCCAGATGCAAGCGTGGCCACAACAGGACTCTGACGGGAGCTGACGTTGCTTAGCGGTTTAAACAGCAGCCCGTCTCGTGCCATAGCGAAGAGGACCCGAGGCATGGGGAACATGGAGCCTAGGAGACTGGCAACCCAAAATGCACGGGAAAGTTACTCTTCCTTATGAAGTGGCCGTATAAATGCTGAGCTTCCGTAGGTGATCTTTTACCTGGTGGAGAGGGCACACAGAGACCCCACCGCTACCGCATACTTCGCGGGTCCCCAGCCGACATAGAAGAAGGCGGCAGGCAGGGGACTCTGAAGGCTGAGCAGGTAGTAAGGCTGCATCAGGGTCAGTGCAGCAGACACTCCGAAGTAAGCCAGGAAGCAGATGAGCAGCGAGGCGACTATCCCGACTGGGATCGACTTCTGGGGGTTCTTCACTTCCTCACCTGGGGGGGGGGCGGAGTTGGGAGTAGCCTTGAGCATCGCTCCTAACAGCACACGTTTCTGTTTTAGGCATGGGATTTCATAGGTAACTCACTAAACATATTGGAGACTAAAATTTGGTATGCAAATAGCGATTCGTTTTTTTTTTTTAATAATTCAAATAATGTAATGCAAAGCAGCCACACACACAAAGCAGTTTAAAGACCAGTAAACTTTAAATAGCAGTTTTCACTTGATTTTTCTATCATGCCTAAACATGATCCCATAATACAATATATTGTCAAATATGAGAAGAATATCTGATCTACAGGAACTGTGGCCAGCAGCAGTCAAGTGCTACTGTAACCAGCATGTGGCATAAAACTGCACGTCCTCTTTGACAGCCAAAAGTGACACTCAGGGATCCCCTCTCCCACTGTTCACCAAATTTCCAAGAAAGTATTCAGAATTTAACTCAAGATATTTGTTTTAAGGAACGTTGGAAAATTAGTCAAGAAGATGCCAACGTTACCTGTGGTAGCAATGCAATCGAACCCAACAAAAGCATAAAAACAAGTGGCAGCTCCTGCCAGCGTCCCCTCAAAGCCATAGGGGAAGAATCCACCAGTTCCATATTCACTCGTCACATTCACTGTAGAGGACAGGTTCCTAAGTAGAAGAAGGGGGACAGCAAACAGAGAATCAAGGGCCGCTGAAAAGCCAATTGAGAGAATTCCTGAGAACACAAAATGAACACATTATCGTTTCTGTTTAACATACTCAGCTGCCATAGTAGCATTTAGGATTGTCTCCTCACTGATATTCCAATTGGCCAAGTTGCCTTTGATGAAGCCAGAGATGATAACAAAGACCAGCACTGCTATGTTAACAGCTGTGAAGATCTTATTGACAGTTGTCGATTCTTTAACACCAAATGCTAGCAGACCTGCAGCAATGAAAATCAATCAGGACATCTGGGGATTAGGGGAGTTGAATTTACATCTCAGTTGAATTGTACTTTCAAAAGAAATAATGGATAAGCAGACAAATAAATCGTAGAAAAAGTTCCCATACTTGCAAGTAGTACAATGAGTCCCGCAGCGAAAAAGTCTGGATAGGGAGCGAGACCAGGCAGACCCATGGCAGCGTGTGCGCTAAAGTAATCTGCAATAACGCTGCCGATAAGGTCATCAAATGTGCTACTCCACGCGCGGGCAACACTGGATGTACCTGCATGATGAAAAGGTCGTGTTTACTGAATTATTGTTTTGAATTATCGGTCAGAATGTATCAGTATCAGCATCCTTTTTGAAGTCATGTTAACACTGTGAATTATCAGAATTCTATAATATATCTTTGCATGGACTCAGGCAAGGTAGAAGGATGGAATTCCAGTCGTCTTGTTTATTATTATTATTATTATGAAACTGGTGCCCCATACATGCATTTTGTTCTTTGGAATCGTGTGTTCTCTGGAGCTATTTGTGTTAGACTGAATGCAGATCTTGCCTATGACGTAGGAGAGGAGCAGATTCCATCCTGTGACAAAGGCCCACACTTCCCCCACAGTCACGTAGCTGTAGAGGTAGGCAGAGCCGGTCTTGGGCACCCGGGAACCAAACTCAGCGTAACAGAGTCCAGCAAAGACGGACGCAAGAGCAGCAATGAAGAAGGAGATGATAATGCTGGGGCCGGCGACCCCGCGGGCCACTTCCCCAGAGAGCACGTACACCCCCGCACCAAGGGTGCTGCCCACTCCCAGGGCCACCAGGTCAAGCGTGACCAGGCAGCGGCGAAAGTTGGACTTTTCTCCCTCTGGTTCGAGGGGCTTCCTGCGGGTGAGTTGCCCAAAAAAAGACTGCTCCTGGCCACATCCCATTCTGTGGACAGGAATCGGGAGCCTCATTCAGCACCGGTCATCTCTAATAAATATACACGTTTCACCTGAAGAGATTTGCTAACTTAAACAGAAGGTCATAAAACATATATTATTTTACAATATAATTAACATTCTTCTTAGAAGACATGAAAGAGGAAAATACAGTACAGCACAGGAAGTAAGGGCATTGAAAATTGTTAAAAAAAACAAACGTTAAACAGCCTGTAGCATTGATTCTACTCAAAACATATGACAACTCAAATAGTAATCACTTCAATTCAACTGTATCCATTTCTCAACACAGACGTTTCTTACTTCTAACAGTCTTGGCAGTTTCGATTAAAATGTATAATATAAAAATCTCAAATTTAACTCTGGGGAACCCATGGGGTCATATGTGACCCTACCTTTTATTTCTGCCTTATATTCAACACACTCATCAAATTGAATGTCAGGCAGAAATACAAGGTTAAAAATGACCCCGTGGGTTCCCCAGGGTTAAGCAAAAGTGATGGCAGTACTTTCTACCAGAAATTTATTGCAATTTATAGTGAAATATGTTTCACTTACCTTTAAATGTTCAATGTACCATGTACAACACTCCGCCTCGCAGGTGTGTTGAAGAAGAAAGGTGAAGTAGCTTTTCTCCTTTAAACTCTTGGCAGAAGAAAATGTGTTTATCATTGCCCTGATATACTTTTGCTGATGACTTTCTTTCCCACTCACTAGTGCTTGCACCATGACTTTAAAAGCTTTATCATTACGCTGTGTTAATATTTCATCCAAAAGCTGTCATAAGGAATATGTTGACCAACCAAATAAACAGATAAATACCACACTTAAAAACTGGTGCTAAAGTTCACGGTGCAAATACACCCATACCCCCGAACACAAAGAAAAAAGAAAAGTCTTATGAAGGCATGGCACCATTAGTGTTCACCTACTATATTTGATATTTGAACTTACAGCTGTAGCCCATCTAATGCTTTGTCCCACCACCAGGGGGACTGCCTGAGCTCTCAATCTTAAAAGGATGTGAGGGCAGAAATCAGTGGCCTTAAATTAGATGTTAGCCCTAACCGAGAATTTAATAGGGGCGAATGAGGGTGACCCATTCCTTTTGCTCCAATACCCGCAATCCCCCATCCTTCCCAATAAATAAACAAGAGAATGTTCCTTACTTTTATTCTAAATTCATGTGTTACTGAGGTCAATTTGCTGTGTGTGCAGACAGCGAGGACAAAAAAATATATCCAACAAAGACTGTAGTCTCATATCAGACAAACTCATTTTGTGGTTTCTTTGCATCCCCATTGTAAAGCATAAAGTAACACTAAAGTAACAATATATCACCCCCCCCCCAAAGTCAAACTTTGCCTGACAAAGTTAACATGTGAAAAGAAAATAAAGCATTCCCAGAAAAGTCAAACAAAGCAGTGACTGATATATGTGTTGTTGTTGTTGTTGTTGTTGTCGTCGTCGTCGTCGTTGTTGTTGTTGTTGTTTGTTTTTTTTTTTTAAACACCTAAATGCCCCAGACCAGCAAGCTGGCAGCACTTCTGCTTTTATAGAGGTGGTCACACTTGCTGATGCTCAGTTAATCAAATGCATTTTATTGGCAGCACCTGGCTGCTACTTACCCTCTTAATTCCCATGGAAGCAAGTTTTAATATACTGCTTCTGCATTTTGGCTTAGTTTTCATTAACTAAATAATGACACTGTGTAATATGCCATGTGTTGTTGTTCATCTGTATTTACCTAATTTTAAGACCTGCTAAGGACCAGATGATTTTTTATTATGTCCTAATACTTAAAGCCTTAGAATTGAAACTTGTACTTTCTTTTTCACATTACTGTATATTTCATCTTTTGTTTGGTTTCACATTGGCATTGGGTCTCATTAAGCAGTGAAGAAATGTAGCTCTAAGGCAGGGTTGTCAAACTACAGTCCTGGAGGGCCGGAGCCCTGCACATTTTTGGGTTTACCCTCATTTAACACACCTCATTCAACTAAAGTATTTGCAACTCATTGTGCTAATTTCCACACAGCTTTTCAGCTCAATCATTTGTGGTGGAATAGGGAACTAAACTACACAGGGCACCAGCCCTCCAGAACTGGAGTTTGACACCCCTGCTCTAAGGCTTGGCCATTTCAGTCAGTGTGCTTGTGAAGGAACAGGCTGATATAGAATAGATGTATGTGAAACATATTTTTGTCATTTTAAAATATCAATACTTAAGTTTACTTTGAGACTTTGCTTGGTAGTTGTATTTTGCAGTTTTGTTTTGATACACTTATAAACCCTATATAAATAGGGTATTTTGTATCAAAACATTTTATTGTATTTTTGCCCATCTCCGTGTGTAACTTCAGCTCAGAACATAAACAAGATATCGTTTTACTGGAATATTACGTTTATGTATTACACAGAAACTACCACACTGGAAATACCTGCGGATAGATAGTCTATGATCTATGCTGGTTAGTGCTGGTTAGGTGCTGGTGTAGCTGGTCAACCAGCATAGCTGTACCTGTAAGTGAAGTTGGTCCGGCAGCAATATTGCATTAATGATGTTGGTCTACCAGCACCAAAACGCAGCATATGCTGGTATAAGCAGTATGCATTATGCTGGTCATGCTGGTAACCAGCTATGCTGGTCTTCAGCAGGGAACTCTCAAATAAACTTCCATCCATCCATTTTCCAACCCACTTTTTCCCTATCGGGGTCGCGGGGGTCCGGAGCCTATCCCGGAAGCTACGGGCACGAGGCGGGGAACAACCCAGGA
>JAODKL010000002.1:6891903-6914088 GCA_026780765.1 Petrocephalus schoutedeni
GTGGGGGGAAACCGGAGTACCCAGAGGAAACCCCACAACGGCACGGGGAGAACATGCAAACTCCACACACATGGAACGGGGCAGGATTCGAACCCTGGTCCCAGATGTGTGAGGCGACAGTGCTAACCACCACACCACCATGCCACCCCTCAAATAAACTTAAAAAAGATAAATACTCAAAAAAAGAAAGAGAAAGAAAGAAAGAAAACTATGCCTAGGATTACATTCAGAAGGCAATAATTCATCAGTCCACAAAGCATAGTTAGGTTCAGGTGGTTAACATTCTCTGGGAAGATTTCAGAGGAACATATCATGCACAATCAGGGTGGTAGATAATACACAAAGATTGCAGTAAGATTATTATAGGGAAACCATTAATCTGATGCAACCAGCAATATCTGTCTAGGAAGTGAAGCAATACGGGAAGGATTGTCCACTGGTGGGCTTTATTGGCTCTCTCAAAGGTGGAACACAAAGTGCATAAAATATTGTCATGAGTAACCCTTTCTGCACACTGTTCCGGGTTCCAAATGACAGGCTCAGTCTAAAGGTCACCCCACCGTAGCATATTTCAAAGTACTGTACGGGCTTCAGAACCGTTCTTCCTCTGTCCTCCCTCATGAACATTATTGTTGCCTGTCAGATGTGCTGTGGCTGCATTATTGCTTCCAGTTCCCTCAATCTGGAAAAAAACACATGGAGGTAAGTCAGGCATCACCAAATACAATAAATGCACATTTATAGTTGTTCTCAGATAAACTGTGCAAGAACACCCCACAATATTTTGTGCGGAACGTGGGATTCCATCCAGAAAGTGCCTGGATAAGACAGGGGGCACAGATTTTAAAATTTTAAAAAGGAATGCCAGGTTTTGTATCTCTACTTGAGATATTTTATGGAATATAGGATGGAACACAGGATTCAGAGAGCTTGGTAGTCATGACAATTTCTTGTGTTTGCTACAAATGAATGTGGTTTAATTCTGCTGTTTTGCTGTAATTATTTTTTTCAGTCTCTAATCAGAAAATGCTGATTTACAGTATATCAATGTGTCATTGATTTATTAGAGAAGCTGCAGCATTCTTTTAAATCTCTAAAGGCAATATGAACATAGGGTGTTTCATACCTAGAGATCTGTCATACCTTGATAAAACACTACACCTGTGCCTATGAAGGCTATCTGCAAATAGCAGTGCATATTTAAAATGTTCATGTAATCACTTCCAGTAATTATAAAGAATCATTTTTAGAATTAAATATTTGACAAATTAAACGAATAATGTAATAAATGCAACCTGCTTATATATATTTTACTGTTTCCAAGGACGCACCACCTGACCTGTCCTTGGAAATTGGCAGGTTTTTATACTTTTTAGCTGCAGGCCAATGAGCAGAGGTTTCAAGATGATGTGTAACCAGACCTGGTACAAAGCAAGAAGCTAATGGTGACCATTACACTGAGCCTTTGCCTATTGTAATATGGCTGATGTGTATAGGGAGAACTCACCCCGGAGTGGATTTTAGGGGCACCTGTCATGGGGAGCAGTGATGCATGCTTAATTTTCCATCCATTCATCTTGCACCCAATTGCCCAGGTTACAAGGGGGTGGGGGGACTTTTCCAGCAAACAAAGGGCACAAGGCTAGGTTACAGGCCAGAGGGAATGGCTGTCCATCACTGGGCTCATATACTACAGGCAACATAGATATGTCAGCTACCTAACAGCATGCCTTCTGATTGAAGGAGGAAACCATAGTACCCAGAGGTAACTCATGTCACAAAGAGAAGGTGCAAACTGAACACACATAGCCAAGGCAGGATTCAAACCTACAACCGTGGAGGTACAAGGCTACAATTTTGCCATCTGAGCCACTATGTCACCCAGTGCTGAGCTTCTCTACCATAAATATTTAAATAAACATAATTCCCGAAGTCTGTTGTTTGTCTTTCAAATGGTCAGATGTGTGTTCTGTCATCCATTCCATGTCATGTGATCTGTGCTGTGTTTGTGGTGGTTCTGCGAGCAGCCCCGTGGCCTTGCTGTCCCCTGGCTCTGTGAAGGGTTTGCACATTCTCCAAGTCTCCGCGAGGATACTGCAGTCACTTTCCACAGCTCAGAGACATGTGCTTCAGGCAATTAGTCAGTTCAGGTTCACTAGGCCAAACAGATCGCCATTCTCCCAGGGCCTTGAGATAGGAAGTTCATCCATTCTTGAAGATGTCTCCACTGCTCTTTGCTGCACCCTGGACTGTGTTACTGAGCCATGCCTTTAACCCCTATCCCGTGTTTGGGGTCAATCTGACCCCAGAGCATCATTAAACGGTAGGCAAATTTCACATGGGGAAATTATCACAGGAAAAGGGTTAACCACGTGTGCTACCAGCCACACCGCACATAACCTCATTTTGGCCAAAGGGGGCCTGGCAGAGGTAACCTCATTTGCTAACCCTGCAAATTATTTTATTTTCATAGATTGGGGGTATCTGAGAAACACCTGCACTGCAGGTAAGAACCAGTCACACATTGTAAAGAAGGACCTTCAGCAGTGGTTTAATAGTTTTCCTTTTCACAAGTGACCATCTGCTTTTTGTTGTGGCAACTTGATAACTATTCACAAGATTAAATACCCTTGGATGGCTACAGCTGTTTTGATCATTTTAAAACTACCAGTACTGGATATGCAGCACGTCACATCTGAAGAGTTAAGAGTTTTTAAGAGTTTAAAGACAACAGCTCAGATGAATTTTATATAAACATTTCCACATTTTTGTGTATCAGCACCACCACTTGGCTGTAGATTACATGTCTTTCCGTTCCATCCAAGCCTGACCTCAAACTTTCATGGTAGACCAATCACAACAAACACAAGCTTGTCTTACTACATGAAAAAGATGTGGAGGAGTCAAAGTGTAAATGAGAGAGTGCTCCCATCTTTCACATACAATCATTGTTTAGCTTTAAGTGACAAAAGAAGAATATTTGTGTGGCAAATTTAACGGAAACACTGCAGAGATTCAGGGACCATTTCTGTTTGAAATGAGCATTATCTGTGTTTCATGTGATTTTATTGAAAGTTTTGTATTTTGGGAAATTTCACACTTTTAATACTACATCCTTTTTCCATCCGTATCACTTTTGCTTAGATTCATTTTACTTGTGAACCTGCATAGGACAAGCATGTATAGAAACTGGATGGATGGGTGTGCATTGTAACGCTCGGCAGATCCAGGCATCACAGCAGCAGGAACAAGATGAAGCGGCTTCATTAAAACAAAGTACTGAACACAACCACCAAGCAGAGCCTCGTGCTCCCAACGCCCACTGCCCACCGTGCTGGCCGTCCTGATAACTCACACCACACATGGTGGGAACACAGACCACTATTTACAGCATATAACATCAAACACTATGCATGAGACAACATGATAACGCTATACACCACGATACAACACAGTAAAAACACAACAGACACAAATTACACACAAGCATTTCCATTATTTACATGGCTGGCTCTGGCCCAGCATGCCGCATGGCCTAATGGGTACCCCAGCACCACGCTAGTGTTCATTTGAAACATGTTATGTTCGTGTTTATGTCAGGGGTTCAGCATTTTTTAGATGCATTCAGCTGCAGCATCACTGGAACCGTTAGGGTTTAGACGCCATGTTCAGGGGCCCAGTAGCTCAGTGATCACTCTGTCAACCACGGACACAGACATGGGCACCGATTTCCAGCCTCATTTATGTTTATTATTGTCTTGTTATATTACTTGCATAACATAGCATTCTGTTGTTAATTCAGCATAGTATGGATGTAGTTTGACTCCATTGAAGTCCAAGCAGTTTTAGAATGGTGACTGAAACTTATTCAGGCTGATTTTTGGAGTGCTACTTTCTAGGAGAGAGCAGACTTTTACTTGAGCATGGTTTTTGACTGCACTGCTAACATGTAATTATGATACAGGACTGGAAACAAGTGATTTGCGATACAGCCATTTGAGAATTTAAATAATTTTGCACTGTACCTGTATGTAAAACCTTTTACCAGAAGAATTAGATTAACTTATCTTGCTACTTTGATTAATTTATTTTATGTGCATTCAGTGTAAATCATACATCTGCCTGCATGATAATGTGGTAAAATAATTTTATAAATAATTTTTAAAGTAATTTTAATAATTAACCTTAGTGCCTAAAACTCCGTAATATTTTAATGAACACTTTCACTGCTTGGTAATAATTAATAAGACATTGCATAAACTGAGAACTTATTAGCCAACCTTTCTGCAACACGCTGTGTAGCTTGATTGCGGGAGGTCCACTAAACGGGAATTCGCATGGTTACTAACAACTGGGCTCTTCGAGACTCAACATAACAGGGGCGGCCAGACGCGTCCTTTTTTGGGCACGACACTGGCAGGCTCCCTTGTCTGTGCACTTTGGATATGGCAGCAGCTGACGGGACGGGGGGCTTTCTGCGTGCCGCCTTACCCCGGAGCGGCCCACCCCGACATTCCTCTGCCTAGGAGGACAGAAATAGATTCACGAAAAGTTCCCGTAATCTTTGGGCAGCCAGGAGTGAATGTGCCCGTTATATGCAACCGAAATTTAAAAGAAGATATCAAATGAATTTTGTGCATGATTATTTCGAAATAAAAAATAATCACCATGGTTATTGTGATATCTAGATACGTGATCCATTACTATACAGTAAAATTCTATAAATATATAGTATATAATCCTCTTCGTACTAACATATATTAAACAGTTGCATGTCACTAGTCAGTTACACACACATCCTTATAGGTCCCACATAAGGAATTTACTATAATGGATTTTAAACGTATATGGCCTACGTCTGCTTGTGATATTGATCCATGGATACAGTGGCACAGCACCCGAAAACTACACGTCTATATTCTATGCATCTATAATATAAATGATCTCTGTCGATGTGGCCAGAATGATAAATGATTGACGCGGCAAAGCGCGGCGGCAGGGCGCAGCGCGTCACGCCGGGGCTGACAGTGCGCAGCAGCGGCAGCTGCTCGGTGCGGTGCTGAGCTACGTCACGGCGCTGGAGGCAGCTTCACACGCTGCTGTGACTCCGTGCGGGGAAATTCTGCGAACCGCAAGGTTACACTGAGACAGGTACGTGTGGGACTCCCCGGCGCTCCGATCGCGATTATCTCAAATGTTAAAGTGCCTTCTGAGAAAGAAAAACGTAGTCAAGTATACGGATGGTGGATTAAATGTCATGTTTATATTCGGTCGCAATGATGCGATGGATGCCACATAGTCATTACTATCGGAGGTGTCTCTTAAGTTTAGCACCCTTTTAAACGTTTTTCACGTTTTCAAGGCCTACTATAAAGTATATGAATTTCAGTACTTAACTTATTGATTTTAAGGTTTATTGTATATCGACGTCTAAACGCAGTTTGCTGCCCCACTGTCCCTAACACCACTTTTTCTTCTTTTTCTTTATTCTTTTTTTGGCTATGAGGTTATCATGTTAAATTTGTGTTATATATGTGTCGTTTAAAAGTGACATAAAATAAGACTGACTGAGCATTAAATTGCTGCAGTGCTGATGTGCTGGCCTGAAGACCAGTCATTGGGTGTGGCCCAGGATCTATGCTTAAGACAAGTCCATTACTGTATGAGTAAAGGACTGTGTACATATATATATATAACGTAATAATAATAAAAGTTTAAATAATAACGTAAATTAAAATCATAGCTAATATTAATATCGGTATAAGAATGGATGGGGATAGAGAAAGTTAATAGTTAATTTTGGATGTAAGGTGGTCAAATCTAATGTAATTTACTTATATTAACAAATGTGTTAAGGAATGACTGATAGAATTTGAATATTAGGACTTTATTAGATGTAGAAAAGATGTTTTATTTTATTTTATTCTGTTCATTTTTAGAAAAAACAGTATTTTTTCCAGTTTGAATATGTTTTGTTTACAATATACTAATAAAGTGGGGCAGTTTACCATAGTTCCTCTTTCTGTATATATTGTAAAATACAAATTAGGAGAAGGTTTCTATGTTAATGCTTAGTAATGTGATGGGTACCACACTTTTGTCTGTATTAGAGTAATCTCAAAAGAGAGCTTTACAGCAAAATGCAATAAGAAAGTGAAAACATTTACTGCACACCACCAGATTTTCTGACCGCTCAGAATTTTCTTTCAGTTTATGTACTTATGCTGCTCCCATGTTTGGACGTTCATCACTGGTAATGTGTGCTTTGTGCAAACATAACTGCCAGGTCTTTTGTAAACAGCGGCCATTAGTAGCCTTTCCAGCCCGGCAGAAACTGCAGCTTTCCCCACTTTCTTGTCAACTTAGAAAATATGAACTGGAATCACAAACTACAGGAGCAGAAAATTCATGCAGAATACACCTTACACTTCAGTTACTGTTTAAGAGTTGACTTGTTTAATTCAACATCTTTTAAAAGGTTATTGAAAGGAAAAGATGCAACATATTTTTAATTTCAAATATTTTACTGTTTCTACTGTATACTGTAGTTATATATAGTATATACTGTATAATTTGTTAAGCATCTATTCTCTCTTCCCCAAGTGTTTCATTTTGCACTTTTCACTGCTTGACTCTTTGACGCATAGAACAACAGCCATGGTTAAGGTAAGTGAATTTATATTTTGCAACTTTTAACTACAAATATGTCTCCATTACTTCTTCTCCAACAGTAGGTCATAATCCTTCATGATTAATTGAATCTAGACTGCTTAATTACCTATGATATTAAACTGTTTCAGTAAGAGAAGGGAGCAGTTTAAAGTCAAAACACACAACTTGAATGTTCTACAGTCATAGAGTGCTGTCATAATGTATAAAAATAGAAGGGATCCTAAGACATTAGCATGCTAGTCTCTAGATACCACTGCATGTTGAAGGCAGGTTTGGTGAACAACAGTGGCTAAATATCCTTTGTGGCTTTAATAAAGCTGGAAGTTGCGGTAGTCCTTCTCTGCCACTCTTGTTGTGTTCATAACCTGGAAAAATACTGAGTTTGGTTTTAAAATGCCTCTTGTTAGATTCACCACTGAGCCTGTCTCTGCTGCTATTGCCTCTGGGCTATTCGGAGCATGTGCAGCAGTTACTGCAACGGGAATCTGGCTGTCTGCCTGAACACCGCCACACCGGTCGTCACCACAGGGGGGCGATAGGGAGCCTGAACTGCCATATCGACTTAAAATACCGTACCTCATAAAGAGTCACAGTTGTATCAGTATATAATAGATGGTAGCCAAGCCAGAAAGAAAGCAGGGCTGAAGCTGCCCTACTGAAGCCAGTCTATGTGAAGCTCTTGATAAAGGGACTGTGCTTTTAAAGGGTGAAAGTGGACCCAGCGGGGCTTGGAGAGGTGCGTGTGTAACACAACACCCACTACTCCCACACACTGCTGATTACATAAGCCAGGATGGAGAATGCGTTGCCAGCTGTCTGGCGGTCACCCATCCTCATGGCCTTGCAGACTGAATCAAGGGACTCCTTTGAGTGTCCATTTACCCTGCCGGATGGTGCACTCGCCTCCTGAGAATGTAGCTTAATCCACAACACTAAATTAGGGTATAGGCCTCGATTATTCTTGTGCAGACTAATTATGCTCATTTAGTATAAAGTCTGTGTCAGTAGCTGCTACCTCGACAGCAACTGTATTCGTTAAATCAGAGTGGCATGCAACTGGGTGAAACTTAAATATGAATATGCACAGGGAACTATCCAGAAAGCAGTATAGCTAGTATTGAATTGCATATAAAATCACTTTAACAAATGCTCTTAACTGAGCGGGTTGGCATGGTCGTTCTGTGGCTGGTGCTATTGCCTTGCACCTCAGGGAGTTGGGGCTTGAATCCCACCTCTGCTCTATGCGTGTGGAGTTACCTGTTCTCCTTACCTTTCCCAGGTTTCTAGTAGGTATTGATGTTACCTCCTGTAGTCCAAGGTCTAGTATATAGAGCTGGAGTTCTTGCTTAACTAGTTAATGTGAGATTTAAGGTAGTCTGGGCTGAATGGGATTAATCATCAGTCCCTTACCTTTAGCTCAAACTACCTTAAATCCAACAAGATATCCAGCAAAGCAAGAAATCCTGCTTTGTGGAACACCCCCCTGGACCTCCTAGATGGAATGTTAGTTCACAGGGATGCCTTATAACAGGGGAAGTAATGTATGAACTTTTATTCTGATGAATATGATGTAGTGAGAGGAACTAATGAACTAAGTATGCATGAATTGCATGAAACAAGGATGTCTGTGAACAGATACCTAAGCTCTTGCACATTCATTCTGGGGCTTTTAGGTATGGGCTTACGTGCTTCTCTGGGTGAGACTCTTGTCCATGAAGGTTTTTGGTTGCAATTCTGTTCCTGCAGCAATATCGAGGCACTGTGAAGGACTTCCCGGATTTTGATGCCAGCGCTGATGCAGAAACACTGTACAATGCCATGAAAGGCATCGGTGAGTCATCTGGCACCATCTGGATTTATCATAGGCAGTGTAGAATATACATCATTTATGTTTGCTATGCAGTGTGTCAGATCGAGTTACTGATTGCTCACATGACGTATGAGCGTGTCTCATCAAGAAACACATCTTTGGAGGCTCGTGAATTTTGCACAACTGGCAGATGCAACAAATTATAAATTTGAAATTCAAATTCTGACATATTATGAATGCTTGTTTATCTGAACCTTATTGTCTGGAATATGTGCAGTGTACATTTGGAAAGTTGTGCAAAACTATGTTTAAATCTTGACTTGGGCTTGTGATGAGTCATCTCCACTTGTAAGCTCTTAGTACTAATGAATCAGTTCATGACGGTTCATGCTCCTTAACAGGAATCCACAAACTATTCATTATAATTAGGCTGCAGGTTAAATATGCTGCCTCATCGTTCCTATGTCTGCATCTCCACAGGGAGTGACAAGGAGGCCATTTTGGAGTTAATCAGTGCCAGAAGCAATGCCCAGCGACAGGAAATCGCTGCGGCCTACAAGTCCTTGTACGGCCAGGTAGGAACAACCCACTTGCTATTGTCTCTGGCATTACCACACATTTTTCCATCTCTCCATATTTCTTACCTTTTCATCATATAAGCAGTAACACGTAATACTCAGTCGGCTAATATTGATCCTTGCCCTAAAGCATCCTGACATTCCATCTTTGACCACAACTTGCAAATTACGACGTTTTTTTTCTGATTGACCTTTGTGGTGTAACGCCATATCCCTGTCTGCACACTTCAGATTCATGACAATGCATTTCTGCATAATTTATAAATCAGACAAATGCCGTCCCTTATAATGATATGAGCTTTCTTCTAGGACCTGACTGGTGATCTGAAGTATGAACTGACGGGCAAGTTTGAACGTCTGATAGTGTCATTGATGAGGCCTCCAGCTTTTCACGATGCCAAAGAAATTAAAGATGCAATCAAAGTAAGAAATTTCAACAATTAGTGTATTTATCACATTTATACTAAAAAGCACTTAAGTAACTAAATTCATTGAAGTTCATCATCATTGTCTAACGCTTAAACGTTTCAAGGGTATGGGGACAAATGAGAAGTGCCTGATTGAAATCCTGGCTTCAAGGAACAATGAGCAAATCAATGCTTTGCGAAATGCATACAAAGAAGGTAAGTCATTGACGCAGGGCTCAGTTTCCATCCAGCCAGTACCCCAGTAACCCCAGTAAAGGTCTTTGGAAGGAGGCTTCAAGATGAACAGTGGAATACAGCATTTATTTGATGATGCATAAAGGATTGCATGCGTGTAATTTGATTGTCTTCTACAGCATATGGTAGAGACATTGAGGCAGACGTAGTAGCTGACACTTCGGGTCACTTTAAGAAGATGCTGGTGGTTTTACTTCAGGTCAGTTTAAAATGATTATTTTACTCTTCCTTGTTGACTTTTTTTGTTTAATAAATTAAATTCGGTTCTATTCATGTACTGGCTAGTTTTAGGCCGTTGTATTATTTTCTCTTTATCTGTATTATTTTTCTTCTAGGGGACCAGAGAAGAGAACACAGTAGTGAATGCAGATCTTGTTGAGGAGGATGCCCGGGTAAGCATTCTTCTGGCATCACTGGATTTTAATTTAATTTAATTTAATTAATTTTTTCTTTCTTTAACTAGGCAAGTCATTAAGAATTTCCTACTTACAACGGCAGCCTGGCAAACAGCTGCAAACCTCTAATGTTTTGGTAACAGCGACAAGAGAGTGTTACAATGGTTTCGTTGTGCAATGCAAAGACTGCAGCACACGTTGCTGAACATTACAGGCCATCACATCCGTGCCTAGAAACCGACAGCTGTATCATGTAAAGGTTCTCATGTGCCATTTCTCAGTTGCGATCAAACCCCATGCCCTTATTACAGGCCATCACAACCGTGCCTAGAACCCAACAGCTGTATCATGCAAAGGTTCTCATGTGCCATTTCTCAGCTGCGATCAAACCCCATGCCCTTATTACAGGCCATCACATCCGTGCATAGAACCCAATAGCTGTATCATGCAAAGGTCGTCATGTGCCGTTTCTCGGCTGCCCTCACACCACATACTCTTGCCATAGGAGCTGTATGCTGCTGGCGAGGAGAAATGGGGCACTGATGAGGCCACTTTCATCATGATATTAGGCAACCGGAGCATCACCCACCTTCAGATGGGTATGTCTGCACTGCTTTTCACACTTGGACCTGTAGTGTGTGCATTTGTACCACATGCATTTGCAGTTGTGGCTCCTGTAGACTGATTAAGCACTTTTTTTCACATTTGCATAGTGTTTGACGAATATCAGAAGATAGCAGAGAAATCCATCGAAGATAGCATCAAGAGTGAGCTGTCAGGGGACTTTGAGAGAATCATGCTGGCCGTGGGTAAGAGTCTCCTTTATCTGATATACTGTCATGTATCTGTTATAATAACTGTTTATATGGGTAACAGAAAACCACTGAAGGACTGGTGATTGCGGTTTGGATTGTGTTTACTTCCAGTGCAGTGTATCAGAAGCGTGCCCATGTTCTTCGCCAGGCGTCTTTACAAGGCCATGAAGGTAAATTATTTTGTAAATGGCAGCATGTATGATAAATATCCATCCATCCATTTTCTGAAACCACTTGTCCTATTCAAGATTGCAGGGGGTCCGGAGCCTATGCAAGGCAGGGCACACACACACGCCAGTCACTCACACCAGCACTGTACCACCATGCCACCCCTGTATAATAAATATAATAAATAAATGTGTTTTAAAGATATGGACTAAAGCTGTAGGCAAAGAAAACTGCCTGTACAGTATAAATCCTTTTTTTTTGCAACCCATTTTTTATTGGGGTTCAGTACAATGCACACAAAGTGACACATCAAAACTGCTCAACTTACATAGAAGAAGGGAAAAAGACACCAGAACCAAACCCCCCACAAACTGTACAGTACAAATCCTAACAGAAAAGCGAAGTCATACTTGCATCCTATTGGATCTTTGCCAGGTCTGTGCCATTAAGTATATACACAGTACATTACACTGTGTGTGGTCTATATACAGTACAGCTATTTATCTTGGTAGTACTGTAAGTACTATATTTTTGCCCAAAACAAAAAAAAAACACAATATTTGGCATATTAATGTCTAAAATGTGTGTATGTGCTTTTTGGCCTGATCAGGGTTTGGGAACAGCGGACAACAGTTTGATCCGGATCATGATCTCTCGCTCTGAGATTGATATGCTGGATATCCGGGAATGCTTCCGACTTCAATATGAGAAGTCCCTGCACAGCATGATAAAGGTGTGGAACAATTTATTCACCACCGAACAACGACATGGCGCACTAGTGAAGGGTATCCCAACAGGCTGTGCTCAAAGTTCTGGCATTAGGAAGTGAAGCTAATGCATTAACAGCTGTGCATAACTACAAAGCAAGCTGAAGGTTAAACTTCATGCACTTTGTAGGAGTCTTTCCCATTGCATTTTATCTGCGTTAAGTGATGTCTCGCTGTCTTCTATAGGATGACACATCGGGGGAATATAAGAAGACTTTGCTTAACCTTTGTGGTGGCGATGATGAGTAAGTGGGCATGGCACGGCTCTACACTACATCCTATTTTCATAATTTTCTCGTATGGGATTTTTTTTCTGGCTTTTATAAAATGTCTTTTACATTGTGGTTTTTTGCACATTACATCTGTTGGAATTAAGCCACTTTGAATGAATAAGCAAAATTTTTCTGCCAGTTGACATTTTTGAGCACTTTCAGCCATTTTATGAAGTTGCTTGTTTGTCCAACTCAAAGAAAACCCGGGGCGGTGCTGCGAAATTACCCCGGCATGCATCGGTGCAGTCCTTCCTATTCCCCCTGTCCCATCACCGACCAACTGTCACTGATTGGTGTTTCAGCCTAGCTGGCGAGTTCTTCCCCGAAGCAGCGCAGATAGCCTACAAGATGTGGGAAGTTAGCGTCATGACCAAAGTGCAGGTTTGATCCTTTGCTCCCAGCGTAGGAGCAGAACTTGTGCTTGACAGCCCAGTTTCCCCTCCTGCAGCTTTCCCACGCTATTCCCAGAGTTTCGTAGTCAGCTGACGAATACGTGCGCACGTAATCTCCCCTTCTGATATGCGCTGTATTCGGAGCTTTTACAATTTGCAGATACACAGTGATAACATCTTCTCTGCAAACTAACACTCATGCTTGCGCTGTACCTGAGTTGTTTTCTTTGAAACAGCAGATCAACGTATGTCCTTGTTTCCAAGATTTCTAAATCAGATGATTGGGATGTTGTTCAGCATGGTATTGTGTTTTGGACATATGGACATTTGGACATATGTTGCCTCATCTTTTTCCTTTCCTAAATCCCTCATTTAATGTGCTTTATGCATTGTGATGGCTGCAGACATACATTTATAGGGGATGCCTGCTTGCCCCTGATTGGACGCTGCTGCTTCTTTGTCACAGCTTCGAGGAACCGTGTATCCTTCTTCTGACTTTGATCCCAGTAGAGATGCCAAAGCTTTAAGGAAAGCCATGAAGGGCTTTGGTAGGTGGAACACAAATGTTTTTTTTCCCTCTGAATATTTTTTATGAACCTTTAATTACGTTGGATGTCTCTAGATGAGTTAAATTTTTTCTCCATTTTTCAAGGTACGGATGAAGATACCATAATCGATATTATAACACAGAGAAGTAATGCACAGAGACAAGAAATCCGGAAAGTCTTCAAATCTAGCTTTGGGAGGGTGAGGAACATGAAAAATTTCCCCAAAAATCATGCTAAAGGTGGTGCTAAAGGTTTCACATGTGGGCTCCCTCAGGACCTCATGGCTGACCTTAAATCAGAGTTGTCGAAGAACTTGTGCCGTTTGATCCTGGGCTTGATGATGACTCCAGCCGAGTTTGATGCAAGAATGATGAAAAAGGCGATGGAGGTGAGAGTTTTAGTTTTTTGCATGTGCAGTCAATGCATGGTTTGGCACCCTGTCCTAGGTTGTTCCCTGCCTTGCGGCTATAGCCTCTGGGATTGGCTGTGGACGACCCAGAGCAGGACAAGTGGTCTCTGAAAATGGATGGCTTAGAGATACATGAAAACACATTTTAAAATAAGGTACCAAATACCCTCATTGTAAGTGTACTAAAATAATCAATAAAACAAAAACATGACATGTATCAAAATAAACTGCTGTTTTTTTGTATTTTAAGAATAATAAAAATACTTCTCAAAGGGAGCATAAAATCACAACTTCACGTATCCTTTCAGCAGTACACTCAGCTGATTTAGTGGACCGTATTTGGGAACAACAGCTTTTTTCTGCCTAATGGGGCCTGCCATAAATCTGACATGCAAACAGTCAACAGATCAAACGCTCTGACCTGCCTGTTACAACCCCAGATCCCCACATATCCCTGTGATCACCCAGGTGTTTTAAAGTAGAGGTCAGTTTTAAAGTAACCAGCAGTTTAATGTTCAGCCAACAGTTTGTTAATGACTCATAATTGTACAATAATTTAATTACTCTGAGTTTGGAAATGAAGGGCCTTGACAAAAGAGTCATTCATAAGCAGACAACAGATAGAATCCTTTATCCATGGCAGATAGTTTCTAAGTAATCAATCATTTGATTGTTAATCATAAGTATAACAATAAATTATGCGTCAGATAGTCATTCATGTAATCGTATGCAAATATGTGGTACTACTGAATAGCCGCTTCAGTTAGGTGGGTTCCAACCAATAGACAACTATTCAAAAGTTGAAAACAAATATTTTAGTACTTAGTCAACATTTTTTAAATGATCAATATGTTTTAATTTTGAATGTACCCAGAAAGGTAGTCAGGTACATAGCAGCAACTGAACTTGATGTACAAACCCAACTGAACCTATTGAGAGCTGCAGAACGTGGATTTGGAGGACACATAGAAATTCACTGTCTAGTGAAAACACTTATTGAAACTCCATTCCATCCATTATCCACCACTTAACTGGGGGTGGGTCACGGGGGCAGCAGCCTAAGCAGGGATGCCCAGACCTCCCTCTCACCAGCCACCTCCTCCAGCTCCACCGGGGGAATTTTTGCTTTTTTTTTGTTACATGAATAAAAATGGATGAAACAGCATTTTTGTGCTGAATTCAAATATCTAACCAGAATTTACCTAACACGCAAGGACTTTGAGTGACACACGCTTAAATCCCTCACACTATATGTATATTTACAGTGTGGAGCAGTGTCTGATTTTCAGCTGTACCTGGTCTCAGAAACATCCCTCTTAAGGGTGCAGCAGAAGTCAGCAGGCAGACTGGGACTCCACTTGGCTTGATTTCAGAGAGAGAGAGAGCAGCATATTATAGTACTTTGTGCCTTTCAATAGTCTAAGTCCCAAAAATGTTCCAAAATAGGATTAAATCATTTTCCTAAATTAAACTTTAAAATACCTATACATGCTTAATAAGGAATTTTTTACTATGAATATGGCTTAAAACATGTCACTTTAAACTATGGGTGATGACAAAAGTTTGAGTGCATTTCTGAAATCAGCATAAAAAACATATGGTATACCTCTTAGTTGTTCTGTCAAAAAATCCATGTTGGCCAGTGTATTTAATAAATTGAATTCAATTTTAATTAAAAAAAGAAGTTATGGAATTAAAAGTGAGATTTCCAGGGTGTCTCCCTAGAAATAACATGCTGTGTTGAGCAGTAAAATTTCCCCAGCATTACTGGCCTAAGGCGACCACAAACACTCCACCTTGCATCCATTATGTCTGTAGGGTCCCAGTTGCAGGCAGTTTCATGTTAGAGTACGTGAATCTGTACACAGGAGCAATCATTAAACCGGTTTGCGTCATGTCGTCACATATTGCCTTTATATAAGAATATGTCACTTGTCATTTTAATCTTATTTTCTGAAATGACACAATGATACAGGTCTCATTAACCATGCTCTGTCCATCAGGGGGCCGGGACAGATGAACACGCATTAATTGAGATCCTCGTCACCAGAAGCAACGAGGAGATTAAAGCCATGTGTGCTTCCTTTGCAGAAGGTAAACGGGGACAGAGTGACCACTGCTGCAAGCAATGTGTGCATATGGTGGCAAGAAATACTCAGTTGTGTCAAAGATCACTATATATCTCTTTAATTTAGTATTAATTAAAAATCTAAAATGTAAAATGTGTCTTGCATCAGGGGGTTGCCCTGTCCCCTCGCCCCTCCAGGCTTGGGGGTTTAACTCCTACTTCTGTTCTATGGGTGTGGAGTTTGCATATTCTCTCTGTGACTCATGAGTTTCCTTCTACAGTCCAGAAACATGCAGTTAGGCTAACTGGTGGCTCTAGATGGAGTCTGATTGTCTGCATGTGGCTTTGGATAAATTTGTATGCCCTAGTCCCACTGGTGCCCCCCCCCCCCCGGTACACCCATAGTTGAAAACCATCACTAAAGTGCTCTCAGGGGTGCCCAATCCGATAGACCAGTAGATCGCAGTGGTAGGGTGGGAAGAGAGCATGACATTCAAGAAAAAACTATCCTCCCTTTGGCGTTTGCCACTTGATTGACGTAAAGGGCCGGTCTGCTGTTGCTTAAAATTTTGTAAATAATCTTGAAGATCACATGGGTCACCATGCAAAAAAAGCGAATGTATTGCGAGCTAATGCAAAACTCCAGTGAGCAAAGTGACCGAGCTATCTATTAAAAATGGGATATAAAAAAAATGATTGGGTGAGCCAGGCCAAGTAAGAAACCATAAATGTATTGAATTGTATTCTGCTGAAAGGATTCATGCAGTGATGCAAGGTTCCCCGACCTATACTGTATGTATGAAGTACATGCGGTGTACATATACATATATGTAGCTCGTGTGATGGTATGATGATGTGCCCTTCAAAGCAAGAAAATGTGATCTTAATGAGTGGAGTGGGGAGAATGTGTTGCAGTGCCCTACAAGGTGCCCTTACAATGGTCTAAGTGGCCCCCATGTGTACCCTTCCAATGGAAAAGGGTGTTGTTATGAAGTGCCCTTCTAATGGAGAGATTGTGATGCAGTACCCCATAAAAATGTGCCATGTTAGGTGGCCTTTCAGGTGGAAAAAAACTGCCCTCTGCGGTGCCCTGAGAAAACAGGATGAAATGTCCTTGTGACGGATAGAACAATTCTATGATAGTTAGTGCACTCAATCAGAAATCAAAGGTCCAGAAATACTTACCTAAGGAAACCACCTGAATCAGCCCGTGCCCAACCCCTGTGCCCTGTGCTGCGTGGGAGAACCTTCAGGCAACCCTTACGTCCCTGAAAAGTGGTTTGAAGCTGGATGATGTGTTTAAATTGTATGATTTCTAGTGTACTGTAGTGATATTTTAGCTTCCCAATAGAGGGAGACATTTCTTCCCCTTGCATTCTTTGATTTGCATGCGGTCCACGCAGTCCTTGTATTGTGTCTTACCCTACCGAATTAAACAAACAAGTTCTCTCGGGATTGCAGCATACAAGAAAAGCATGGAGGATGCCATCTCTTCAGAGACCTCGGGACACTTCTGTCGGATCCTTGTCTCTCTGGTGCAGGTATTTTTCATAGCAAGCGAAGTGGGGCAAGACCCACAACCCAAAATGAAGCTAACTTCATCATTGTTATCTGATGTCTATAGCTTCAACATTATTGATGTTAATCTCAAACTTAAAGTCACCGCCGATTTGTCCTGTTCTCTAGGGAGCTAGAGAGGAAGGCCCCACAGACGTTGGAAGGGCAATTGCCGATGCTCAGGTCAGTTAACTTGTCGTTTCACATCAAGAAACATCAAACCTATTTATAGTCACACTGGTGAGTTTAATGAATTCCCACCAGAAATGTGATGCATGCTGTTCTCAGTGGACAACCCTAAAACAAGGGTGTAGGTTGGGTTTCAAAATTGGTAGGAATCAAATCAGCCCCAAACCCACAATACTCCCACAATATTGGTAGGGACATGTCCCTACCATCCATACCCAAATCTACGCCCTTGACTTGAACCAAATCCAGCCCAAAACCTCCATATAAGTATTTCTGGACAGTTATCAAATATGCCGAAGTGAAGATTTCACCAGAAACCTCTGTGCCCATTTTGGCATTGTTCTTCTCTATCAGATTTCCTGTTAATGGGTGCTTCGCTGTTCATGTGTTACGTACGATTTGAAAAATGCTCAGTGATGGGTTTACTGTGAGAACAGCACAGTTTGTCACTGCAGACTCACATGTTTAACCACAACACCTCCTCTTTCTCCTCTTGGCCTTATCCGTTACGTCAGCTGGAGAGTGCTAATGCTGCATTCTACATAGTGTCTACAACATAGACTCACTGGCCATCTTATTAGGTACACCTGGCTATTACCACTATTACCTCCAGAACTACTTCAAGGGTGCAAATGGTTTGCATTCATACAAACTATACTACTTACCTCTGTTGTGAAAGCTGCACTTGTGACCTTCCTGTTAGCTTTAATGAGCAGGGCATTCTCAAGCTACTTCTTGTTAACTGGGTTTTTTTTTTCGGCCACAGGAAAGCCTTCAGTGGGAACATTGTTGTACATCACAGCAGTCTCTGCAAATTATAAAATCCCGGAAGGGTAGCTGTTTCTGAGATGATAGACACATGATGGATGGCATAACCAGTCACACCACTACCAGAACCACTTAGATCATACATCGTAGCCCTTTTAATGCTTAGTCAAACAGTAGGAGAAGACCCCTACTGGCTGCTGAGTGTATATGTTCATGCACATTTAAACAATTTTCTGTGTAATCTCACTACTTGAAAGGCATACCTGTTGTTATCAAATATGTCTACTAACCTATGATAAAAATGTATCTTTTTTTTTTTTTTACCTTTGTTATCTTTGGTTTATCAGAGATGTGCTTAAAAGAAGGATAATAAGCACACAGTCCAAAAACATGCTGAGCTTAATCGAAGTTACCAAAGGGTTACACCCCCCCCCGCCATGTGACCCTGAATAAGACAGGCGATTACTGAAAATGGATGGATATCATTGTACACTGGATGGCGTTAAGTTTAAGGCATAAAATCAGACATGGCATGTCATATACAGAAGAACTGCAAGATATATATAAATATATATATATATATATATATATATATATATAATTTTTTATGGATTAATAAACCTTAATAGGAACAATCTAACAAGTATCTCGAATATGTCGAATTGTATATAACTTTAGGTTTCATTGTAAGTATACCACATATAGCTGGGCTGATGTACTCATCTTCCACTTCTGGGAGTTTTTCTCATCATGGAACTTGAGGGTGGAAAATAGAAATTTAACCTGTGAAAATGTGTCGTTTAGGAACTTGGCGATGCATGCAATGATGACTCTAGTGCTATGGAAACTCGTTTCATGAGTGTGCTGTGTACCAGGAGTTTCCCTCACCTGCGGAGAGGTAACTTGCTATCCAGTGTTCAACAGCATTTGTGTAGGTAAAAGTACGCAACATGCTATGAAATGAGACATTAACACAATGCCTGCCATACAATCTTGTTCACAGTGTTTCAAGATTTTGTCAAATGCACCAACAAGGATATTGAACAGATCATCAAAAAAGAGATGTCTGGAGATGTCAAAAATGCCATGTATGCCATTGGTAAGGCTTCCTGAGTATAGTAGGTAAAAGCAATTAAAATTAGAATAATTGGAAGGGTAAAACAGTGTAACCTAATAAAATATGAGTGTCTGATGAGCTACTTTTTCTTTTATTGCAGTGCGGAGTGTAAAGCATCAGCCATCTTACTTGGCAGACCGCTTATATAGAGCAATGAAGGTACTGCCTTTGCATAGCTACACGGCCTGAATCTCGCTTACTGTATTTAAAGCAATGCTTTTATAAAGCAATGAAGGTACTGCCTTTGCATAGCTACATGGCCTGAATCTCGCTTATATAAAATAAAATATGCAACTCAAAGACAACTTATCTAAGATGTAATATTAAAAGAAAAACATTGTCCCCCAACACAAGCAGGAAAGGCTGCTCTGCTGTGGAATGACTCAATAGTGGCCATTAAGGTTGACTGTAATTTCATAGTTGACTGTAGCTTTACAGTTTATTTAAGCTTTAGGTGCAGTTTGTGTTTCTATGGTCACTTTCTTGCATGAAGCTAATGGCTCTTCCCGCTTGCTGTTCAGGGCCTGGGCACAGACGACCGGGCGCTTATCAGAATAATGGTGTCTCGCAGTGAGATTGACCTCTTCAACATTCGGAAGGAATTTAAGGACACCCATGATGTCTCCCTCCATGACTTCATTCAGGTTCTGTCACTATATCATTTATATTTCTGTTTCAAATTCCGTTTAAGTACTGGGCACTTCAGCAATGTCTTCCACTTTTTTAGATTTAAATATCGCATTTTATTGGCAGTAAATATCAATGGAAATGTGTCATTTTAGCATTTTTTATTACTCTATCTGCATATATTTTTTCTTTTGTATCCATTGCTAACTAATGCATTTGTTTTTTTGGTTAATACATCCTGCTTGTGTGAGCAGTTAAAAAAAATCTATAGCATATTTCCTGCTCATTATACAAAATCAAACTGCCAAACAGAAAAGAAGTTCCTCACATACTGTGAAGTAAATATCATCAGGCAGAGTAGTTTCTCCAGATTGTAGCTTCATGCATTACAGCTATTTACGTGTAACACATATTGATTTGGCGTTAGTGTCCGAGCTGTATTGATATAAAAGTTGAACGTTATCTTTGGAATGAAGAGGGGGTGGTGAGGCACCAAGGTTTTTGCGGTGAACTACTTTGGTTCAGCTGTTTAGGAATTTCCCCCGGCATGCATGACTTCCTCTTTGAAGGCAGCATTTGATTGGTGGATGGTCTCTATGGCAGGATGTGCTTTTTAACAGGTCTTTACTGGTTTGTGCCTGAGAAAGGCCATTAAATATAAAGAATAAATCATGGCTCTTTTTTCAATCAGCTATCTTTTTAATGACCACCCACTCCCAGCCAAAATAAACAACAGGTTTAAACCGGAACAAGTTGCCTTACTACCGAAAGGGAAATTCAGTTTCTGTTTTCTGTTTGTGAGTTGGTCGTTTCATTTTTGTCTGTATATATCCCCCTACCCCTAATTTAAAGTAGGCTATTTCTTGGGCGAATCGAGGATAGTCTAGTAATGTACACATTTCAGCTATATTAATGGCATATCCCATTTTGATATGATTATTGTGAGACTTAATCAAACGAGTTTTAATGTTGCATTACTTCCATTGACGAGATTTCTTAGTATCCCAATCTGTGATGTGCCATAGTCTATACCTTAACACAGTCATCCTGTTTCTTGGTTGAATGTGTGGAGTCTATTACTGTGCCATTGAACCAAGCTTGAATTCCCCTTCATCTTTAGGGTGACACCTCCGGGGACTATCGCAAAGCGCTGCTGCTGCTCTGTGGAGGAGAGGACTAGTACCCTTCTGGCCAGTTGGTTCCATGACACCCCAGCATGACCCACCAATGCACCAGTACACTGTGTATCGACTGGACTGTGGAATGGCAGAAATAAAGGGCCCCTTGTTTACTTTGGATCCTGTTTTTGCTGCTGCTTTGCCAAAGCGAGTGGACCCACTGTTCGGGCTTGTCAGTAGCATAGGACACAATTTGAACCCATGTGTTGCACACCTTGTCTTTGAGTGGGGCACACAGTCGTAAAGGCATCTGTGCGTTTTAAAACCAAGAATTACTATAGTGTTAATGTGAAAATGCTAAGTAGCTACAGCTCTAGCTCCCACCCAGATCTGGAAGCAGGAAAGTTTAAGTTCCAATCTGTACACCATGTTGTGCTGTTTGTGTATTTCTGTTAAATATCCTAAATAAAACAGAGGATGAAATCCACATCGGGCATATTTTGTTGCTTAATGATGCAATAGATTTCTGTTTTAGGATGCATTTATGGTTTTCCATACAGTTTAATGTTTTGTGAGGTACCAATGTTAGGGATTTAAATAAGATGTTATCAGATGGGTTTGGAAAATGGTAATCCTAACCCTCGGTTGGTTAAAAAACTGAATGTGAACAATATTTTCTAGCTGTGTGTCATTATTGCAGTTAATGCTAATAAAGGGGTATCAATACAGTGGCCCTATAACACATTTACCATTTTTATTTTATGATAGTTAGATATAGATATAACCAAAAAAAAAGTTACAGTAATACAGACATAAACACGCTCATGTAGTAACAGAGCAATGCTAACTACATTGTCATTATCAGTGAAACCAGAGGAAAACCTTGTTGTATTCTTCAAACATTATGTATAAATCAATCATGTTAATTTATACTCAAAATGTAAATTTCGGTTTCATCTTTGCAAAAAACAAATATTATGCCAATGGTTTGTTTGGGGTATTTTCATGTACTTTTCTAATTTTATTAACTGAATGATAGGCAAAATCTTTTTCTAAACATTTTGCCTTGGAATGTAGTTATTAAAATTGTATAGGTGTTACATTTAATTTTTTATATTCTTGGTAAAGCAATACAATAAATCAAGTCTCTAAATACATGGGCGGCACGGTGGTGCGGTGGGTAGCACTGTTGCCTCACACCTCTGGGACCGGGGTTCGAATCCGGCCCAGTTCCATGTGTGTGGAGTTTGCAT
>JAODKL010000002.1:6914247-6933538 GCA_026780765.1 Petrocephalus schoutedeni
GCCCGTAGCTTCCGGGATAGGCTCCGGACCCCCTGCGACCCTGAACGGATAAGCGGGTTGGAAAATGGATGGATGGAAGTCTCTAAATACAGCAATTACGGCATGTGGATGGCCATTTTTATATCAGCAAAGACACAGGTACTCATTAAGAAATTATATTGTCACAAATATATTTACTACTTTTTTAAGACTACTAGTACTATTACTAATAATAACAGTAGTCTTACAATACTATTAGTACTACTGCTAATAATACTAGCCTGAACTGGAAAGACCGTGTCATGTGATAGTATTGTGTGGAGCCATTGAACCATTGAGCAGTCACAAGGAAGTCTGAGTCATTTGACTAGTTGTGAACTTGCACATATCTAAAATAATTAAACTAGCAAACAAGTAAAAGGCACTCACATTTGCTGTAAGTTCACCATGAGGGTATAGTCATGTGAGAGTGATTCACTGCTGGCCAGCATTTATTGTGAGGTTCTGTGTGACAGATTCTCACGTCAGATGCTGATCTGAAGGGTTTTCCTCAAGGAAGGGGAGTTCTGAAGGACTATGTGCCAGTGACACATCTCAGGATGACTTTGCATCATCCAGGTGAAAACCCTTTGCAAGACTGAGTCATGCAATTGTTTTGAGGTCCATAAGCTAGGGCCCTATAAGTGACTGAAAGAGTGCATTCTCATGTGTTAGTTAGTAACTTGTGTTTTCATATTTCGTACAGGTGATGAGATGGCTCTGTGAATAGCACTCTCAACACCAGGAGTATCAGAGGGCCATGGACACCCTGGTAGATTCAGGGAGCTTAGCACTTAACAAGGGCCCTTGAATACATTAAATTATACATAAAATGGGGGGGGGGGGGGCATCCCATCCAGGGTTTACCCCAGGGAAGGACTCTGTCCCCCGCCTACATCACCCTGACCAGAAAAATGAAAGTAAAATTGATAGATAGCTAATAAAATTTCTGAACATTCTACAGCAAAGAAACGCCAAATTATTCCCAGTAGTTCCCAGCACCTGTCCTGCTCTCTTATGATTTTAGCCATTAATCAACAGAACAGGAACACCAGTCATGCTGCAAGGCTGGATAAAATACAGAATTTAAAAATGCATGTAAATGACCTCAACTCTTACTGCTGTAACTTCCATGCAGACTAGCATATTTTTTCAGGGATATTATTCTATTGATAAATGTCTCAGTGACCATTAGCCTTCCCTGGGTACAGTACATCTTCAACAGGACATCTGCACATGGCAGAGCACACATGCAAAGACATGTTTCCTTGGGAACTGGCGTCTAGCTCAGCAAGTTAGGACACTGTGGCTGTGATCGGAAGATAAAGGTTACACTCATAGAAACAGATGACCACAGACCTCCTCTGCACACGCCCACTGCTGCCCTTCTGCAACTGTGGGGAGCCAGGTCTGACCCATGGCTATATTTCATCTGCTTAATTTATCCAAAGATTTATTAATAGCTATCTCTCTAGATACTTTTCTATTCCATGGAAACATACTTTTTAAGATGTAGATTTATTGAACAACAACCTAGATAGCTTATTGTAACACTCAGCCACTTTATCATGCTAGTTAGTTCCTTTATAGTGACAGTTGTATTTAGTGATTATGCCATAAATCATTTACTATTGATTATGTCAACAATTAACAGGCTTTGAACATGCAGAATTCACAAGGGTGCTTCAATGCTCGGGCTTACCCAGGCTGCAGCGCAAGGGCCTCCTCTAAAAAGGGGCTCAGCTATCTGTGTTTTGTTCTCAACCCAATCCTATATTTTATGCAATTGTCCCATATTAGGAATGAAGATGCTGTGTTCCATTTTTAACCAATACAGAAAGTAATTTGTTGTATCGAGACCGAAATCCCATTTAATGTGGACCGACCCCCCCCCTCACTGTCAGGACCCAAAATAGGACAAATTTGATTGTGACTGGAAGTCAAGGTTTTTATTTTCCATTATCACCTGGAACCAGAACTGAGGTGTTAGATTACAGTGTAAGATTATAATACATGCGTGTAGCATATGGTGATCTGAATATTAACAAACCCCCATTATTTATTTGATCTAGTTTAAGAAACAGTTTAATTTATCCTTCACAGCATATTCATGAATTGAAATTCTTCTGATAAAACAAACAATTGAAACCATTGCAATGCACATGTCTATAAAGCAGCATTTCATGATTTTTAGTTTTTCTGTTAATGTTCTATGTTGTTTGCAGTGGCTTTAACTTAAGCTGGACGGCTATGTCTTTGTTTGTGTACCTGGAAGCACATTTTCTGCTGATAACAATCACCTTAAATGTATCTAAACCATGGAAACCATAATATTGTGATGATATGTTGTGGAAAAATACTGACATTAACGAAGCCTTGTGCTATCTAGTTGTTTGTTTTTATCCCACTCATTAAGGTCATTGGAAATGTTTGCACTAGGTTGCTATGCTGTTTTCACCCTAATGAAAACTGGTTCAAACTGGCAAAACACTATGTGGAGCGACAATTTCTGTCTCATGGTTTCAGTCTTAATTATGTTACATTAGCATTATATATCAACAAAATGCAAACAATTGTATTGGTTGCACAATCCATCAATGGAATTCAGTAAGCTAGTAAGAAAATTGCAGCTGACTTTCTGTGGTTTGATCTTGTTGGTGTCAAAACACTGCAAACATACAAGGTGAACAGAATACCAAGACTTCCTGCTGGTTTGCATAATTTGCTGCACTTCTTCCATTTCATTCCCCACAGATCAGCAAGGTCAGATAGAGGCCTTGTGTAACATACTGTATGACTGAGTGCCTGGCTCTCATCTGTGGGCTACAGAGCTGTCATTTTTTTGGCTTTAGGCCCATTTTGAATTGTAAATAGCATAAAAACACACACACATGCACACACACACACACACACACACACACACATACAGTTTTGGTTTTTTGATTGCATTAACAGATTTTTATAAAATTACGTTTTGAGCAGTGAGGACCACTCTCACTAGCCACATTCTTTGGGGTTTGCTATACTTATGAGGTCCTCACAAGTATAGCAAAACAAGGAACACATGCGCGCGCATGCACACACAGAGAAAAAAATGCAGCAGGGTAAGGAAATCCCCTACAGTGCATCAGTCCAAGGCCTCATCTTCAATGCCTATCATAACTGCAGCTTCCTTTCCAAAAGCACAACATAAACACAACAGAAATTATTCTAACAGGTTTTCTGCACAGGATCTGCATACACATACAGATTTACACTTGCAACTATAATAAGTAACTAGGTAGGAAAGGAAATATACTAATAAAAAACATCAGACAACTCGAAGAATCAAACTTATGATTCATTCCTGATAATGCATATGTATGAATTTTCAACATACTGCAAGCTGTTTACAACACATTATGAAGAAACATCCAGAACAAACGCAACCATGTATGATTCAGTTTTACGGACAATATTCAACGAGGAAGAGTGCTGGACTGGCACCAAGTCCCTTTTCTCAGGCTGAAAATATCTAGGCTTTCTTCTGTGGGAATTCCCCAGTCTGTATAAAGGCATTGCTAAATAGCTTCCCCCATAGGCTTTACTTTCTGTAGAAAATACGTTGTGTGTAGGGGCATAATATATAGGTGAGTTAGTATTCTTGTATTTCTATGCATTTAATGCATTTTGCTTCAATTTGCATGTTTCCTTGGTTGTTTTATCTTGCTAAAGCATCGTTTTGCTTGTTCAGTATGCTGTATGTCCTTCCTACTTGCTGTTTCATATATTGCAACCCTTCCTCTGTATTGCATTTTGTAGGGGCTGCTATATGAAAAAAGAAAATATCTGACCAAATGACTGATTTGTAGCCCTTTCTGTCTTTGACATTTTCCATTTCAAACTAGCTTTCTACTTCCGTTTGTTCTTTATGAACTGAGGCTTGCTTTTCGATGAGCTGTGAAAAAAATTGCTAACCTAGAATCTTACAGACATTATTTTTTACCTTTCTGTTATTCTACTTATATATACCATATATACTCTTCTTTAAATGATGTTGAAAATGAGTAATTGCCATAAAAGGAAAAGAATGTGCAGCTAACCTTAAATAAGTAAAGGGTGCTGATTTCATTGTCCATGGATTGTACTGAATTTATAACTTAATACTCAATGCATATCCAGTAAGCCAACAAACTGTTTCTCGGCCATGAAGTAAATGTTTGCAAAGGTTATGAAAACGAACACAAAAACAACTGCAATTATTGAAATACTTTTGCCATAAAATACAAAGTGAGTATAATTATTACATTAATTATAATCTTTATGTATATTATGTGTATGATATACATGTGTATAAGCTTATATACATGCTTTTCTTATTTTAAGCATTATGGTAATATTATTAGAGTTGTATACAGTGCATGAATACCTACTAGTTATTGTATGAATGATAATTTTGCATTAGTATCACAAGATGTCAGTATTGTGGAGATGTTTAAACATGTGTAAAAAGGCAATTTTGACACGCGTCAAATACTCGCATACCAAAGATATGAAGTATGCCAGTTTTTCTAGTTTCTAGTTTTCAACTATAACACAATGGAGCACCCACAACTACAATTTAATATAATATATAAAAATTAAATGAATAAAAAATCTGAAATAAAATTACCAGCACTTCCTATAGCACGTAGATTTAACATATTCCTAATTCTGTTCATTCCATATTATGCACATAGTTACATACTGCTTTCCCGAGATCAATTACTGTGTCCAAAATCAGATTCGACTTGGGAGTATAAATACTCATAGAGGAAGTATGACAGTTTCTGTGTAACAACAGGAAGTAGAAATAAGAAGCAGGAGATCCCCAGGCTCTTTTTGTGGAACTTAAGAATCACCTTTATTATTTTGTGGTGCTATTCTAATACCAGGGAGTAATCAAAATTAGCAACAAATATACAGGAAGTGGCTGCTTTACGGTTTCTCTTGGTTTTTATATCATCAAAAAGCTGTGAGCTCTCTTGTCCTCTATATTGTTTTAAAATGTAAATATTTAGCATAATGTTTTCCTAAAAACACCCAATGATGTTTCATAAACTGTCTTGCCTCCTACCCATTGCATGTTTTTATGGAAGAAGGTGGTACAGTTGTTTATGACATTAACTGAATTTAAAGAAAGAAATGAAAGTGGGCAGAACTTCATGTATGTTGACTACAAGCTCCTGATTCCTCAATATGCCTCCAATGTTGATTAATTATTCATATTTAACATTTCTACATCATGTTGATTAGAGGTCTGTCAATATAGTCAGACCTACAGTTTCAATTACTGATGAAAATATAGCTGTTTGTCAAAAACAGCTTATACTAAGATATAAGCGGAGCAACTGAGTAGACCCAGTAAAATAACATGATTAGCAAGCCTTCCATACATCAAAAACAATTATTTACCCAGAAGAAGACGAAGTGAAGTGGTGGAGAATTTACTCCAAATGTTTTTGCCTTCATTTCTGCGCGCAATTACCAATACACCATACCGATCCTGTTTCTATTTAGCTTTAGCTAGCCTTCTTCTGGGTAGGTGTCAAAGGCAGTGTTACGAAGAAGAATATCCTTTTGTCAAATGAAGCCCATTATATTTTACAGCAAGCGAACAATCACAGTGCATGAACAAAACACTGCCGATAAAGCTTACACACTTTTCAGTGTTGCCAACCCATTCTGACATACTCTCACCTATGCATAGATGCACCAATTAATCATTACATAAATAATGTACTTAAAATGATTTAGTTGTTAAATGTAAGAGATTAACATAGTTTATATTGAATGCAAAGTTATAAAAGATGAATACATGAATGGTTAAAATTTCATACGGTCTACTCCTTTTGCTTTGGATGAAGGCATGCTCTCAGAACATCTCTTGCCTTGTCCAAGGACCACAGGATACCTGAAGCATAAAGTCTCGTGAATGTTAGGAGAGAATGTTATGACACAGCCAGGATAGTCTAATTCCTATTATTCTTGCTTCTGTAAAATCACAGAATATTCCATTGTCTGATATTGATGTTGTTCTCTCTTTGCCACACAGCAACAGCTTCTCACTAAGTATAGGCTTCCATCTGACCATTGTCATTGATTCCCAATGCATAGCCTAACTGTCATTTTCAGTTCCACAAAGTTCACTGTCATTATCAGGTTTCATCACTCAATTTCCCCTTAGTGCAGGGGTGGGCAGTCTTGTCCAGAAAGGGCCGTGTGTATGCGGGTTTTTGCTGCAACTCCATAATTAGATTACTAATTAGAGAACTGATTGACAGATGAGTCCTCACACCTCAGTTTGAACAGCTGAGGTTATCCCAAAAACCTGCATACACACTGGCCCTTTGGGGATAAGATTGCCCATCTCTGCCTTAGTGCCTCTATTGATTCGATTGGCTCTTTAAACAATCCCTTGTGCTGTGTCAAAAAACGTATATATAGCTCTGAAAAAAATTATGAGGCCATCCTATATTTAAAAAAAATATGTTTTTTTAAATCCTGGTTCGGCTATCAGAAGCCTATGTTGGGCAGCAGGCTGCTTCCAGCAGGGGCGTAATTTCCAGGGGGATTAGGGGGGTCATGACCCCCCCAATAATCAGATCCAGCTAATACAGCCCCCCCAATAATCATGTCTCCCCCTAAATGGATGAGGACCTCAACCCCCCCAATGTTCAAACCAAAGTTACGCCCTTGGCTTCCAGGCTCAGAGTTTCTAAGACAGCAGTATGCAAGAACATGGAGAAGGCACTGTCCCAAAACTAGCCAGGTAAAAGGAGGAAGTGACTTTCTAATGCCAGAGATGGCCGTTTACTGATCTGACATTTTCTCATGAATCGGAGGATGACATCAAGTGACCATCATAAGGAATGGGAAACATTAAGTGGTGTGACAGATGCACACCCATAAACTGTTTTTTGCTATAGTCTCTTAATTTTTTCCCGCAGCTGTATTTGTATGTATTTGCCACTGATACTGGTAGTACCTGTACCATGCAGTCTGTATTTGGAAATATGTGAATATGTTAACTTTTTTACTGTTGTTCTTATTTTTCCCATTTGTTTTCATAGTTTACTGCACATTACATTGCTTTCTGTCTTTTAAATGTGTTTTGATAGATAATGCACATTTGGCATTTTGGAAAACTCCCATTATTCAGTCGAGTCGGCTGCTCAGTAAATGAACTAGCATTTGTTTCCTCCAACTCTACGGGTGATCATACCTGACGCGTTTGATTTGCTAAAACAGATTTTGTTATATTCTATACTCTTACCGAAAATGAAATATGCGGTACATAAAAAAAATAATAAAACTGCATCTAAACGATTCTGTTAATATTCAGAAATATTCGTTACGAAATTCACAAAGGTAACGTTTCATAAACAAAACATAACAGTGATAGGCCGTTATCTACTTATATGTGCTGCCCAGGGGCATATTCCATACAATAAGCACACCTTGTTAATAATTTGTTTAATCTAAGTTTTCCCCTGTTCTCCTCATACACATTTAACGATCCCATTTACAGCCGAAAAGGCACATTTCCGTCTCACTGTGTATGATACTCATAAAAAACGACACATGTGTATGTATTTGATAAGCATTACTGTCCGCCAGCCTGCAGCGAGCCCTTTGTTCCTTTGTAATGCGCTCCGGCGCTGCAAACACATCGGCAGATTGCGAAAGGCCGGTGGGTTTGCATCTCATAACAGATAGCAAACACATTGTCTTTATTTTTTACGTGCCACCTGAGAAATGTATTTTTAGGGAGCGTGAATTACAGCCGCAAACCATTTAGTGAGTATGGAGCCTTCGCGCGTCTTTACGGCACAAGCTGACGACACTCTCGCTGCGTCTATACAACGAGGAATGCGGTGGCGTCCCCTTTAAAGACGGAGGGGAAAGAGGCGGCCGATGAGGGCTACGCTCCGCCCCGCATTGGCTCGCGCGGCTGTCAGCCACAAGTGTTTATGTATCGCTGGAATTTCCCATGTTACAACACGGGCGCCACTTCCGCAATCTCCAGGACAACCGGGCTCGGCTACCTCTCCGTGAGTACGCGGCTGCCTTCATCCTCCGTAAAATGTACCGCTTTGTCCCCCCTCACATCCGCGGGCCGTCTTAGCTAACGACGACGTTTAGTAAGTGATAAGCGTTTGCCGTGCCGCTGGTGAGCCGAGAAAGCCCGGCGTGAGTAGCACTGGCGCGCAGAGCCTAGCTCGGTAGCTAGCTAGCCTCGCTGTGTGCTGCGAGCCTACGACTGCCCGAAAATGTGCTGTGTTGTTGTCTGTTTTGTTTCCATTTTCGTTTTGTGTGCGTGTAGGCAATGCAGAAACCTACCGAGTATTACAACTGCGTCAATCAGTTTGTAAACCGGCTTGAGTTTGACTAATACAGCAGCGGCTTCCGTAAGATGATACCTTAAGGATTCAGGTTGCTGTCTCTCTCTCTCACCGAGGCGTTTTTGTTTTTTGGTGGCGGTCGTGGTTGTTGATGGTGTTTGTGGCTATTTCGGTTGTAGGCTATGTGCGGAGGCTGTATTGTGACCAACCAGCCGTTTTAAGGCCGTATGATGGACTGTTGAGGAGAAAAGCAATACGTCAAATATTTTCGCCACTTTTTCTCTCCGTCTGGATTGTGGAGTAATTTCATTACGGCTGTCTGGTTGTTTATTGAATAATTTAACAGAAGTATTCAGAACCGTATTAGTATTTTACCATTTGCATGGTACATGTCTGTGCATGTAGCTTTACCACAAGAATCTTACATGGGCAAATGTCTAATTTATGTAAAGGATTTAAATATCAGGATTTTGACTTACATTTAGCTAAACTATTTAAATCCTGGTACTTAGTACGCGTATAGCAGCATCTATATTACAAGTATTAGGATTTGGTGAAAGTGAGACGTTACATTTTAATAGTTTGTCACTATGTGACAAGCCCGTATGTAGCTAAGCTAAATGGATTTCAGCCGATTTTGTCTAATTGTTCAAATTTACGGGATCATTTTGTAATCGTAATCAAAGTTAACAACAGTGCCCTACTCCCTTGAATAACATTGGTGCAGTGGTTGTTTGCTTTCATGTTCTAATCAATCCTGTTGATAAACTCAGAATTTTGATGATTAATGGTTACTCCGTAATGAGGAGTATGATTTATTTTACAGCAATGACAAAGATCTTAACAGTCGGTGATATTAGTGTGTCAAGCAAGCATAGTCAAATAAGACCAAAATAACTTTGCTGAAACCCCCATATATATCGTCATTCAAATAGTGCTCTTTGAATTGTAAATTACCATCCATCCATCGTCCAACCGCTTATTTTGGTCCGGATCATCAGGATTGTAAATTACTATGAATGGAAATTCAGAGAAGCTGGGCATGGTGAGCATGTGATAGGAACCAGTGTAGTCACACCTTCACCACTGTAAATGCATTAATCATTTCCCATCATGATTGCAAGTCATACTTCTGTTCTTTCTACCCCCCCCCCCCCATTACCTTTTAAATTACAAACTAATATTTTTAGAAAATTGGGTGGAAGTTAAAGCATAAAAACATTATCATTTTGGAAAGCTTGCCATTTCTATTTAGTTTTTCTAAATATTGTGTGTATATTTAGAGAGTTTCCTAATTGGTCACTGGGAGCCAGGGGAGGGGGGAAAAAAAGAATTTTATTATCCAAACTCAGTCTCAGATTAAAGCCACAGCTTCATGTAAAGCTGTATTATAAGTACAGTACAGACATATAAAATATGTGGTTTGTATTTGGGATACCTGGGTTTATTTTTAGGATACCCGGCAGTGGCTATGAATCTATGGGGCAGAAGTGTAATTGTGTTATTCTGTGTCCTAATTATTTATGAATTCGTTTTTTTTTTTTTTGTTGAATGAACAAAGATGCTCTTCGTGCAAAAAAAAAAAAATCAAGGACAAAAGTGTAAGCTATGTATTTAAGTGACCGTATATCCATCCACCTTAAATCCAGTTTTCCTGGTCAGTGTCAAGGGGGAACCTGGAACATATATCAGGCAAAGGGTGCTAGGCCAGATGCAGATCCGTCACAGGACAACTTAGCAACACCATTTAGCCTAACTGCATGTCTTTGGGGTGGGGGAGGAGAGTCACATGACATGAGGAAAACATACAAACTCCATCCTAACAGTTTAATAGAGGGGATTTGATCCCCCAACCCTGGAGGTGTGAGGTAACAGCTAACCACTGAGTCACCAAGCTGCCAGCGTCATAAGCTGTGCCCTTGTCAATGTGTGTGAGTGTGTGTGTGAGTGTGTGTGTGAGTGTGTGTGTGAGTGTGTGTGTGAGTGTGTGTGAGTGAGAGATTTCTCTCTCTGACAAACTTTTACTCCATCTGCTTTGCCTGAAAGACTCCTGATTCCCAACATCCCTGCTGGGTAAGCGTTTAGTTAAAATGGGGTGTTTGAAGGGTTAGAGTTTGATACATACTGTTGAAAATAGTCCATGGAACTGAATATTTACTTTTTATTGATTTGAATGCTTTTTGCATTATTAGGGTCCAATGTTTAAAACATTCAGTATGTAATAGCCATGGCCTCCACCACTAACACAGGGTAATTCCAAATGTCAAATGTAGTAATGAAACAAGTACACACTGCACTTTTTTCAGCGACGTGTAAATTACTTTCAGTTGTAATTTTAGTAGATTAGTTTTCAGGAATTCAGTCTGCTAATATCTTGTAAGGTGAAATTACAGTTCTCTCTTGTTCTCAACTTTGTTGTCGCACAGATTTCTATTTTTTTTTTTTTTGGGTAAAGTCCAGGGTATCAGTCTTTTTCTGTTGCAAATAATACATTATATAGTACGCATGCAGCCTGTTAAGGAGAATTTCTAACACCTGAATGTTAGTGTAATCTGACTTCATATGTGAATGGAGTTTTTGGACATCTGGAGCTTGAGTGACTTTATGGAATCAGCAGGTTCAGCTGCAGCTGCATAGTGACATTTTGAATTCCAAATATAATCCAGCACAACCCGATTGTCCGCATCTTGTCTTTCTAGCATTTGTATTTACTTGACTAACATGTAAAGCATGGACAGTTATTTCCGGTCTCACAGTACAGAAGTAGCTGAAATTAGGCATTTTCATTATGTTAACAGCAAAATAATTACCATGGTATAATATGTTAAAGAATCAATTTGTGAGTAGTTCATTTATGTATAAACTGTCATAATTTTGTGTTTCATGCCTGTTATCTTAAAATTAATTCTACTATTAACCCAGACTGCTGCCCTTTAGGGGAAATTGTCCTGTGGTCCACCTATGTTCCCAAAAAGAACCGAATCAAAATAGGAACATGTGTAAGCAAGAAAATTCCCCAACACGTTTACTTCATGGAGGGAATTAAAAAAGGTTGTCACTGGGTGGCGAGTGAAACAGAAACTTTTAAACTACGTGTGAGCTTTCCTTTAATTAAACTTTGACTGAAGGTGTTGGTCAATGGTGCACAGTCATGGCACACCAGTGTAAACAGGCTAGTTTTAGTTATTTTAATCAGATTGCTGGCTGCTTTCTTGGGTTTAATTTCAGTTTTTGCAGTATTTTTCTATTTATTTTTTTCCTCTGCCAGCTGCTCCGTAATTCGATCTCTCATCGTTACGTTTTTATGTTTGTAGCAGTGTATAATTATGGAAGGAATGGTTTTCCAGCTTGGGGCCTATGTTACTTTTTTCTCTGGAAGGGAGGTTTTTATTACTTATGTGAGAACCCCTTTGGCCTGGCATGGAGCCTCCTATAGTCATTCCTCCATTGTTCTGTGGGGTGTGGTTGATTAAAACTGGGTGTTGGCGTGTCACATTGAGCTGCCGCTTCATAGAGACTGAGAATGAATGAGCTGCATTGGCACTTCCTGGCTTTAAGAGTACACATGTCCTCAGTTAGGGAAATTTGTTCATTAACAGTTCTTGCTTTTCAGTGCAGTTTTATAGAAAAATATGGGTACTTGAGTGTATTGATTTTTTTTTTATAGCCTTATTTATGGCATTAATTGATGCTTTGCATAGGAAATTAATGGTTACAATCATTTAGCAAATATTTTTATCGAAAGCAACATGGTCCCTGGAATAATGGGGGTTAGGATCTTGTTGAATGGCCCTGCAGTGAAATCTGCAAGTCCTAGGATTTGAACTGACCACATTCTGATCATGGGCACAGAGTCCAAACCAACCACACACCACCCCATATATTGAATATTTCGTTTTTTCACAATCCTTGTCTGGAAAGTCCAGAATGTCATAACAGCTTTAACTACAACTATAAAGTTGCTTAATATCTATTCTTTCATCATTACGCATAGATATCTTTGGCATAATTTATCAATTTCAATATCTTTATCATAACTAATGACACATGAATGATGCATGTTGGCTTCTGTTTCCATCCGCAGCAATAAAGGGAGGTTTAAACTTGGATGATGAAGGTGAAGTTTTACTAAAAGGGGTTTCTAACCTAACATTTAAAAACCCATTAAACATTTGAAATTGTATTTTCCCTGAAACAGATTACCATCTTGCGATCTCTGTGTTACCATTATGTAGTATTGTTTTTTTCCCTATTTTGAACACTGCTGCACTGTAGAGAACAGCTTTCACTTTCAGGTTGATGGGAGGATGCCTCTAAATTGAGTACCTACCTTACATGTCTTCCTTGTCTTTTCTTGGTATAATGTGCAGTGCTCGGTAAGTGAAGCTGTCTGGATGGAAGGGAAGGGCCCCTATCGGATCTACGACCCAGGTGGGAATGAGGCCCAGGCCAAGGACGAGGGCAGCAGTATTAGCTACCAGCAGCTCCTGGAGGAGAACAGTGTGCTGAGAGAGAGGATGAAGGGCCTGAAAAGCCTAGGTACTTCAGTCCTGTCCCATTCCTAAGCTGGTTCCTGACATAGGAGCAGTGATATACATACACATTATGGCTGTCTTTGTCCCAAGGTGAAAACATTAAAGACCTTTAAAAGAGAATGTATGCTTTCAGAAACCCACCCTTATAGCTCTGCCAGTAAGTCTGAATTCATGCCTAGTGCTACATCATGTAACAAGAACCCTGCCTCATCTGCTGCGTGTTGCTTACTTGTAATTTGAATTCTTTTCGCTAATCAGTAGTAATAATGTATATGTGGTATGTTCAGCAAGGAATTACAAATGTGCATTGAACAAAGTATCACTGAGAGCTTCAGCCAACTATCTGTTGTCTATCTTGTTTTATAGAAAGGGGCTATTGACAATTAAACCTATATTACCGATGAGTGCATGGGGTGATCATAAAACAAATTATGCCCCTGAAATTGTTTTGTGCTCAGCACAGTTTAAAGCAGTGATTCAGAGTGGTCATGGGTCATTTGTTTATTAATTTGGATGATTCAGGAGGCAGGACTGATAAAGCTAGCCTATAGACTGCTTGCTTACAAATAAGAAATGTTGCCAATGTTGTAGAATTGTGGCTACATATTGGCAAAATTTTATTGTTTTAATTTTGTAATTCTTTAAACCGTCGATCAAAAATTAACTGTTGTAACTTTGAAAATGAGATGGTGTTTTCCTCATTAGAATGTCAATATTCCACGTTGTAATAAGGGTTTTTTTTTAACTTGCTAATTAATTCCAGGGGACCTTCTGGAAGAATCTCAGACAGAGGCGTCAAAACTCCGTCAAAGAGTGGAGGAGCTTGTGAGAGACAATGAGGCTCTGAGATCCTCCACGTCCAGCTTCTCCTCAAGCATGGGTCTCCCAGCTCAGGCAGAAGCCCAGGGTATGTGGTCATGTCAAGGAGCTATTCTGCAGATACAAATATTCAACAGTGATTATCTTTATTAGTTTTGTATTTAAAAAGACAGCATTGTCCATGTAACTAGGTACATATGTGGTTGAAATTGTGTACATCCTTCAAAATTTAAATTTTACACATAAAACAATTTTTTTAAATTATATTTTTATTGCTTCATAATTCCTTATAATGCATTTGTTTGGTTAAATTAACTTCAATGAGGTAGTAATGGTTGCTTAACTTGTCATCACTTCAGCCCATGCCAATCATGGGCCGTCAAATACATCGCTGATGGAAAGTCAGAAATCACCGACAGAGAGGATCTCACGCCCTGATTCCAGTGTAAGTGTCTGTTCTGCATTGTAATTGGTCACATAGACCATGTTAGTCTTCCGTGAGTGTGAAACTGATTTTCATCAATGAAAAAAATAAATGTATGCATACCAATGACTACATTTTGAACGGAACTTGGAAATACTTAAAACTGCAGACGTGAAGCATTTAACTACATTTTTAATTGCAGGAAGGCTCATCTGAGTTTGAAGTTGTGAATTTGGAAGAAAAGCATTGTGCTGCTGAGGACAAGTCTGTGAGTTTGTCAATTACAGTTTCTATAGTTTTTGATTTAGTCTTTGACCTGAAAGACACTTGCATGAAACATCAGGTTCTCTTGTGACTTGAACCCACAACATCATTATTTTTATTTATGTATTTAGCTAGGGCAATAGCTGCTGCCTTCTGGTGACCCTTGTGCTGTATATTAGTATTTCTTTGATGGAGAACTTAAAGACCTGCTTTTAAGTTTTACCTTTGTGCATTTGTGTATTAAGTTGAACAAGCATGAATCTGTGTAGTGCGATAATAACAGCAATTGTGTTTATGAAGCACGGGATGTCCTGTCATATTGTTATCCTAAATGTTCAGACATCACCCTAAGTTTTATCCTTTCTTTCTGGAATAGCCTTTCCGCCTTTTTCCTCAAAGGCTTTGCCCCTCTATGGACTGAAGTTCGACACCCCTGGTATAGATGAATGATTAGTATGCGCCTTCATAGACGTGTGCTGCAAACTGCCTACTTCACTGTTTACTGCACACACTTTTTGGAGAAAGGTGACATGCATGGAAGAGAGTGCTATCTGCTCTCCATCTGTTAGCACCCAGGTGGCACTAGGATACTAGGTGTCAATGTGTAGCAGTGAAGTGGAGTAGCCCAACTGTCTAATCGGGTCTATTGAACTTTGGCAAATTTTTGTATTTTTAACCTATATCCCCACTACTATGCACCTTACCTTGACAGATGGGGCACAGGGAGGTCCCCTGTTTGTCATTTTGAACAGAACCAGCGCTGCACATTAAAGTCTAAAGACTAAAGTTTTTTTTTTTCCCCTCATAATGGAAGGTATTGAGATGATCGTGAGAATCTTTCAGCTTATGGGTTTCGATTTCTGTCAGTGTGCTTCTTGTCAGCTGTTGATTGAAACATTTTTGCCAGTATGTAACTTGACAGACTCACTGGTTCTAGTTACCTGGTGGGAGGTGGGGTTTCTGTCCTTACTGTGAATTTTTTTTATGGTACTGTATTGGAAGATCAGACCGTATTGGGTTTAAGACTGCAGTACTAACCAAGCCGTATGAAGCCCAACGTAAAATAGGGGGAAATGTTTATGTAAAAAAAGGCCCAGTATGCCACAGGTTCAAACTGTTACCTCATACGTCCAGGGTCATGGGTTCGGATTCCCAGAACATTGCATGTCCTTCACATGTTGTGTGGGTGTCGTGGTTTTCTCGTGCAACCCTTAGCCAGTTAGGTTGATTGACCTCTTTAAATTGCCTGTAGTGCATGATTCTGTGCATGCCTGTGATTCATGAAAAGCTGGCATCTTCTGCGGGGTGTTCTCGTGCCTTGTGGATTATGGCTCCTGGAAAAGACTTCCTGTCACTCAGGACCAGATGTGTGTATGGATCAAGTAGCCCTACTATGCATGCTTATCGTTGCTGTTCCATCAGCTAATGCAAAATTATGCAACTTCTGAATAATTTATTACCCTGTAGGCACATTTCACACAGAGTCAAGTTTACATTACGGAGTGTCATGTAAAATGGCATTGAGTAATTATGGAGATTAAATAATTAAATTCATATCAAAGTTTAGTGATTAAGTCTTGTTGTAAAGGAGTGGTGCATGTGCAGTCTATTGTTTACCCTGCTTGTATAGGCCATGATGCAGCTGCCACAGGATACTCTGGAGCTCGCCAGCCAATTGCAGAAGTTGGAGAGTTCCTTCAGCCTTTTTACCCAAGAGTCCAACCCGAACCAACTGTTGGCCCACCTTGGCCGCATGGCCTTGGAATTCAATCGCCTCTCTTCCAAAGTGCAGAAGAATGAGCAGAGGACCTCCCTCCTGCAGGTGAGAGCAAAGAGTTGTCCATGAAATTATTTTGTGTTGTAAATGCAATGGGCACAAGGTTTTGTTAATTTAATAATGTAATTCTTCTGTGTTGTGCATTGTTTAAACTGGGTGATTCATATTTTGCTGGAACGGGTGGATATTTTCTTCAGTAATTGTACAATAAAAAATAAAAAAATTTAAATGTGTTGTATATAATGTCTTGTATTCCAGGACTAGAATTTAAATGCCACTGTACACAGTCAACATTAGATGGTGTAAATTATCTGCCTCCTGGCCATACTCTTCAAACACAATTGACCAAATCTCTTGTTTTAGTAATATGATGTTATATGAGGGGCGGCACTGTGGTTGGCACTGTCACTCACACACATCTGGGTCCTGGGGTCCTGGGTTCAAGTGTCTGCCAGGGTTCTGTGTGTGGAGTTTGCATGTATTGCCGTGGGATTTCCTCCAGGTACTCCAGTTTCCCCCTACAGTACAAAAACATGCTGAGGCTAATTGGAATTACCAAATTGCCCGTTGGTGTGTACGTGTGGGTAAATGGTATGTGAGTGTGGGTTGGTGCTCCATCCTGAATGGTTCCCTGCCTTGCACCCGTAGCATTCAGGATAAGCTCCAAATCCCCCCATGAATCTGAATGCGGCAACCACTTTTGGAAAATGGATGCATGTTGTATGTTTATGTAAAAATGTTTATTTGAATTTTTGCCATAAGTACATTTATTGTGGTACGATTTCCATTGGTTGCATTTTAACAATTATATGGTTAATTTCTTCTGTCCTGACCCAAGAATTTTTCTTTATAAAGTTACGAGTTGATATTGTGAAAAAATTTTTTTTTTCTTTTAAACAAATAATTGCCAAAAAACTGTTCCTGGTGTGAGGGGGGAGGTTTTATCGGGGCTATCTAATATTTGGGCTGAAATGGTATTTTGCAGACGCTGTGTGAACAGCTGAGGCATGAAAACAACGAGCTCCGGAAGAAAATGGAAGATGACCTGCAGTACAGAAATCAGGACTTGGAGCAGCTCAGGTGAATGTCACTTCATACTTTTCTTTTTGTATGTTGCTGAATAAATTCTCTCTTTTGGACAAATTCACGTCTCTACCTTTCCTGTTTCTTGTCCTGAATGTCTTGAAATTTTCCTGTCTTTTTATGGTTCTGACATGGTTTTTAGGTGTGGGATTTAGGGGGTCTTTTCGTGGGATAGTTACTTCCTCCTCCCCTGGGAAGTTTACAGCTTTTTTCTTGCATAATATACATTGCAGTATGTTTTTTACTTTTGATTTCACTTATATCTATTGTAGGCAGGAAAACTTGAAGCTAAAGAAGCTGGTCACTGGAACAGTTACTAGTGAGCCAATGGCAAGTCAGCAACAGGGAGGCAAACAGGAAGCTGTTAAGCAGGAACCTGCTGGAACCAAGATGGAGGTGACCATTGCTCAGCAGGTAAGCTGGATGGTTTTTGACTCAGATTGCCGACCTGGGTATATAATTGAGCCATGCGATCTTCAGAAACAAACACTGTCAGCTAAAATGGTGTTATTATAGGATGCCAGCTTTCCTGCAAGTCAGTTTGCCACATTTCTGCCCCGTTAGTGTTGCCCTGGTCAGCCACAAATGAAATGCTCAGAAAGTAGAAACAGCTGGGTTGAGCTGTGAAGTCCGCATACGTTGCCGGAGAGGCACCTGATCAGTCAGTATAAGTACTCACCAGTGATGTTCCAGCAGCTAATGAAAAGGCTGTTCTAGCAGCGAACAGCAGACCAAATTCATACTAATACTCTTGGCTTCAGCATTGGGTGTTGGATAAGCTGGTGTCTACGTACTTTTGGCCAAATAGCGTGTGTGTGTGTGTGTGTGTGTGTGTGTGTGTGTGTGTGTGGGGCTGCATAAATAATGTGATATATTTATTTGTTTTTACGGAAACTGTGACTCTTAAAGATTTTATTGTAGTGTGTGGAAATCAACACATTTAAAAATATATATTTTTGTTCCATTTTGTTTTTGATCAGTCTCTGGAAATACAAATGGCAATTGACTGTACCTTGAATGAAATATAATGGTTATTATATTAAACCAATGAAAATTTGACTTGGGCATTATACACATGTACGCGGGTATTTTTGATGTAGCTTTTCTATGTGTGTTGGCCTTTTGTCGATACTTTAATGGGATTTTTAAGTCACTGAAAATGGAGCTTTTGCAAAACTTTCTAGGGTTTTGTTTTCAGCATCGACGTATATAGGGAAAACTGAGTTTTTGGCTTGTAACATCAGCGTATGCATCATCTATTTTTGTCATTGGAGTGTGTGGCACTAGCTGTTTATTTTCATGTGAAGATTTAAAAAAAAAAAAAAAAAACAGTGACTTTTTTTTAATAACAGAGGAGAAAAAACAATTTTTAAAAGTACCCATGTACGTGTGGACAAGGCTTTGGATTCTCCTCAACACCATATTCCTCAAAACCAAGGTTTCTGTTGATGAGTAGTTTTTATTGTAACATTGATGATCTTGAAAATGCAAATAGACATTTCATAAATTCTTTTTTAATAGTTTCTTTTGTAATGCTGAGACCTAGATATCTTATTACATAAATGGGTATGTAAAAACTTTAACATGCAAGAAGTTATTTGTTACTTTCTAGTATTTTGTGAGTAATGGATCAATGTTTGGTTATACATTGTTTGTAGGGTTGAAAAATGAGTGGTTTGTTGATTTGAATAAAAAACATTTTTCGATACATTTTGTGAGCCATGTCAAGATGCTTTGGGACCAGTCTACAAAGTGAATGTTTAGTGTTGTTTCCCATTTCCTCAGAGTGGCAAAGCTGCAGAGAAGGCTCCACCCAAGACCTGTGACCCAGAAGTCTATGAGAAGAAGATCAAGCTACTGGAGAAGCAGAGAAAGGATGTAAGGGACCCCCCCCACACTCAAAACTGCATGTTTTGTCTCCCAGATTTATGTGAATGTGCTTGGTACCATTGTTCAGTCGACAAAGACCTTTTTTTCCTCTTTGCAGGTTCTTGAGGTGAACAAGCAG
>JAODKL010000002.1:6939380-6971414 GCA_026780765.1 Petrocephalus schoutedeni
CGTGAATAATCCCGCCCACTCTAAAGCGGCACTAAACTGCAGTCGAAACGCAAACCGATCCGAACTGAGCCAAACCAAGGTGAGCTGTACTGAACCGTGCCGTGCCGTACTATGCAGTGGAAAAGCGCCATTACTGTGCACTTTATCCACACCTTGACAAATACTGCATGGTAACGCATCAGTGAGGACTAATGTTTACATCAAATATGAGGGTGGCACATGAAAGCACAGCATGCCTCCTGCAAAGTTTCAACTTAAGTTGTATGAAGAATGTTTACATTTAATACTCTAGGCTACAGTCAAGGCCAACCCCAAACATAACTAACACAAATGATAACATAGTTGTAGCATGTTTCTTTTTCACTTCTAAAGAGAGAAAGTGTCACGTTGATTTGAATGCCTGGGTACTTGACCTCTTTACACTTGCTTACTTTGGTGATGTATGTTGGCACCAGATGCAAAGTGTGTCGTATCTCCGTGAGCTTGCCCTTAAGTGGGGTAAATGGGACAAAGCAGGTTACTCCACCATCAGCTTCTGTTATGGAGGGTAGGAACCAGCGTTAAGGACCAATACCGCCACCTATGTTGGAGTCTGAACCAGATAGTTACTGGTGCTGGATTTTTTTACGATGTTATCATACATGTTTTGGCACAATATTTCAATATTTCATTTTTAAAATATCAGTTGCCATGTGGCACCCTTCTAGTGTTCCATGCTTATCTGTCATTTTATATCATATGAACATTTATATATTGTGATATTTATGTTTATATGAACTCTGGGGGTGTAATGGTACACAAGATTCATGGTTCTGTTTGGGGTTCGAGATTCGTTCGAATTTCAGTACAGAAGGGAAAACTATTTATTTTGAAATGCCATAATAGCCATACTTTTTTTTTCTAGCCCAGTCCAAATTTCCTAACAAAAGTGCCTCCACCGTGAGACCAAAGGGCAGAGGCTGTTTCTGCCTTCCTCCAGTCATACACAGACTCTGCTTAAATGATTTGGCTTATTGTATGTTTTCAGCAATGTATCCGAGCTCGGCACAATGCAGTCTTGGTTTTATCAAGTACTCTGTCTGGTGTTGGTGTGATTTTTATTGCCAATTTATGACTGACATTAGTCGTAACCAAGTCGCAGCCACAATTTGCATAATATTTTCTATGTTGAACGTTTGTTTCAAACTTGGCATCTGCAGTTCTTCCTCTTTGTCGGCCTCAGGTGAAGATCTTTGAGGAGGACTTCCAGAAGGAGCGCAGTGACAGGGAGCGCATGAATGAGGAGAAGGAAGACCTCAGGCGGCAGGTGGACCGGCTTCAGGTTCAGATCACCAATCTAACCAATCAGGTTGGTCCTGCTACTGCAATTCATCGATGGTTGCCAGTTGAATTGAGTATCTGAAAGAACCGACACATGCTTTGGGATGTTTCAAAAGAAGAAGAACACCGTAAAGTTAGAACAGAATGATTTGATGCCCTAACCATTTTCAGTGGTGTAATTCATGATATCTGCAAACAACAATTATTTGAAAGATTAATCATATGAAATAGTGTTTTGGCTATGAAAGCTGACATGGCCTAACTGTAACTTAAATGAACAGATGTGCCTGTTTTCACATTGAGTCTCAGGGTTAAAATCCTATCCTGTCATTGCACCACATGCTCAGAGAGAAGGAAATGGAGATTTGGCCTGTGAAATTCCACTTACTTGTTTTACTTTACTTTCATTTCACAGCACAAGGCATCTCTTTCACAAGAAATGTTCTTAAATCTTTAAAAAAAATATATATTTTTTTTATTTTTGTACTGTGTTGTATTTTTTGTTCTTTGCTTATACGTACATACATTGGCCATCAAGTTTGTATCCTTGGTAAGCCCTGGATATTTGACACAATTCTCATTGTTATTCTGTGAAAAACGGGACCTTTCATGCTGCTGTTGTGTTATGTATTTTTTCCCCTGTTCTGATGTCTATCTACATCTCCAGCTGCACCAAGCACAGAGTGAGTGTCAGAGGGAACGCACAGAGAGATGTAAACTAGAAAGACTGCATATGCAACTCAAGCAGGTATGCATGTTAACAAGCGTTTCATACAGATTGAAGCATGAGTTGTAAGAACTCTACTGTGCATGTTTGTTGTCACATGTCACACCTTTTGTGGTAAATGTCCAGCCCAGATTGTCAACATCTGTTCTGTTTAGTGGGCGAGCTCTAGCATTTGTTTTATCCATCAGTGCCTCCTTGTGGTTGGTTGCTTGGCTGCTCAGTGCAATTTTAGGCAGTAATATTTATGCTGCTGAAATCAAGACTATGTAAGCACAATACTGAGAGTGCTTGTTCAAGCTGGTAGGTTAGTAATGTCAAATTGTTCCTAGTGATTTTAGGTTTGTGTCAGTGTGCATCTGTGTGTGTAATTTTTATTTATTTTTATTTTTATTTTTTTTGTGTAGGGTCAGCATGAGAGACACACTTCCGATCCTACATCTAATGCAGCGAATGGCCCCTTGAGCCCGCCCTACTGTGGCCCGTTTGTGCAGCCTGGTCACCAGGGTTTTGAGGCCTGGCCTGTTCAGTTTCAGCCCAGGATGCCCAACATGAGCACTCAGCTTGGCCGAGATTTCCAGGCCTTCCAGCCAGTAAGAGGAGCCGCATCCGCTCTTCTTCTCCACAAAGTGCTGCCTTCAGGTGTACCTCTCTCTGACATGTTTTAATTGTGCTATTTTTGCCGTAAGGGCTTCCCCTGGCAGCCGCCCTGTCCACAGCAGCGTGGTCCAAGGGGGCCTGGAGATCCAGCACGGCCACCCCCAGAGAATGCAGGTAAGCGACTCCTGCTCTTTTTCATCAGATATAACATTTTTGCTGCTGACATTTCAATAAGTGGTTGGAGGTAAGATAGTGATAGTAGTGATACAAATCCAGTCGGCAGTAATCTAAGGACCGGCATGTGCTAATGGAGTGAAACGCGGGGGCTGTGGTTTTCCAGAGGACAAACGAAATGCTGATTCACTGACTTCTCGCCAGTGTTGTTTACTTGAATTCCACAAGGGGTGCCCTCTTCAGTTCAGTCACAGCTTGCACACAACCCATGCGGTTACTATCTGATGCTAATAGTACAACCGTAGTCAGAGTAGTGGTTCAGGACTAGGATGCAGGTGATTGCTGAGTTTTTCAGAGGATAACTAGATGGTCATTTAATGGAATAAGGAAACTGTTCTAGTAGACCATGATCAGATTGCTGGCATGGCAAAACAAGAGTGTTTGTTTACAGCAGATCCGACAGCAGCTGGGTTTGGAAAAAGGGATCGACAGAACATTGACCCTGGAAAGCACTAAAACATTGTTCAGCCTCACATTGGTGATTGGGTAGTAGCAAAGGGCAGTTCATAATTCAGTAGGCAAGGTGTGATTTTAATCTGTAATTTTCCTACTGTATAAATATTGTATCGTATTGTTTATGCCTACATTTTATAAGCCCCTTTATGAGATTGTTGTATGATATAGATTTCTCATTTCTTTATTATTTTATTATTATTATTATTATTATTATTAGTAGTAGTAGTATTATTGTGTGATACTTATTCTCTGCTATATATTACAAATTAAACAGTGACATATTAAATAGGCAAAATATCCTCAAATGTGTAATGAAAAGTATTGCAAAGAAGTACTATGTAACTGAAATGTTGAAATTATCATGTAATCTGGGAGGAATATTCAGATATAAAGATTACCAAAATGTTCAGAAATGTGTGGAGGAAAGCTAAATCAATTAGCAGCTGCTTGGTAGTAAACCGCTAAACGATTTACAGGTTTCTGTCCTTTGTTTAGATTCAGTGTGGCTTGATTTACATTCAGTTCAGTTCCAACATTTAAAAAGCAGAGTTTTATAGCTACAGATGTTCAGTCGATATTTTGAAATTAACCTTTTTTTAAAACAGACCATTTGATGGTTACACATACCAAAAATGAGGCTGGTAATTCATAATATATAAATTGTTTTATAATTACATTATCTGTATCTAAACATTGTACATGTATAATATTCGTTATGTTTTTTGTCAGTGTCTCCTTCAATGCCTTGAATTACATTGATAAATTTGTTTATTAAAAAAAAGTTTTTGATTAGATTCTTAAATGTCCTTAGAAAATCCATTAAGCTGTATGAAACCGTGCCTGGTTTGGTTTATGCCTGGACCTTTCTTTTTGGAGGCCCAATTGTGAGTGGAAGTATATAATATATATATATATTATTGGACAATCTCCATTGTGAGCAAGTTCATTAAATACTGGCTACCATGAAATCATTTAACGTGTTCCCAGTGGAAATCGGTCACCTAATGTGAACATTTTTGTGTTTCATTTAATATAATAAACATATTCTCACTGTCATTTTGATTCTGTTTGTTTAATGGATTTAAGTATGCATTGCTAATTGTTTATCGTTACTACTACGTCAAAAGAGGTTGAAGAATATGAGTATCTACTTTGAATGAATTTCTTGATGCAAATAAAGCAGTAAATGGAAGTATACAAAAACACGAACAGGTCTGCACTGTATGCTTTATTGGCGTGATACCTTGGAACAGTGACAGATACAGGCAGTGGGGGATTAGTGGCATCATTCTGCAGGGATTTCCAGGACAGCTTGAATGCACTAAAAGAGCTGCTCTGGACCCCAGAATTTCAGGTCAGGCTCTACAGTATCACTGCTTTCAAGCCTCACCCTCATGGATATGCCAAAATCCTCCATGACAGCTCCATATTTGAGACCTCCAGTATCACAGAATAGTGATCACATCACAGATGGCTTTGAGAAGTACACCATTCAGACATTTACTGCTATTAATTGCCCTCTACGGAAACTGAAAGCGGTAAGAGGGTTCCTTTTTAAAAAAAAAAAAAGTGTAGTTGAAAGTTTAATGATGGGTAAGAGGACTGTGCCTCTGGGTATGGGACAAGCTTAAATATCTGAGGATGCCAGCCCTGACTTCGGACACGTTGACCCTGGGGTACCACCTCATCACAGGCTTGCCATTTGGTCCCACGAGAAACTTCTCAAAATTCCACTTAATGTCGCTGACCCTCAGAGGCTCCCAGAATAACCTGTTGGTGGGGTTCCCAAAACTGTCTCCAACAGGAGGGCATGCATTCTGCAGGACAAAGAATACAAAATAAAAAAACCCATTCACTCCTAACATGTCTGCAGTAATCATTAATGATGTCTATTATACATGTTTATAATCCTTTTGCATCCATTTTATATTTGAAGAAGGCAAGGACAATGCACTGATCAACTGGAGGGAAAAAAAAGACTGCGCTTGTTCCACTTTTGATCATTTTGATCATTTTTAACCCCCATCCCTTCCTAATTAACAAGTCAAATGAGGGAGGATATCTGGGGATATTTGTAATAAAATGGCAGTCCATAGACACAAATACTTCAAATATAAATGATATAAAATTTTTGGCCTGCTACAGAGTGTGGTCTTTTGACATAATGCAAAAAAAAAAAAAATCATTAGAAACTAAGAATGGTCAGCTATGCTGCATCAAAATCTCCAACCAGAGCTGAAGGCAGTAACAAGGCACAATGCAACTGCAGCATTTCACTTCCTGAAAATCAGACCACAACACTTATATGTATCTTAATAATGGCAAAGGGACATTTTTCCCTCACCTTCAGAAATTTGAAGACTCCTTGCTCGGCATCTCCATTAACATCAGCTTTTTGAAAAATGGTGAAATTTGGAAGAAATCCATTTCCTGGCCGTACATGCCTGAAAACCAGGAATTTAATTTCCTATATGCATCTTAACTTGGCTAAAGATGTTTTATTACTGTTACTGATCTCCCGGTATAAAATATAGAAAAAACAAGTTGAACAAGGGACCATTTTTATATGAAATATGACAAATCATTCATACTGTGTGATTAAACACTGTGAGTGTACTCACTTCAAACCTGACAAAATCTCATGATTATCCCCTGGCTCCTGCTTGCCAAACTGGTTGCTGGGAAACGCCAGAATGGTGAAGCCGTAATCTTTAATCTCCTCGTGTAGTGCATTCAAATCTGCAGGAGTCAAGAATAACATCATTTCTTTCTAAATGAAAGACTGTTCTGCAGCTGCTGAAACCAGGTGCACCCCATAAAAATCTGTAAAATAGATTATGTTTCAACCACCATTTTAAGATGCCTTCGAAAACAACAGCAATACTATGCAATTTATGGTAACACTTTACTTGAGGAGGTACGAATAATGTAGCTAAATGCTCATACTTATGAATTAATTAACCACAAACTAAGTCTTAGGTACATACTACTCTCATGCTAATTCATCCTGAATGAATCGTGAGTCATCTTTTATCTTAAGCAGTTACTATATTTGTTACTATATTCCTATCTGTTAATTCTGTAAACCTTTGTGAACTACTAGAGGAACGACATGAATAACACAAGCGAAATACCTTTCTCGTGTTTGTCCATCATTAATGAATCATGATGCAACTTTTACCCCGGCCAGTTACTATACTTGATACTATATCTGTTAAAACTGTAAACATTTGTGAATTACCGAAGGAACTACTGAAAGAACAAGTCGTGAATGACACAAGGGAAATACCAATCTCATGTTTGTTCATCGTTAATGAATCGTGACGCATCTTTTAACTGAAGTAGCAACTGTATTTGTTCATGGCTTGTACTTCAGAAGTAACTGAATTATTACTATTTGTGCCCCGTCAATTTGTGTTACCGCAATTTCTTCTGAAAAGATACCATACATGACTTACCAAGGTACTGAAGAGTTAGCCCTCAGTAGGTAGCGACGTTGACAAAGAGCACAGTTTTCCCCATGTACTCACTGAAGGGGATATACCGGCTGCCGTTTAGAGTTACCGCACCATAGTTGTAAATGGTGTCCACGGTATTGGGATCACAGATCTATAGGCATAACATAATTTATTTGGTAAAGCATAGCAAAAATACTCGACTTTACGGCTTATAATTTTAAAGCAAATTTCTACTAGGACGCACACCTGCTTTGTGGTCACCGACGATACGTTTTCTTGTGGTATTATCTTGGACTTTCCATTCATAAATACGTAATATAGACCAAATTTTTTGCTCTTCATAAAAATTATTTGTATTTCACCATTCCCGATTATTTTTATCAGCAGTAAATCAGGAATGGACGCGTATATATTCTAAATGTGTTATTGAAAATGTGTACATTGATATGACTTTCGTGTTTGTCATTTTGTTTGGTTAAGGTGTTATTCCCACAGATAAGCACGGATAGTGTGGTTTCCTCTGGGATAATATGTCTAACCGTAGGTGGTTAGGCAAAAGTTATCCGCTTTTGTCTTTAAAGCGTTAAAAACAGAGATTCTTAATTAATATGGGGGCAGTAGTATGCAGTCTATGCCATGAAATTACTGAGTATCGGAAAACAAAATGACGCAACTTATAATGTCAATATTTGATTTGTGTACACGGTGGTCACTGACAAAATAAACACTCTGACTGTAACCTTCATAGAAAAGGAGGACACTAACCTACAAATACCAACTCAAACGATCAGTCTCAAATGTGAAATTAAATTTTCCGCTTTTTCTTCCGCACGGAAAATATAAACAATTTAAATGAATTTCATGCATAAGGTAGCCTACGTTCAGTAATCAGAATTCTGTGCAATTCATCTTGTGAATTACTCGTGGATTAACTATGAATACAATTTCTGGATGCGCAATCAAGCAGTAACAGTAACTTGCATATGCTAAAATAATTTCCCATAGTGTGTATTTATTGTTACGCAATATAACTTAATTGTAACCTACCCTTGCATTGATTAAGTGGACTGTTTTGTTACGTACTACAATCTCAATGTATATAAAAGAAAGAAAGGAGTTACCTTGACATTCTGGTTGCCAAGACCCAGCTGGAGTACATTCACCAGGACCACTGGTAAAAGCCAGTGCCTCCCCAGCGCCGTCATTTTGAGCGGCACCGAGCCCGTCACTCCCTCGCTCTGAATTTGCACTAGGGCTTTATCCCCCCCACCAGTGCCACCTACAACGACAGTAAACGACGCAGTTTCCAGCCAATCAAAACGCGCGGCACATACTCAGCCTCGCCTCGACGGCTTTGGAATGTCACGTTCGGACGTCAGATTCAGTGCATTCCTAATAATGTCCAAGTCCACGTTCATACAGCCGCTTTTAGTTTATGCATTTTACACACAATGCTTATGATTCCCTAGTTACTTTACCTATACTGTGAAAACAGAATTCTCTTTGTTGGCCAAGTCTGAGGATTGACCATGACCAAACACTACATATTTTTTCCAGAAATTTTTTTTCTTAAGTTGGTATATGTTTTTAAAACATTGGTCACCTTATGAGTGACCCAATGCGTAAACGGCATATCAAATATAATTATATTTGTTTAGCTGAAAGTGACATACTGTTGAGAAAGCGGGGTCAGACTGATCCTGGAGCCAATGGGCGAGGCGGGGGTGCTTGTCAACACACCGCCCCCACTACGTTAATGAAAAAAAACTACATTAAGAAGAACGTCCATTTTATTTCAAGTTATTGGTAATTATAATAGGCATATTTCAATTGAATTACTGGCTTTCAGCCAGGCTACCTGGCTATCTAACAGAACCGAGCCTAAAGAAGACATCTAAGGGATTCCTGCCTTTAACTGCACCGTCCTTTCTTTCCATATACTCTACAGTAAGTTGCTGAAAATCTTAAAGAGTATTTTAAAGGGGTAATTTGCAAGCAAGGCACCATGGCATGTTAAGTTCACTGATAGAAAAACACACACACACACGGTTTGCACATTTTTAAACACACAGCTAAATATTGTACTGACCATTTTGAAAATGTTAATGTTCATTACATGCTAAGTAGAACATTGCAGTAGGCATCAGCATTTGAAAAATAACTAATAAAAATAAACAGAGGGATTTCTCAATGGCCATTAGAGGTCTTCTACACACCCCAGCCCTTAGACAAAGACTTGGCCTTTCGGTCATGAAATAAGATACTTCAGATTAAAAGCTATGAAAGACAGAGATTAGAAAGTGAAGAAATGTGGGCTCTGTGTGTATACAATTTTATGGGCAGTGTTAGAAATGGAGCATCTTGTATATTGAACATATACAAGAGAAAGGCCTGGATTGATTCTTAGTTTCTTTCACTAGACAACACCTTAATAAGTTTTAGGCAACTACATTAGGCTACACTGTACTGCAACATATCACCAGGGAGAGAGACTTCTGAGGAGCGGTAGAAAAGATGTCAGCACCAGGAGTGGAACAGACAGGGTGTACATATTTTGGACTAATGGATTATAAAAATGCAAAACATTCAGAACAAAATCTCATAGCTAAAAGATGGAGTGCCTTAGAGTGCCAAGCTTTCCCTTATCAATAGTCTATTATCATGTGAAGCCTTGCCACCATTTCAATCCTTTACAAAATAAACCACAATCAAAAAAATTTTGTTTGGAACTGGAAAGTCTTATGATTAGAACTGATGCAATTAGCTTTAAGTAAGTAGCACATTTTAGCCATTTCTTATCCGCTCAGTTTTTATTGTACAATACATCTCGACAATAGAGCTTTGTTAAAAATGTTACATTAGTAACTGGTCAAGGGGTCAGGATTACAGTGTTATATAAGATGGTGGAGAGCTGTGCTGATTATCATGTTGAAATCAATACCTTGGAATTACACCTTTAAGCCCCTGAATGCTTTTTTGGTTAAAAGTATCAGATTCATCCTGAGAAGCAGTCCTTGAAAGATACATAGAAGCCATTTTTTATGAACAGATGTCTATTTACAACATTCACTTAAATCATTTCGTACACATGGTTTTTAATACTACTTTGTTTCCATTTAACAAAGCCACAAGTTGTCAACTTGCACAATGTATAAAGTATACAACACCTTCAACCAGAATATTATACATATTCACAAAGTATAAAAAAGTTTTCAACACCTGAACTACAAGTAATCATATATGTTGTTTCATTTAGCAGGCGCATAACCACATACTGATTTGTAGTTTAAATTAAACACTGCATTGATGCATACTTAACCAGGAGAAAAAACTTACTGCAAGTAAACAAGAATATGAGTTAAATATAATTCCAGAACACTGGAAATGGAGACAGCTGGGGAAACACTGATAAGGTATAGTGGTAGAGGCTGGTGCTGCAGGCCTGCTCATGTCTCCCTGCTGATAGCTAACAAGCAGATACACAGCTTGGCACAACTCTGACGACCACAGCATTATATCAGGACACCAGACTTGCTTAAACATTTGAAACAGTCTGGTTTTAGTACTGCAAAGTACTTACACTATACAGTATGCTGCTATGATTATACTGGTCTACAATGTTTTTGTTTCCTTTATAATATTTGGTGTGCCAGATAGATTTTGTGATGCTGATCACAGAAATAACTTCAAAATTTTCACATCACATAATTTTGTTATAATTATTGTAAGACGTTTATAACGCAGGTAATTCACATAACACTGGTCAACAAATATTTGAGTATAAAACAGCTAAGGGTTGTCTTCTCTGTACTTTTTAATGCTGATTTAAGTAATGCACTCAGAATTTCGCTCTCATCCATAGTTTTTCAGTAATGTTACTTTCAGGCTACATTGTTAGTATATTATGAAGACTTTTGGGGCATATTCCAGAGTAATTTAGGAAAAAATATTTTAATTTTATTTCTGAACATTTTTAGAACTTTACAGAAAGGAGCAAAGTACTGTACTGTAAATCTTCTTTTACCAGAGTTTACAGGCTGTAACGTTTGGACATGTTGAGACAGAGTCCTGCGCTCTCTCTGATATGGAAAAATGATTTCAAGCCAATTGGAGTCCCAGTCAGCTTCCTGACATCTGGCCAATACAGCAGAAAATCATACACTTCTACCTTTTAGATGAGTCCCTTGCAACAGGCACATATACTGTAAATATAAGTATAGTGCAAGGTTTAACTGTCGCTCAAAATCTCTGTGTGATAGGTAAATTCTTATTAGATATTTAAATTCAGCGCAAAGAATACTGTACGATTCACTTATTTTGATTTCTGAAACAAAAAAAGTAAAAATTTGTCAATCAGTGTCATTTCTTATGTTATTTTTTTGCTTTTCCTGTTTGAATTGACTGTTGTTTCCACTTGGCAGCATTTATGGTCTTACAGTTAGTAGTGATGCCATCTCCTTAAGACATTTTAAGCATAATATCACTATGCAAATACACACTGGCAGTTCCTGCATAGTGATGCTGTATCATTGACATATTAGACTCATGGTCACAATAATAACTTGATCAGTCATTCAAAAAGGTGACGTGCTGTCAGGTTGGGGTCCTCTTCCCAATTGGCTGTCATCCTATCCAGGCAGGAACACGTGACTGGGCACGTAAGCCGTTTTTCGCTCGTTTCTCTTTTAAGCATCAGGTATTTACGGGCCTGTCGGGGCTGGTCCGAACCCTGTAGATGACGACTGAAGCCGCTGGGCACGCCAGTAGGAAGGTCATTATGATGATCGTGGCTAGGATGATTAGCAGAATGGCCCAGATCTCCAGGATATGCGCCGGTAGCATGTCAAGTTCTGATAATGGACCTGCCGTATAAAGGGAAACGAGGCAACCACAAATTATGAGGGGGGGGATCAGTATTTCATTAGTAGATCTGCAACACAGATATTATAAAATGATTTCTGCGTCATTTGAGTCATTTACGTTTTAGAGTTAATCCTCATGTTCTTCACGCACATAGACGATCAAGGACAAAACAGAGCGCCTGATAGTGACCTCATCTGCTGAATGCGTCATGCAGACGCCGCAGCGAGATGGATAAAGGAATGCTTTTTATGATTTATCAAGTCGGGACAAATATTACCGATCTGATGATCCTTCGTGACATTTCGTTTCATTCAAGAGCAAAATGTTCTTGTGTACATTTAGACGGATTCTTTTCCTTATGACACAAACTGAAAAATGTGTGTCTGTGTGTTTTTTTTTGCACGACGGGGGAGAACACGTAGTTGCCGTAAAGTAGCCTAAACGATGCGGCGCTTTAAAAACAAGTAATGTGCAAACTAAGTATCCAGTCGGTGTTCTGAATATTAAATGCAGTTTCTATTAGTAATCACGAAAATATTGAGCAAATGCAATCATTTAAATGCATGCATTGTATCGTGTATACAAAGAGAACAACGAAAAATTTATTTAATTGGCATAATACTATAATAAAAGTGTAGTATAAAAATGATGCCGTATGATTTTTTTTTCAAACCCCACCGACTGAACAGTATCTTGTCTGAACGATAATTATATTTATAATGTTATCTTAAGAAATGTTCATGTGTAATACTTTAGAGGCCGGTTCTGGGCTTCCTGAAACTATGAACCTCTATTTAAAAAGGCGTATTAAGAAATCATTTTAAAATCTTTAAAATTAAGCAGACTAGACAACTTATAAAACTCACCTTCAGTCTTCAATTGTGAGAGTAATTTGAGCAGTACGTTTCCGAAGAAATACTTTTAAAGCATAAATGCACCACACACCCTAGTTTCGCACGAGTAGTTCGCTCGCAGGATATTGACTAGGTTTGTCCCCCGACGGGAAGAATTACTTGATTGGCTGACGTGCAAGACGAGGTGTGCCCTAGTACGTCAAGTACGAGTTGTTGACCATGCCTCATCCTCAGAATCACAGCCAACACTGCTGATCCTGCTGGTTATTTAGTGTGGATTTAACACTTAGCATCCTGAAAATCCATCCATTTTCTGTAACCGCCAATTCAGGGTCACAGGCGTCCGGAGCCTATCCCTGAGCCTACGGACGCTAGACAGGGAGCCACCCAGGATGGGGCGCTGGCCCGTCGCAGGGCACACTCACATACCAGTCACTCACAGGCACACCTACCGGCAACTTAATCACGTGCCGTCCCTATTCTGAAGATGTTTTCTCATTGACAATGATTTTAATTAAAAATAATGTTTTAAAACAATACCAATAAAACCAATAATCAACAATAACTGCTTATCCTTTACGGGGTCGTGGGAAAATAACTTTTAAATAAATCAATATATAAATGCAATAAATAAATATTACAAAATAACAACATTGCATTAAGTAAAAAAAATGTGCCATTGTATAAAATGGTATAAATAACACTTAAAATTGTCCATATAAACTATAATTAAACTTGGTTTTAACAAATTTAGTGATATATTGCATCATTTCAATGTATTGTAGAGGGCTTGCATTTCAGTCCGTCGGTACCCCTTATATGTAATGTTTTGATGACTGTCCCAAGCAGAGTAGTCTGAGTAGAAGGAGACTCTGTTATGATGACAATATTTTGCACATGGGTACATGGACGCTAAGACACTGCAGCGCCTATACTGATGGGCCAATTGCTTCCACCTACACCTATGAGAAGCCCACATATGTTTAATCACATGGCTTGGATTTCCCAGTTATGTTGCAGAGCAAACTGTCGATGTTGTTCTCGTACCACGATGCAGCAATTGTACTATTTCAGAAACAAGTAACATCCTCACTAGGGTGACCAGATAATCCATGTCATTCCGGACACTTTGAGCTACTTCAGGTTTTATAAACTACTTTAAAACCGAAAGGCTCCTGTCCTCCGCGAAATAGTTCAGTTCTTCTTGCGCTCTGACTGGTTTGTTTCCTTGACTGAAAGACTCATCCAGCTGTTTCACGTTAACATTAGTGACACATGCATGATTATAGGAGACTAACCAAACTGCACGCAGCAGGAACTCAGTGCTTTAGTGAAATCCAGGTCCTTTTAATTGAAATTGTAGTTTACAAATCCTGTCCTAGCTCAAAGTGTGCGGGATGACATGGATTATCTGGTCACCCTAATCGTCACCGTTTCGCCGTGGTGCGTCCCTGAACACGTGACCCGGTGGATCACGTGGGGAGGAGTTCCGTGGTTGGTCGGGGTTTCTGGAGGAGCGGCGATGGCGTCCCTGCTGCAGCCCGAGCGGGTGAACTATCTTGTCTCCGGCGAAAAGAAGATTCGTTCCCCACTTTCTAGTTTATATTTCTGTCGTTACTGCAGTGAACTGCGGTCCTTGGAATGTGTGTCTCACGAAGTAAGTCGACGTATAGTTATCCTGCTAGGTTTCTTCAGCTTGCAGTTCCTAACGGGGCGTCTGGCACAATGGGCGGGGTCTTGTTAATGTTCCGGGCAAATACTGTAGCTTATTTGCCAGCTGGCACGTCAATCTATATTCGTCGGATTCGATTGGTCAACTGCGGACTCTTTCCGTGCCGCAAACGGTGGCTAATGAAAAGAAAGCTAACAAAATGGTTGACTGTAATTTGCTAAATGGGTCAGTTGGTGTTAACGATGTGCACTATAGTCATGTACGAATTGACGTGTACAGTTAAAAAATGCAGCCTTAATAAAAGGAATCGTATGATTTGTCGCTCTTAATCACTACGTTGTCACCGTTAGTGCAAGATTTGCTATGTGCATCAGTCTTGGTACATGGAAAACAAAAGCAGATTTTATACGTATATTTAGATGTATTACGAAAATCGGTTGATTGTTATTGATTACCATTTTACTTATTACAGAGAAGGCCTCAACACATCCATCAGCATGTATCATTACTTCTGTAATGCTGCGTACTGACTTACTAAATAAATGTGCATGTGCAATTTAATATTAGGTGGATTCTCACTACTGTCCCAGCTGCTTGGAGAACATGCCTTCAGCAGAGGCAAAACTAAAAAAGAACAGGTGAATAGAGACAAGTTTTTTTTTTCCTCCTTTAATGCTGTCAGTAAGGTAATGTGATATGAAAACGTACACATTTCTGATTTGATTGTAACTGCCCATTGTTGGGAAAGGCTAATTCTTGAATAGGTCAGTTAACATTGTTACACATGCATAGATCCTATTGGGAATAGTGAATCCTTGTGAATTGTGATTGTGATGTTTTTTTACTTGCGTAATACAGGTGTGCCAACTGCTTCGACTGTCCGTGCTGCATGCACACCTTGTCCACACGTGCCACCAATATCCCAGCCCCTTTGCCTGATGATCCTGCCAAGACCACCATGAAGAAGGCCTACTACCTGGCCTGCGGCTTCTGCCGCTGGACTTCCCGAGATGTCGGCATGGCTGACAAGTCTGTCGGTGTGTTAACTTGCTTGGTGTTCTTATTCATCACAGGAGTGAACCAAGTCAACCTTAATAGGTTATATAAAAATCATTCTCCCCCATTCTATATATTATATTATATATTTAAAGTGCTATATCTTTTTAATTTTTCTTTTTGTATGACCTGTCATTTTAATTAAGACATATTTCAGATATTTTATGTTACAAAACTATTTTTTGTAACTTTTATTGCATGAGAGACATAGTCCTTTAAAATGGAAAAAGGTGGCAATCATCTGTATAATAAAAATCATAAATAAGAACATTAATGAAGCAAAAGTATTTGTGCAATGCTGCATAGTTACCGGAGCTCAGAAATGTACAAGGAAATTGATTTTTAAATTTTTTAATTTTTAAAAGCTGTACAATGTTAGACTTATTTAAGGGAGATGTTGTGACTTAGGATCTACTATGATCAGTCCAGTAAAAGGCAATGAGAGAATGCTCCTGCTCATTTCTGGTCATTTATTGATGTGCAATGTATGCTTCTCTTGCAGCCAGTGGTGGCTGGCTGGAGCCTGAAAATCCTCATGCTCAGCGGGTGGGTTCAGCACCTTCCTTTGTTCTAAGCTTAGATTTTCCAGTTGTACAATTTATGTGGTACCTGCTGGAGCTCAGAGACACTTCTAATGCTTGTTTTCTCACGTAGATCTACAAGCTCATTGAATATTACCAGCAACTGGCTCAACGGGAGAAACTGGAGCGGGACAGGAAGAAGTTTGCAAGACGCCGACCCTTCATGCCATTGGCTTTTTCGGTACAGCGTCCAGTTCAGAGAAATAGCAGCCACTCCAAACTATAATCAGAATTATTGCATTTTTTGGCCAGACTGTTTGGGAGCTCATTCTTGGTAAATTTTAGCATATCAGTGCATGCCTGTCCTCACCCTGCATACTGTTACTTTTTCAAGAGACTGTGTGTCTGTACTATTTGGTTTCTGTTAAATGCAGATTTATGAATTCCAGCTTGTGTGGTAATTGCTCTCTAACTGCATTTATAACCAATCCATTTCTTTGGCTGCTGCATTTAATAACGAAGTATTCGCTCAATTACCCTTTCACCTTGTTGTTTCTCTCCTTTTTTTCTATATTGTTTGCTGCTATTTCTTTTAATCCCTAGCAACATACTATTCATGTGGTGGTGAGTTCAATTTTATGCAACCTTGACTAATACTGTGCATTGCAGATACAAATGAATATTGAATATAAATTTGCTATGCATAGTTTTGTAGCTGGTGAACCTCAGATCACATGAATGCCTCCAGTGCCAGTTGCTTACCCTGCACAAAAGCTTCTTTCACTGCATTATGAGAGACCTACTAGGAATACAGACTTATTGAAATGGGGTATATATGTATTCTTCTGTATGCATTTATAAGATCAAGCAAGGAAACATGATTATTACAGAAAACATGGGCTAATGGGTAAATTGGATTATGCTATTTTATGTAACCTGCTTAATTTAAAACGGTATCATTAAAAATATTTGACAGTTTTTGTCATGTCAGGCCTGGTTCTGAATTTCCACATTGGCTCCAGATCGCTGCCTCTCGACATGCATGCATATTAACGCTGCTGAAACACTTGCATTTCTGCCAGTTACATTCTCATTTTTCATTTTTTTCCTCTGGTTTTCTTAAATCATCTCGTCTTAAAACTATGGCTGCCAACTGTCAGTAAATTTATAGCATGGGTAAGATGTATAGCAAACAAATGAATTGATTTTCATTATCATATTTGGACCCTTAAATATGTTCGTATTTAATTGAAAAGGCAAAAAAAGTTTTGCCGCAGATCACCATGCCAGGGTGTTTTATAAGATGAAATCTGTAGGTAGTAATGAAAACTTCACCCATACTAAAGATTGTGAGATCCACTCCCTGTTGGCAGGAAGTTCTCATGGTGTGGGTCCTGCTAGCTGCTTGTGAACTGGCTGTTGGATTGCAGTTGGTGTTGGAGGTTGGGCTCTAGAGCTGATGGTGGAGTCTGGAACCCTCGGAGGTCCCATTGGCTACGTAACCTGGAAATTCAACTGATTTGCTTACCTTTTTTGTTTGTGTTTTTTTTGCCGACTTTATTTTGTTTTACTGATTCATAATGGGGGCGTCTTGTTTTGGTTATAATTAAATTATTTAGTTATATGGAAATGGATGTATCTGAGACAAATGAATTTTAATAATCTGAGTATGTAGATTAGTTTTAGGCTGTAAACTCTAGTTGCAGTTATTAACCTTTCCACACCTTCCAGTTCAGTATTTTGGTTTAATGTTTCACAGGAGAAGTATGGTCTGGGCACCAGGCTTCAGCGGCAGAGGTCTGGAGCTCCCATCACTAGCTTGGCTGGCCTTTCGTGAGTACTGTACCGCTGGGCCTTGCTCTGTACCTCCTGGCTTTCCTTGTTCGTGAGAAGGGAAAGCTTTGAGCTATCTTGTCTCGAGTTCCCTGGCTATCTCTCTTGCTCTTCCTGTAATGTAATGCCGCTCACACACAATTTTTTATCAGTGATTAATCATTTATTTATTTTTTTTAAGTATCGCTGTGTTTGCATAGATTCGGGTCACAAGCCTTTTAATGATGTTCTATTTTGTTTGCTAGGCTGAAGGAGGGAGAGGACCAGAAGGAGATTAAGATTGAGCCAGCCCAGGCACTAGATGAGGTCGAACCTCTTCCTGAAGACTGCTACACAAGGCCCATGAACCTGCCAGAAGGTATGTCCGCGATTCACAGCTCAGATCAGGTCTGAGTGCTGTGTTGAGTTTCTCCTTGTGCGCAGTGTTGCCAGGTGTGCTTTAGGCGTCTGATAAAATGCTTTCCATTATATTTTGTATTTTATTTATTTCTTTATTTAGCCTTTATTTACTCTCACTTATTTATTTTATTTATTAGATTAATTCCATATTTCTATTATTTCATTGACCTGTACGTTAGTCACTTCTCTCTTTGTTTTGATTTGAATCTCATATGACAAGCACTTTGAGGTGTTTTTTATGAAAAGTGCTATATAAATAAAGATTATTATTTTTTATTCTTTTATTCTTTTTTTTTTGGTGTGCCATGCAGTGACCACCCTGCGGCAAAGGCTGCTGCAGCCTGACTTCCAGCCGGCCGGAGCCTCGCAGATGTACCCCAAACACAAGCACCTTTTGATCAAGCGCTCTCTCCGCTGTCGGGTCAGTATTGCTGCCTGTTCATCATCCAGCACTGCGCTCACCTGCACTGTCTGGATCCTTCCTTCCTTCCTTCTTCGTACTGGGGAGTTTTTCCTTGCCACTGGCTTGCTCACTGGGGGTTTTGGGCAGAGATAATGTGAAGCGCTTTGAGATAATGTAATGTTGTGAAAATGTGCTATTTAAATAAAATAATAATGAATAGAATGTGACCGCAGTGTTACTATCAGCTGGGTAAGAACAGTTCCAGCTTTACAGCAAAACCCAGATAGTAAATCAGAAATGTAAGACATGGTTGGATATAAATGGAGTGGCCCATGATATTGAGCTTTGTTAAATGTGTACATAAACAATATTTGGTCTATGTTTGTTTCCGATTGAAAGACTTTAAGCTTATACAACTAGCTTTAGTCTTCTTGCTGATTGCTGTATGGATTGTTGAATAATTTTAAATGAATATTGTGCTCATTAGACAGTGTTTATAACTTTGTTTTTTTTTTTTTGTAATAACAGAAATGTGAGCACAACTTGAGTAAGCCAGAATTCAATCCAACCTCGATTAAATTTAAAATCCAGCTGGTTGCAGTGTAAGTATTAGTTTTTAATGGTTGCAGCCATTCAATCCAATTCAAATTACTTTACTAATTCAAGTATAATATCATTATTCAGTAATAATTTAATTTGTTCCCACCACAGTAACTACATCCCTGAAGTCAGAATAATGTCTATTCCAAACCTGAGATTCATGAAGGTAGGCAAAATTTGGTTATTTCCTGAATTGTATTGGCTGGATTGTCTTTCTAAACCTTATGTTGTATTTGTGTATGCCAGCTCTATGTAGATAAAGTGGCAGAGTTGTCAATATTAGCTGAGGTCGAGCTGGCCCTTGCACTACTGGTCTGTGTTGACAGGAAAGCCAGGTGCTGCTCACTTTGACCAACCCGGTGGAGAATGTCACTCACGTCACCCTGCTTAACTGTGAGGATGGGGACCCGGATGACATCAGCAGCACCTCCAAGGTACCGGTCCCCGTGGCTGCAGCGTGGTGCTGCTGGCCCTATCAGCGTGACCTGAGAAGCTAGGCATGCTGTTTCCTGCAGTTCACACGACCCCTCTGGAGCTTTTCCTCATACATTGATACCTGGCTGTGTTGCAGGTTGTGGTTCCGTCCAAAGAGCTGGTTCTGGCCGGGAAGGATGCGGCGGCAGAGTATGATGAGCTGGCTGAGCCGCAGGACTTCCAGGATGACCCGGAGTGAGTGGCACTGCCTTTTTAAAATATTATGGGGCTTGAGGCAGAGGGGGGCATGCCTAAGCAGATTAGAATCTAATTTCTATCATTAGTAATGTTGTCAGAACAATACCAGATTTATTTCTGGGACCGCTGTGATATTTTGACTCCACAACACCCTTTGGAGCTACTGGTCATGGTTTAACCGAGGGCCTGATCAGGGGTTGACCCTAGCAAAGGGCAGTTGAGTTTCCCATGGCAGCATTTTCTGACGTGGTACCGACTTAAACTGCGGCTGCCAGGCTGTACCCGTCAGTCGACAACAGTGATTCATTTCAGTTCATTTTTATATAGCGCCTTCCGCAAGTCAGCCCAAGGCGCTTTACATGGGTGTGTTGTCATACATTACAACATCATTAAGATGGAATAATACAAATACCGGGAAAAGGGAAGATGAGAGCAAGGGAGAGAGGAACCAAAAACTCCCAAGTCAACAAGCTGCCAAACCCCCCTGGGCATGCTAACATTATTGAAAACAGAAAGAGTGGGCTTGCTTGCTAAAAGCAAGGTGTAAACTGTGATCAAGGTCAAAGCCAAAGTCCATCAATGAGTCAGTTTTCCATGCTGGCTTGTGTAGGGTGACACATTGAAGGCTGCACCCACGATGTTCCAGTGAATGGATGAATGTCACATTTATATAGGGCTTTTAAAGACACACTGCTGGTGTGACTGAAAGAGGCGCCTACTGACCAGATGCGGGAGTGCTGTAGTTCATGTCCTCTGGCAACATGGAAAACAGCAGTTATTACATGTAATGAAATATGATGGGAAAACTGCAGTGCAAGTTTTAAAGACTTGTTGCCGCAGCCTTCCCGTGGATTGTGAGAGGTTGTTAGCGGCACGCTGTGAAGCACCATTCTCCGATGTGTCTGCAGTGTCGTGGCTTTCAGGAAGTCCAACAAGATCGGCTTCTTCATCAAGGTGACCCCTCAGCGCGACGACCGCGACGTCACGGTGTCATTCAAGATCCGCCACGACTTCCGCAACCTGTCGGCCCCCATCAGGCCCAGCGAGGAGGCCGAGCCTCCCAGCGAAGCCATCTGGCTGAGCCACCATGTGGAGCTGAGCCTGGGGCCCCTAGCTCCCTGAGTGGCCTCCCAGGACCAGGCTCATTGCATCAGGCCGCCACCGGGCAATGGTGCCTCACATGACACGCAGTTACACCACATCACACACTGTAAGATTGTCATACCACCAAGAATCCATTAGTCTCCTTGGCCTGGGACTCGCAACACACAATGTTAGTAAGCAAAAGGAACAAGAAATGAACGTTTACTGTTTTATTATTTACTCTGTTGGACTGGAGGTTGCTGTACTGTCATATGGTTAAGTTTGCCGGAGTTTTATTGGGAATGTAAAGCCTGTTTTGGTTGTGAAATGGCTATTAGACCAATATAACATGTAAACATCAAGCTACTACCTTGAATGCATTAATGATAATATTTGATTTAAAAAGAATACTTAACATTTAGTCCAAACATAATCATTTTCAAGGCTGGCCTGGGAGGGAAGGGAAATTCCACTGCCCTTCCTGGACAGCAGATGGTGCCGTTACAGTGAGCAGTGAGGATTTCACTGCCGCAGCGATCATCTGAGAGGGTACAGGTTTACTTATGTATTTAGGTAGGCCGATCTCAGAAAAGCATGGAATTCAGTTGAACATAATTGTTGAAGTGAGTCTGGTTTATTTCTGATTATCATTATCATTATGTATTTACATCAGCTAAGTCAACAGTGTGCTCACAAATAGCCAATGATACCTAGGGCTGGCACAAATCAGCATTATATAGACAGCACAGATACTTATCTCAGCCTGATTATGAACGATATAGATATACAAATAAAAATTTTTATGGCAGTGCAGCAAGAGTATGGTATGGGAGGATCAGTTGTGCTATTATAGTAGTACATTTAGAACATTTACAGGCTACCTGAAAATGGCATTTCAGATTCCCCACCCTCATCTCCAGATTTTTTTTTAAATAAGCTTGTGTTGGCCTTTTCACACAGACTAATGACTGTCACTGCATAGCCTCATAGTTTTTTTCCTCTCTCCCCCCACTAGTGGTCTGTGTTTATGTAAAAATCCAAGTTTGGAGATGTAAGCTAAGATTGACCGCTTCAACAGTTTTAAAATCTTTTTATGCCCTGCTTGGAATATGGTGGTAGATGTGTATACGCACCTGAATTTCTGCTGTTCTTGGGTATATGTGTGGAGTGCACTATGTTCTGGGGTGGCACAGTTCCCGGGTAGGTCAGGGTCACCTGCTCCCGCCGTTACCCGTCACTCTTGGCCCTGAGTACCGGTCAGAGGTGTCCCTTCTGTACACTAACCCACTGAGGTGATGGGCTGTTGGTCACCTCTTTGGCACAATGTTTGGAGCTCACTGGCTCAATTACAAAATGACACGCGCATATACTCATTATAGAGCATATGTGTGTTGCTAAAATTGTGACCAAACAAGATATTGTAGTGTAGAGGTGTATGAACCTGACTGTAAGTATTTGGGTTTGTATTGTGCCCTGCTCTTAAAGCTTGTGTGATAAATGCTACTCCAGCATTTTAATGCTCTTTCCAGCTGTGTTTCTCTCCCCTTGACAGGCTGTCTGTGCCGAGAGAGGTCCTGTTGAGGGACGTCTTTGCATGTCCATAAATCCGTCTCCGCTCTGTCAGCTCTGCAGCTTTTGGTGTATTTACTGTATGCTTCAGAGTTCCTGCCCGGTACCTTGTCTCTTTCACATGGGTAGTCTACCTTTTTGCTGCGCCACGTGGCATCTTACGTGTAAATATCGAGGTTGAAGGCTATTTATTTATAACACCATCTTGTTGCTTTGGCCATTTACCTGGACTAATTTCCAAGTTTTATTGTAATCTGCTGCTGGATAAAGAGGACTCACAGAATGATATCCACTAATCTCTGCGCTTCGTCTAAAGATTATTGCCCGTGTTCTTTGTAGATCCTTCCTGTAGTTCTACAGTGGTTATTATTTAAGAACATAATATCAATAAATATATCAGAGCAAAACCTGTCTCTTTTCTTAAAGATAAGATTTGTGACTAACAAATGGAACAGAACTGCTGTTTGTGGTGCAGGAAAGTGCCTTTGTGGTAAACATGGTATCTGTGCCAAGAGTCCATTTTTAAATGAGGCCCAAACTGAGGAGGCTGGCATGGATAGTCTCATATGAAATAGGAATAACATTTTAAGCAGTAAGGCTCCTTTCTGTAATGTGTGACTGTTTTCTGGATGCTCAGGGCAGAGGCTGTAAAGCTGTTATCACCCTTCCATTATCATAATTTTCATGGCATTTGACGAATGATTCTGTCAGACGGAGCCTGAGTCGTTTAAAGAATTTTAAGAGCTTTCAGTGATGTGCGTCACGCTTGATAACATCCTGCTGTATTTGTCTTTATAGAGCTATCAGCCATCAGTCACACCACCACAAGTATGGCTCCCAAAAAGAGTAAATACTTTCATTTTGAAACTATTTGTTTTTTATGTTTTGTTTTCTGGTGTTGTGGATGGTGAAATAGTACTTATGTAATTGAATGAGGCTGAAAAAATGTCCTCTCCATGTAAGAAATGAGGCTTTGGGGTGTGGTAAATTATAAACGTTTTTTCTGCTGCATCACATACAGTGCTGCAGTCCATTTGATTTAATGCTTCCCTTTGAGAACGGTACCTCCATCTTCTGTAGAGGAACGCATTTGATGAGAGAATAGGACTGGGCAATGTGTGGAGAGTGTTCTGTTTTTCTTCCTACCAAGAAATATCTAAAAATATATCATGTTAAGATGGATGCTAGTCACGAAAACTTAGTTTTTGAGTTAATGTAGAGGACACAAGTCCAGCTGGAAACAGCTGAGGCCTGAAGTGGCTGGCTTCTGCCCATCCTGGAGGGGCCCACAGCATGCTTCCTGGCAGAATCTGTTCTCAGTCGATTCTTCAGATCTAATCCAGATGATTTAAAAGCCCATTCATGTTCCGTAGTTCTGTTTTTCTGTGATCACATTAGTCAATTTCATATTCATGTATGAAAGGCCTTTTTTGAAAATCTCTGGACATTTGTTCCTGTGCTGACCAAACTAAATGACCTAAGTAGTACTTTAATGACTTGGGCTTTGTTGGGAATGGAATCTAAATAATTTTGTAACCCACACTCAGGACGTTTTAATGCTGTGGCAAACTAACTTTGTTGTATGCCTCAATATTTTCCCTTAATTAATAATACAAATAATACTTAAAGCAGCACTTTTAAATGCGTCAAATAAGTGCACTAGTGAACTTTGGGGGGAGGTGTTAAAATAAATTATTTAGGTTGTATCTCTTTCTCTCTATGTAATACTCATTAAGATGATTCCTCTAGGGCAAGAGAACTTGATAATGTGTCACAATGTGTGCCCTTCTAGTGATGTGGAGTGCCCGTATCGTAAGTAGGTGCCATATATTCCTTTCTTTGCCCCCAACCTTTTATATCAACCTGAGTCCACCACTGAGTAAGTGTAAAGTAAAATGTATGGACCTCTATAGTTGTCTGAAAGTGCAAAAATGATGAGCGACTTGCAAGGGTTATTTATTATTTTGAAATGCAGTAATTATGTAGGAGTAGTGAAATGCACCTTGTGGTAAAAGGCAGTTATACAGATAAATAGCTATACTGTAGCGGTATCCTGTGATGTGAAATATAAGCAAGGTCAGCTACACTGCTGATGTTTCTTCTGTGCCTGTGGACCCCATATGTAATATATTGTCTGCGTGTGTGCATACAGCGATGTAGGGAAAAAAGGTAACTCCATGGAGAGAAGTTAATAAATCCTGCTTTATTAAAGGCCCCAAATGGTGTCTGCGGTCCGGCACATCTTTGGTCTTCTCTCAGAGTGACTTATGCCAATGAATTACAGAAATACAGTATACGGTGCAGAATGCTTCTACCACCTGGCTGTGTGTCAGGCTTCTTTTTTTAAGCTCAATAAAGATTCCATTCTTTTACGATTTAGATGGAAAAGTCTCAGTGCTCGAGGCCCTGTCATTTGTTTTCTCAGTAATGCAAGGCGCCCAGGCTTGAGGTTTTCCAGGTTTTTCTTGCTGGCCTGTGAAAACAATTCAAGATCTAACGTACATTTCAGTACAAACTCTGCATCTGCGTGCCGATGGCATGTTTCAATGAGATGAAACGGCTACGGAGGTATTTCTGTAACTTGTGGCATAGGGGATCAGGTGTGAATATGAGATCAAGTGTATTCAATTATTTTTCTTTGATAAGACATTACCTGGGAAGTGTTAATAAAGCATAAATTTAAATAATTCATAGACTAGTCACAATCCATAATGCTTTTTTTCAAGTACATATCATCATACATATGGTCCTATGTTATATTGTATGGTGTCCTTGGGTGCAAGAAAGGCGCCTTTAAATAAAATGTATTATTATTATTATTATTACCATCATCCTCAATCTGGATTCTTAGACTGATTATGCATAATAATGAATGATTTATAATAGCAGGTTTGTTCAATTAAAACCACGTTAAACAGTTTTACAATCATTAAAAAAATCAATAATCACCAATGTATTCACAAATTTGTACCGTTCTAATAGATTGTGGTGTATGTGAATGTGAATGTACTGAGCCAATCTGAGCCAATATCAGTTTTGGTAAGTCACAGCAAAAGGGGCATGCAAGCACAGTAGCAATAAGCACAGATTAATCTTTGTTTCCAGTTGCTATTCACCAGACCATCATCGAGCTAATTACGGGTAATTGATGACATGAATCCAGATCTGTGTGTCCAGACCTCTGGCTCTTTGAAACCCAGGCCCTGAGCTGGATGTGCCAGTCCTCAAAAGCGAGGCCCCGTTCTGGTAACACTGGAGGATAGGTGAAAAGGACTATTTGGCCAAAGCAGCTGAACTCTGCTCGCATTGACATAAACACTGGAAATGGCCACGTCATTGCTGTGTATCCTTCTGTTTGACCAACTTGACCTGTCACTATGCTCAAGCAGAACCCTAGAACTCTCTACAGTTACAAAAACATTTAGCTCATAAAGGGCATATAGATGACAGAAAAATACAGTAATTTCCACAATGTATGAGTCTTATGCAACTTAATTCGGTGATGGCCAATCAGATATTTAGTTTGCTTCACGATCTCTGCCCCATTTGAAGTTGAAAATGATTCAGTTTGTCAGGATTGTCTGTGATTGCATGACATGCAGCTAGAGAATTATGTGGGAATTTCTTTATTTGTAATAAATTATACATAAGTAATCTCTAGAACAATTAGATGTTTCATTGGGTAGCAGAGTTGTCTCATCAGTTTGAATCCCTCCCCCAAACTGTGTGTATGTGGAGTTTGCGTGTTCTCCCTGTCGTGTGGATTTCTTCTGGGTGATGTGGTTTCCTCTTCCTGTCCAGGGATACCCAGTTACACAGTGGTTTCTCTAAATTGCCGTTAGTGTGCTTGTGTGTGGGCTCTGTGACGAAAAGGGTGGTCCCCCCATTTCAAACTCTGTGCTACTTGCAATAGGCACAGGGCTCCTAGTGACCCTGAACTAAGCAGCTGGAAGGATGGATGACTGGTCGGCAGCTAATTATCGCATGTTACAGGTAAGTTGTTTCATTATGGGACAGCATGTCCTGTAAATCATTGGGGTATATTTCTCTGCCTGTATTAAAACGGTTGTGGGTTCAAATCCTCTGGCTCAACAGAAAAGTCATATTTCCAATGGGCCAGCTATTCTAGGGGAGTGCTACACTATCTGACCTTAATGCCTGATCCCAAAAAGTCTCTCATGGCATATGTAAACACCAACAAATTCATAGATACCTTGTGTAAATGGCAAGTAAAGTATATCTTGATATTTATTTGTAAGATTTTCTAATGACACATAACCTTCGGCCTGAATGCAGAAGTTTGAACAGTCTGTTATTGGGGTAAGACAAGTCCTTAATAATCCTAGCTGCCCTGGTCTTACATCTCTTGATGTAAATGTCCAGCATGGAGGGGAGAGCTGACCTGCAGCAGTATTCTGCTGCCCGGATCACTCCCTGGAGGGCTTTCCGGTCCTGTACACAGGTATTCCCAAACCAGTATGAGATGTCCTGTGTGAAGATGCCTGCAACAGCACCCGAGTAGAAAGCCTTAAGGACAGCAGGGGAAACTCCAAACTTCCTCAACTGCCTCAGGTGGTCCAGACGCTACTTCGCTGCTGCGTAGGTCAGCATGGTCTGGTTGCCTATTAGTGAGAACATTTGTTAATTTGTCCGATGTATGTAACACTACATTATTGTTTTCCATAACCGGTTTCGAAGAACAGGCGCCGCTTGATATTCTTTGTGAGAAATCCGATTACCGAAGCTCCATGAATTCCATGAACATCTCACTGAAGGACTAAAATAAGATAGAGACTGCAAATCAACATAGATTTTTAAACCAAGGCTGGTTTATAATGGTATTGGTTAGCCTTGCTCTTATAAAGAGCCATCTTGTTTCTTAGTGAAGGAAATAAGAAAGTGAATACTGAGTTATATAACTATGACACATTTTCAAGAGAAAGACTCCATGGGTCAGCCACAGTGTCATACTTGCTCTTTTTAACTAAAACAAACAATGTGATATATTGTTATTGAGAGCGCAATATATGGTATAAAAATATTCATAATGTGAAGAAATAGACCTTCCATAATTTTTATTTTTTTTTTTTACAGTTTTTAATTTTGTTTAATGCCCTGCCTTGCGCTGGTAGCCTCCAGGCTTTGGACCCTCATGACCCTGAATAGGATAAGTGGTGATGGATGGATGGATGTACTGGTAAAATATCAGCTAAGCCAGTTTGAAGAGGACCAAATCAAATACCGAACTTGTTTTTGGTTATTTATTGTTAATTGTTATTGGTCAAATGTATTCTGTTCAGCAAACCTTTAAGCTAGAAATGAGTGTAAAATGGCTGAGGTGTGTCATCTGCCATAACGTAAAAGATTTTCAATCTATCGTGCACTGACACTGAGTTGTAAGAAATAATTACAGATGTGTGGCAGACATCATTATACAATGTAAAAATAATCTAGAATGATCACATGGTGCGACTGCCTTGTAGATTCCAAACCCTTAATTTCCCAAAACCACAAAACGTCAGAACCCTGCTATTCCTAAAAAAAGGAAGCCGTGGAGTGGAACTTCTGACATAGACACATTTCAGAATACATTAACATGAGCAAAGAAGGCAATTTTGTATTTTGCATTTACTGATGGAACTCACAGAAGTAGGCAAGAGGTCATGAAAGTATGTGACCTAAGGTTTGTCCCTCTCTGTGGTAACTGTGACATTAGCACAATTATTAAAGTGAAATGCAGACAGAAAAAAAAACAATTGATCTAAATGTCACTGAATGAAACCATAAAAGGTATGCCATTAATTTTCGACAGCTGGTATATAAAATGGATGGGCACTTCAAATGTGCTCCTTATGAGCGAATAGGTGCAGTTCATCCTTTAACACTAGGTGGAGGTATTAAAGCATTAAATAAAGAAGAATGCAGCGCTTTTCTTTAATCAACAGCACATGCCATGATAACCCTTCATGTCTGTTTTTCATGAAAACAGCATATAATTCGCTGTCTACTGTGATTAGTTAACAATATGTTTTCTATATAATATGTATTCCTGAAGTAATGGTACTATAAAAGAAACTGTTTTCCAAGCAATCGTGTATTTGTTTATATCTTTTCAGGCATGCACTAATATATTTATGAAAAGCAAGTGGATAAAATAATAATAAACCCAAATTTACAAGATGCCCAATCAGCTTGATGCATATATTTGAGAAAGTGCGTCTTCCTCTCTCATGACATTCCTTACGCTGTTGTCTGAACCTACTATTTATTGTCCAAGGCATCTCCAACAGCTTGGTTATTAGGAAATGCTCATTATGCATTTAAATCCTGAACAGATATATTTTGGGAATTATATTTTAGATGCATGGAAATATATCTCCATTACTGACTTAATCTTCAAGAAATCATTTGCTCTAATAATTTATATTTCGCAGTTTGTGAACTCTCCCGTGGACTGTTGTTACAGCAATTATTAAAAAATAAATTAAAAAAAACAACCGAAAAACAGTGTTTTATCAGGTTAGATTTACAGAGAACAAGCTTAATTATTTTACAGGAAACAGGTTTATGTATAGAATAAAAATAATCTAGTGATTTTTTTTTTTAAATCCACTAAACATCTTTCAAATACACAAAAACAAGTTGGGTTGCAAACCAACAACATTCACCATGCTCATAATCTACAATTTACAGAAACAAAGCATAATAAATTTTACTCCATTTCAGTGTGATTGCAGCAAGCCAAGTCTAATGAGGGGCTTCCTCTCATTAATAATGCACTATGGATTCTTTTATAAAGGAGTACAAAACATTCTTAGGTCTAAGCTATTGCAACCATTATAATGCATTTGTAGGTATCTTATGGAGTATTATAATCAATACTATAATGCCTTATGACTCTTGAGAGAATGCTTTATTAATCCTTATACCGACCATTATAATTCATTATGAAGGTATCTATAATCTATTATAGACGACAGCTTCAAGTGTTACCAGTTTTCTTAACTTTTCATGGACCTGCACTGGCTACACAGGACCCGTCCAAACAGGCATGATAGAAGTTGTTAAATCTTCATGCAGGTAGTCCTCACTGAACTAGATACCCAGTTTAAGAAAAGAATTGAACTCATAACCAAGAGTAACCAAATGGTCCCTTTTCTGTGATCTTGTTGCTGGCCTAGTTGACTCATGGCGAGAAACACTCGCTTTGTGAAACCTTGCATTAAGTCATGCTGTTCTCCTTCATTTCCTGTCTTCATACCTCTGAAAAGAATTCAGGTTGTCATAATGATTACAACCCTGATTTAATTTCCTGCTACTCATGAAATCTAAGTTGGTAATCAGCTGTACAGAAAGGACCATTTTACTTCTTTGATCACAGTCTTTGCTCTGTTCTAGATTCATGTTCCATTCTTTTGATTTTACACTTAATGCTCTAAATGTACAGTAGTATGGAAACTGAATATGAAGTGAACAAATATGAAAGATATGGAGAAAATGAAGGGTATGAGGACCCCATTTAAATTTAATTTATTTGCTTGTTACTTTATTATTTACTGGAATTTCCAGCACAAATTAGAAGAACAGAAACAAAGTTATGCTTTCCACAAAACACCAGTCGTGTGACCTTGACCAGCTGGAAATTTACAGATCATCGGTCTTACCCTTTTCATCACAAAATCCAAAAAATAACGGCGCGGAGTGTTTTGGAATAATGGCCTTGGACTCTGCAGCACTAGTCCTGTAACCTGTAAACAAAATCACATAAAGTGCAATTAATCTTTACCAGAGAATATTGGCAAGGTTGTGTTCTTAGCTGTTTATGATAGCAGTATTGTTATTGGCATTTGTTGGATCATTGAATGTTTCTTATACATTGCTTATATATTGCTGAAAGGACAATAAAAATTCACCTTCATTTATTCATTTCCATAAACAATTTATTTATTCACTCATCGTAAATCAATTGATACCTTCATTGAATTAATGTTGTAAAAATATGGCTTTTAAGAGAAGATTATACAATGTAATATGGTAACATGCATTTTTCATCATCTAAATTATTCACCTCAGGTGATTTGCCTAACATTTTTGTGGTGTTTACTAAATTTCATAAAATGGTCATTTGAATTATTGTAAAGGAAATTTTCAGTTGCCCTGCGATGGGTTGGCACCCCATCCTGGGTTGTTCCCTAACTTGCACCCATAGCCTCTGGGATAGGCTCCAGGCCTCCTGCAACCCCGATTAGGACAAGCTGTTTCAGAATATGGATGGATGGATGGATGGAAGTTATCAGCATGCCAAAGGATTGTTAAACTTGAAGGCAGTTGATATCTATTAAATGACACTACAAATGCTTTGACTGAGTTACCTGTTGATAAGATATGATAAACCTTATTGATTCAAAATTGAACTAATTATTAATTCTGTTAAGGGTTCTTTCTCAATGTACACAAATTAATTTAGAAACTCATTTTCAATTATATTAGATCTTAGTAAGATAGGAGACTATGAAGTCCAATATACAACCAAAGAGACAGAGATGTCATATAAAGAACAAAATAATGTCTTTAATTATTATTACCTCTTAAGGCAACACTCTCTGTATTCCTGAGACAAAATAAATGTCCACAGTGATCCCTGAATATTCTTTTAATGAGAGATTTTTCACAGCTTGAAAAAGACTAGACATAATTAATTGCATGTCAAGAGGGATATCAAAACATGACCCTGGAAATAAAGAAACAAAGTGTTTCTTCTCCTTGGGTATCCATAATAACACCCCCCACTACTTTCCCCCACTTTCTCCTCTTCCTTCACTCTCACTGCTATACCACCCTCCCCAGTTTCTCCCCTGGCTGTATTCGATCCACCCTTTTGCCTATTAAGAGTAATAAAAGACAGCCGAATTTGCTAAGCTCATGAGTTCTGGAGCCCAGAAGGAGAGCAGGAGAGCTTAATGGTCTGGGGCTTTTGAAAAATGGCTGCCAGCGTGCCACAGAAAAGTAGGTCAGGAAACTGAAACCATGAGGCCTTTCCCGCGCACCCCCGCAACCGACGCATGGGGAACAGCCTCAGACAAGGCTTCCTCTATGGCTCCATCTGTCCAGGTGAACTGCTCATCACCTGCAGTAACCGAACACTTCTGAGACAAGTTCATGTTTTTTTCATTTATGAGCTAAATCCAGTGTGGTTAATTGCACCCAGTGATGAATCCGTTCTGATACACAGATATTCATTTTCTGATTAAACTTTGCAGTCTGCCTCAAATGACTGGAACAGTGCCGGTTGTAAATGGGGTACTGTAACTTATAATTACTTCCAAGTAGTTTATATTCACAATGTATTATTTCTTTAATTAAAAAAGTGAAAGTGAATAATTTTAATTTTATGTTTTGAGTATTTTTAATCACTCACATCATCAATCATAATTTATAAGTGATAGTTTTGTGAATATGTCCTCCATTTTGCACATTCATCCAACAATCCATCTGACTTCCAGCCAGGGTCCTTAGGAAGCCAGGAGCATATTCCAGGCAGCACAGAACGGGGTACACGCGGGATGGACTACCACTTCATCTCACTCAGCCACAGTGCTGCCCCCCATCCATCCATCCATCCATCCATCCATCCACCCACCCATTTTCCAACCCGCTTATCCGGTCAGGGTCGCGGGGGGTCCGGAGCCTATCCCGGAAGCTACGGGCACGAGGCGG
>JAODKL010000002.1:6971514-6996660 GCA_026780765.1 Petrocephalus schoutedeni
GGCACGAGGCGGGGAACAACCCAGGGTGGGGGGCCAGCCCATCGCAGGGCACACTCACACACCATTCACTCACACAGGCACACCTAAGGGCAATTTAGGAACTCCAGTCAGCCTCAGCATGTTTTTGGACTCCAAACTCCACACACATGGAACTGGGCAGGATTTGAACCCCGGTCCCAGAGGTGTGAGGCGATAGTGCTAACCACCGCACTACCATGCCGCCCCTGCTGCCCCCCCATTTTGTAAAATGTAATACAATTACATGTTTATAATGTTAATAGTAGCATTATTTCACTTCCTATAATGCTTATCCAGTACTGGGTGCTGGGAATGTTATCCTGGAGACAATGGCTACAAGGCAGGGGGTAATCCAGGAAGGGGGTGCCAGTAATAACATTTAATAATAATGGCATTAATAACTGGATAGATAGATGATAGATAGATAGATAGATAGATAGATGGATGGATTGATTGATTGATTAACTTTGGGGCATGCTTTGAGCCAAAGGTGTCAAACTCCAGTCCTGGAGGGCCGGAGCCCTGCATATTATTGGGTTTGCCCTCATTTAAATGTGTTCAATTCAGGGCAAGGTTGAACTCACCTAGAAGGCATCTGCAAATTGTGCAATTTCCACATCCCATAAATCACCTGGGCAGTATTGTACAAGCAGAATCGTATTGTTATGTACGTGTTTTAACTATTTATGTAAGAGATTCGGACATGAAGTGGGGTTATACTGTACCCGAGTGCCAGATGTATTGTTTAATGGTGTCTGAATTAACACAGTCAATCGTGAGCGCGTGATCGGGTGCGCCTGTATGTTCGATCGTGTGAGCATGTATCTGCCATCATGTCCGCCTTGTTTAGCAAATCTAGTGTTAAGAATGAGAAAAATTGCATTTATTTTACTTGAGGAATTGCTTCCCTGCCATAAAGGGGGGCCGGCAGGATGGCCTCGCGGTCTAAGGCGCCGTGTTTCCCTCGCAGTCTCCCAGTGGGCATTCATGAAGTTTCATTTTGACCATCATTAGTCCGGGGTACAGACTACAGACAGTCTATGAAAAGCAAATGCAAATCAATTTAAAAAAGGTTGCTGTGTTTTTATATTATAAATTATTATAATATATATATATATTATAAACTCTAAATAGATATTAAGAGTTTTTTTTTAGGTATTAAGACTTTTAAACCGGTTAGACTGATTTACTGAAGAGGACCACCATTTCAAAAGAACAATTCGTTGAAGAATCAGACAAATTCATAAGTAGTGTTTGTGACTTAGGCAATTATGGCGTTGTAGATGGCATAGGGCTTTACTGTTTGAATGAAAGTCACAGAAACAAATGCCAATCAGCGTTGTTTCAGATTTGGATAATAATGTATTTATTATAACCAAGCTGGCGTGTCAAGCTATGACAATGAGCAAAGATGCATTCGTTGAGTGAGAAGTACTTTTGTTAGCCGAGTTTGTCTAATGTTTCGAGCACTGGCAGAGACAGAGGAAGTTGACAATACACACCAATCCATGTCATGGGTACTCATGAAACACACCACGGAAGGGGCACAGGACATTCTACACCTAGAGCACAGCCACACAACATGGACATTCAACAACAACAAATATTTTCATTTACAGTAATATTTGCATGATTATTTGCACTATTTACAGGCTGTGCAAAGCATGCTGGTATGCTGGTCCTTAGCCTGGTGCACCTCCATCCCCCATGGCTGCAATATCAATAGCAATAGAACAGGTTGACAGGGTGGTTTGAGGTGTTGTAGCAGGACTGATCATAGATAAATAGAAAGAAAGATGACTGCATTAGTATGTACTGCTCTATATTACCATTAAATGCTATGGTATGTATTGTTTTTCTGAAACAGTTTGGACAGAAACACTGATGTGATGCAATCATCATTCTTGGAGACATCTTGAGTACCAAGTTACAGCTAGCCCCTTGAGGACACGATGCTGAGTGACCTGGTGTTTTCATTGGGGGCCTCGGGTTCTTTCACTTGCTTTGTTTGCTTATGAAAGGTCCCATTGCTCTCCTTCTGAATGAGTATGTCTGAATGGCTGCAGTGTGTGATCAGGTGAACGGCACGGATGTTTATGTGTCACTGGGGGAATCAAGTCGTTGATAATGCCTCCCTGTGGAAAGGTTGTGTTACGCTGTGGCCACGTGCTGTGGCCACAAATGGCTTTCAGTTTGGGCTATCGCCTATGCCTTTAGTCTAATATGACATTCTCTTTAAAGCACCAGTATTTTTAGCAGCTTACTCTTAGCAAATTGTTGCGTGCTCCATTAACATTTGCTAATTCAGGGCTTTTCATCTCACTGGTGATCAAGGCAAACATTCTTCATTTGCCCTTTATCTTCCTTGCTCTGACCATAGTGCATATCAGTCTCGGGTTCTGTATGAGTAGGGCACTATATGGAGCTGAGCTCCAGGAGTGGGTTTCCTGCAATGAACTCGAGCTTGCATTGCCAGGCTTGGACGGGGCCAACAGACACATAGCAGAACACAGCAGTGTTTTCACAGGTGTCCAGAAACTTCGAGGGAGCCGACTGCTGCATAAAAACTGGATCTGGCACCGAATGCAATTACACGTCCCTGTAGGCATGCAAGGTTCTTCCCGAGTTGGAGCTTTGAGTGGGAGGGCTTTCCATGTGTCACAGGAGGTCCAACAATTCGGCCTCTGCAGGAATAAGAATAGGTAAGGATGGAGCCAGGGCAAAGGGGAGAAGAAGAATGTGCTGGGGCACGCAAAGAAAACGAACAAAAACCTAATGAACTCATGCAGTTGGAGCTTGTAGAAAGATGTGCGATAGGCTGCAGTGTAATGCTAGACATTCATCAGGTGGCGTCTGCATATCGTGATTTACTCCAGAGTTGTTAAGTCGCATGGAACAGCTATTTCCTTTCCAACGCCAGGACAAACAATCAAGCACTTGCTAATCCTTGATGACTGATAAAGACCACTCTATTTTTGACCCCAGTTTCTGGGTTTAACTTTAATAGCATTGTCTGTTGTACCAGTTAAAGTTAAAATGGGCATATACTGTATATTTGAAGTGAGCATAGTAAACTGCTTTTGACTGGAGAGTGAGGAAAACATTTCAAATATCTCCATTTATCCAGCCTCATCACGTAGACAAACAGTTGTTGGCATCTCGCATGCAAAATATGGGTAATTTGCACTAGTAAAACTAATGAAATATATTTAAAATCATGAAATTAAAATTATTAAACAGAATTAAAACATTTGCAAGTATCATTAAAATGTCCAGAAGTCAACACACAAACTTGGTATTAATCCAGTTTTAATGATTTCTGTGACGAATTTCAGTCAGATCTGGTAACAAACCTTTATTCTAATGTAAGAAGAAGACTGTGTGTTATTCGTGGTCAAGGAGACTGTCTGCAATAACCGAGTTAAGTAAAGGGGTGAATAGCCAAGGAGAGTTTTATAAATAAGTGTAAACCAATAAATGCTACAACAAGTTTGCAATGAGGGCCATTTGAATGAGGAATACAGAAGGCAGTGCCATATATTAAAGGTGGCATTTGTAACAAATTGAATTACAGAATGATGGATTGGATCTAGTTTCCAAAGTGTTTCTTTTGGCAGACATTCTATTGATTGTATCACCATAATCAAATAAGGGAAGTATGGTTGGTTGAACAATTATACTTTTAACAGCGTATGTAACAGAGGAACGGATTCTATATAAAAAAAAGCCTTGATCTTAGACTGCAACATGGTAATGGTGAGAAAAGGACAATAAATTATCTAACCTGATGCCTAGGTATCTGTAGACAAACTGTTCAAGAATAATTCTTTTACTTGTAATGTGAAAAGTAGAGGCAAATACAGTACCTTTAAACTGAGGTTAGCAGATGCCTGCTGTATTTCCAGAAAACTATCCTGAAGGGATTTTAATGCTGCATCGACAGAACAATCTGTGGCATACAGATTTGTGTCATCAGCATAAAAATGAACATGAGAGAAGTGAACAGCACTCACAATATCATTAATAAAAGCGGAAAAAAGACTGGGACCAAGTATTGAGCCCTGGGGAACACTATAAGAAACATTAAGAGGCTAAGAAAGATGGTGGTCTAAAGTTTCACATTGTACTCTATTGTTCTAAACCCAAGTCACCGATTGACCAGAGACTCCTATGCCATCCAGTCATTTTAATAATAGGCCATGAACCGCTAGAGTGAAAAGCTTTCACAAGGTATAGATGTGTACACATGGGTCAGTTACAAATAAGGGTTGGCAAGATGAGCAATACAAAAATCTTTTTAAAAACATGCATCAGGTTTGTTAAAATGTACAGTTTTGTACAGTTTTCATTCACACCATATTTTTTAACATTGAATATGCCAAAAATTTTAAATAGTGTAACCACAAAAGAATGATAAATATTTAATATTTTACCCACCTAGAGTGTATGTAAGTGTACTTATTAAAACAATGACTGCATTTTAAAATATCACATAAAAATAGATTTTATTAGGATCATCTTGAAATTTACATTTTACGCATTTCTGCAATATTGAGTGGGACATATGAACACACCTCTGTTCCTAAATATTCTGACAACTTAAAAACATGTAAAACATTACAACAGTCCGATAGAGGATTTCATTTTAATACACATTAATTTTCATTATACTACCATATTTTTCTGATAAATGCCGGTTACGCCAATTAACACAAATTTAATAATTTAATAATAACCATTTAATAATGTTGCTTCTACAGTCAAAGACATTTTGCGTAGAAAAACTGCACACTGTGAATTCATGTCTTCTATTGTGATTTCATCCATTCATTCATCCATCCATTATCTTATTTGGAGCTGGGTCATGGGGCAGAAGTTTAAGCAGGGATGCCCAGACCTCCCTCTCCCCAGCTACCTCCTCTGACTCCACCGAGGAAAGACCAAGGCCAGGTGAGAGATATAATCCCTCCAGCATGTCCTTGGTCTGCCCTGGGGGTTTCCTTCTGGTTGGACATGCCCAAAACACCTCCCCTGGGAGGCATGCAGGAGGCATGTTTGACAGATGCCTGACCCACCTCAACTGGATCCTTCCTGACCCCTCCTGCATGCCTAAGCACCCATCACCCTGTCCAGAATTTTTATGTTTTTATTGAAAAGCCATACTACTGACGGGTCGAGCAAAGGGGTGGGGTGGGGCAAGAGGCTACATAGTTAAACTGATGGTACTTCGAGAGCATGATTAAAATAAAATTCATTACCCAGTGGGAGCGCCTTCATGTAGTGGAGAGGCAGCAAGCTGTGCAGTCTCATACCAGTAAGAACCTCTGTTCAATTAGCTATCCTTCTCTGCCTCCTGGGGATCAGAGACCGGGTGAGTCTCGCTTGCACCATCCCCACATCCTGGAAGAGTGCCACAGCCTTGGAGATCCTCCAGACTGTGGGATTACTCCTCCATTCCAGGTGGGGATCCAGGTAGGAGTAGAAGTCCTCCGCTTGAAGGTGGGGTGGCTCCCACGATGCTAGCAACCCCTTCAGTCCTCATATTCAAGTTACTTGGGGAATCTGGTGAACCAGATGCAGGGAGGCTTGGAAGCTTGAGCAGAGGTACAGGCTGCTGGAGTTTTAGGGAGTCCAGTCTGTTATACATGCGGGACGAAAGACTAAAAGGTGAGCATTGGGCAAAAAGGGGGTTTATTAACTGTACGGGGGCAAGTGAACAAACGAGACTTGGAGGGATCAAAACAAGAAGGCTAGTATGGAGAAGGACATAGGCTGACAGGAGGCGCAACGTCAATGACTGGACTGGGGCTGATGAGACAAACAGGTACTAAAATATAAAGACTAATGAGGGGTAACAAGCAATAGGCGTGGCTCATCAGGGCCACATTAGGGAGGAGACAGGGGGGTCAAGTGAACATGGCGGGCAGGAAATTAAGCATTGAATAATTGCTCCAATTTATCAATCTATTTTTTTTTATATTTTTTTGGCCAGAGTAGTGTGAATTTATCCATAGTTACTTTGCATTGTGAAAAAAATGCATAAAGAACTGCAGCATCTGTCTGTTGCTTCAGTGGATTTGTTACATTGGCTTGTGTAGCTGAATAATGAAAGCGCAAATAATGATATAAGCAATGAAGTTAAGGTATTCAGTGGCTGTTTTTGTATTTTAGGTTTTCTTTTCATTGGATCAATGATAAAAAGCTATTTTCCCCCAGCCTGTTTATGTTATGTACAAAAAACAAAACCTTTAATAGCTAAAATCAGTGGTGATGCCTGCTATAATCATGGTGAATTCTCCTCCAGTCTTCTCATGAAAGCACAGATTGTGTCAAGCACATTGCTACCTAATGTGCTGCATAATGAGAGGAGAGGGTGATGCTGGGAAAACTCACAGAGTGAATAAGCACTCTGGCTGTGCCATACCTGCCCTTTAGCATTTAAAACAAGCTTCTGACGCACATTCCGCTCTTCACACAGAATTACTGTAGCTGCTGCTTATTCTGGCAAAAAGGCCGGGCTGAGCTTTATGCAACTTCTTTCCAGTTGTAACTATTATTTTTTCAGTTATTTCATAAATATTTCCTGTCTCCATTACAAGTTAAAAAATTATAACAAAATCGGCACAGTAAAATTTGAAAAAAAACATAATGTCAATTATATTATGACATCAATCCAGCAATGATTTGAATAAAATATTGTTCAATTACAGTTTTTAGAGCAGATATCTTTAATTATGTTGATGGCAATTTGTTATTCTATATATATATTTCGGCAGGAGTTGCTGGTTACCTTTCTTCCTACCAGCAAATAGAGGAAGAAGCAAAGAAGGAAGCAGAAGAAATAAAAACATCTATTATGTACAGTTCCATGTTTTTTAAATTTGCACTTCTGTTTCTATGACAGCCATTCCTTGTGCAGGTTTTGCTAAAGTCCAACACCAACACACCTGATTCAACTTAATGAGGAACAGTTTACCATGAACCATACCTGAACTATACCTGAACCAAACAAGGATTGATTTGGGAACCAAATTCTATGGACTTAACCTACCTATTTTAATAGGACCAAAAGGATGTCATAAAGCATTCCTAATAATACATTCCAAATTATCTTAATCACGATATATAATCAGTTTTGAAAGAGGAGAAAAATATTGCTATTCTGATTTTACTGGTGGAAAGAGTGAGCAAAAGGTTGCTTCTCAGCTTAATATTTCCAGGGCAGCAGTCTAATGTTGGAGATCACCACACACTCATCGTACAATGCCTCATGATTTGAAGGATGACATCAAGTGACCTTCAGAAAGAATAGGAAATTTTAAGTGGTGCTAAGACCACAGCTAGGAAGGTTTGAAACAGGCATGTAGAAGTAGGACTGAAGTCCCACAAGGCAAGGCAGAAGCCCTTCTTTAATGAGAAAAAGAGGACAACCAGGCTGGATCTTCTTTAATGTGTCCAGTTTTCGATATGCACTGTAGGTAGAACAATACTTAGACAGAAGTTGTATTAAATTTGATATCTTTTTATCATATAGACCATCAGTGTAGTGTTACTACATGAGTCAAAATAAATATCAAAACTTAAAAACAAATCTAAGCCAACATAAGCCATTATGGGTACTTGGAGTGCATTACATAATGCTATATAAGAAGTTTATAAAATAAACTATTATATTAAGCTACAGGGGTTGGACAATGAAACTGAAACACCTGTTTATAGACCACAATAATTTATTAGCCTTTTATGGCCTTTTGTCGTAGCCAATACAACATCAGTTCAACTTGGGAATGACAGGTACAAGTCCTACAGAGTGGCCAGAGGGATTTTGAGGCATTTGAGCCAGGTTGTGCATGTGATGCTGGTGGAGAGAAGCATTTCCTGACTCATTCTTTCAAAATGCCCCAAAGTGGCTCAATAATATTTAAATTTGGTGACTGTGCAGGCCAATAGGAACTTCACTTTCATGCTCATTAAATTACTCTGCCACCAGTTTTGCTGAATTGGTGCATTATCATCCTGATACAGGGCGCCATTTCCACAGTCCAATGTTTGAACCACTGAATGAACATGGTCCTGCAGAATGGTGCAGTAGTCCTTGGCATTGATGTTCCCTTCTAGAATACATAATGGGCTTAAGGAATACCATGATATTGCAACCCAAACCATCATATACTCTGGAGCTTCTCCACACTGTAACTCTCCTGGATGTGGGAAAATGAAGGTGGACTTATCAGAGAATTATCCATGTTTCACAGCCCAAGATTTTTGCTACTGGCACTTTGAAACCAATGTTTGGCATTGGCACAAGTGATCAAAGGTTATAGCAGCCCGGCAATGAATACTGATCCTGTGGAGCTCCCAACAAACAACTTTGGTGGAAACAGGAGAGTCAAGGTACACATTAATTTCTGCAGTGAGTTGGGCAGCTGTGGTCTTATGTTCTCTGGATACAATCCAGGTTAGTGCCTGGACATCCCTTTCCGAAACCTTCCTCATGTATCCAGAATTACTCCTTTTGGATGTGGTCCATCTTTCATGAGTATGCTGACATTACCCTGGATACCTTGGCTCTTGATTCACCATAAAGACTATCCTGGCTATCCTGGTGCCAGTTGTGCCAGTGAGATGCACACCAACGATTAGTCCTCTTTTTAACTCTGATATGTTTCCCATTATTTTGCATGGATTGCAATATTTTATGCATAGCTGTGCTATTGCTTGGCTAACTCAACCTTTACACTCTGGAGAGGTGGTGTAAAGTAGAAACGTGTTCTGTGTAGTGACAAATTACGTTTCTCTGTCTGGCAGGCTGATGGACGAGTCCAGGTTTGGCAGATGCCAGGAGAACATTACCTGCCTGACTGCATTGTACCAGTTGTGAAGTTTGGTGGAGGAGGGATAATGGTGTGGGGTTGTTTTTCAGGGGGTGGGCTTGGCCCCTTATTTCCAGTGAAGGGAACTTTTAATGCTTCAGCATACCAAGACATTGTGGACAATTCTATACTTCCAACTTTATGGAAACATTTTGGGGAAGGCCCTCTTCTGTTCCAGCATGTGCCCCAGTGCACAAAACAATGTCCATAAAGACATGGTTGGGTGAGTTGGGTGGTGTGGAAGAACTTGACTGGCCTGCACAGACCCCAATGAACAACTCTGGGAAGAACAACCTGTGGTTCTAGGAGGTTGGATAGAAAGCGAATAAGTTACCTAGTTGAATACCCATGGCCTGTCATCCAAGTCAGCATAAATCTGCATAACATGAAATATTGAGTCCGGTACAATAAAACAAATTCACTGTGAAAGCAAAGTAGCATCAAAGCTGTTTTTTCCAGCCCAAGAGTATAGTGAGAAATGCATGGTGTCATGTCCTGCCTTCTTGCCCCTACTGCTCTCTCCCCAGTTGCTTGTTTTGGCTTGCCTCTCGTTTCAGCCCTTGTGTGGATCACACCAGCTGCCTCTTGTTTGCCCCCCTCGTCAACCCTCTATAAGAGTGCCTCCCAGTTCTGTACTCCCCAGTCATGTCACTGATGTCATCCTTGTGTGTGCTCTGCTGTATGCCCTGTTTGCTAGTTGTGCCTTTTATTTTGACCCCACATGGTCTGTTTGTTTGCCCTGGTCCTGTTATCTTTTAATAAATCCCTCATTTGGTTTGTCCTTATGCCTGCTCCTGTCTCCTTCCTGTTTAACTCGTGGTGCATGACATCAGAAGCTAATGGTCTTCACTCAGTTTGATTAAACCAGTTTATTTCATTGTCTTATTCATCTAAAAACCTAAATAATACATCATCATTTTAAGTTTAGCAAATATAGCATACACTCAAAATTGTCACATCCATCTCCACCAGGTCATCTGCATTACCCTGTTCTGGTGCCCCGGGGTATTAATCTCACCTGTCTGCCATTTCACCTAATCAGCCTCACTGTATATGTTTTTTTTTTTTGTGAAAGTTCTTACATGCTTTTAGCCTTCAGCTGATGTTTACATTCCTGTTTGACATTGATAAACATTGTGTGTCAGCTATCTCGTGTTTACATGATGAACATCAGCATGAACTGAAAAATAGAAGTCAGACAGCACAATGCGTGAAGAGACTGGTGCGCTGCTTTAAATAACGAAGAAGTGAAGAATAATGCACCAACACAAATAAACGTACCGATAAAGTACATGCACAATATAATTGCAGCGATTGTTAGCTCAGCTGGTGGCATGTTTGAGGTATGTAGGATGGAGACCTGCTATAGGCTGACCATCACTTACTAGTGCGTATCTCATAACACAGCACTAGTCTCACAGACTCAGAAACTCTTTGATCGCTGATTTGTATGTTTTTCCTTCTCTGTATATTTCTTCACATCAGCCATTCATACTTTTGCAGCAGTTGTTTATACATTTGTGGGCTGCGCCCTCATCCTACCCAATTAAGGATGCTGTAGTAGATGGCATCGTGGCCTCAGGGTTGTGGGTTCCAATGTGGCCACAGTACTGTTACCATGTTTCTCCATGCTTGTGTGGATTACCTCCCACAGTGTGCATGCATACTACCTGCTGTTCTGCTGGGCTAAACAAAGAATGACTTTGATTCATGCCATGTGCCACTAAACTCTGATGAATAGCAATAGGCTGAGAAGGATCATTTGTTATTTTGTATCTTTGTCTCTGGGATCTCTTTCACCATGCCACATGAATTCTGTGCTAATTGATTTTCAACACTCTCAAGTCTGACTGGTGTTTTTTATTCTTATAGACGTGCTGAATAGAATGAAACCCCCAGACTGTGTTGCATGATGAGATGAATGGTTTAGGCCAGTAGTGAGGCAGGGATTTTGGGAAGACCGATCTTTGCTTGTTTGCCAGCCAGGGGTAATAATAACATAATGGCATGGAAACACACATCTGTTTCCACATCCTGGTAAGTAACCATTGTTTTATTATCCTGCGTGACATGGGTTACATTTTAGTTGCTATGAAACCAAATTGCTCTCTACTTTTTCCACTTATAAATATTTCAGCCTATTTCCAACTAAAATTGAATTGATTTATCATAATATGAAATCCAGGATAGCTAGGTAGAAAATGGATGGATGATCCAAAATAAAAAATTGTTTCATCTTTATTAAGTTTTATTTTAAATGTAAAATAATATATTTTTGCTTTTTCCTCTTAATTGTCTGGATAATCCATAGACCCAAAACATAAAGCAGTACTTTCTAGAATAATTTACATTCCTAATAGTAGTAGTAAATTTGATTTCTTACAATTAAGATGTAGATCAGTGTTACTGAATATTGTACCAAAACAGAGAATACTAGTTTTCTTTTCTACCATCAGTAGAGCAGTCACATGGAATCATTTAAATAATAAAATCTTTATTAAAAAAGTAAAAAAAAAATTGTAAACATTTTCCGCACACCAGATCAAAGCAGTTTAATTAGTCAGGATTTTATGTGCATTGCTATAAAGACATTTACTGACTTAGAGACAATAATAGCATAAAATATGTGCCTGAGACTATACGCTTTAATTCCCCTACCAGTTTGTTTTGAAATGGATTGTATAGAGATTGAGAGGAAACTGCGCAGAGAGACAGAAGGATGAGTACAGCTTCAGTATGGTACAACAGCAGATCAGTGGCCAGAGCCTCCTGGCCCTCTGCATTTGCCTCACACAGAAGCCGCTGGACTACGGCCCTAAACGGAGCTAGCTATTGTGTAGTCCCCTGCGGCATTGGCAGTTAGAGCAGTGCAGGACTAACAAGTAACAGAACATGCAGGAAAAGCACAGAACTTAGCCAGGATTCTGGATCCACTAGGACTCCAGGGGCTCTGGCTTATGTTGTAAAAACTGGACAAGTTTGTTCCAAAGTACAGGGAACTATGAGCTCGCGGTTTTAAAGATACGGCACATTTCTGTTTCTACATAAGACCATATTGTTGATTGTTGGTATTAGTCATGATCCTCATTCAGTAGATTATTGGTAGAACACAAATGTGCAACGAGAGATTACAAGTCAAGTTTATTTTCCTTAAGTTACGCAGTGAAGCGGTAATTAGCTTGCAGGGAATCCCTAAGATGACAACCTTTAAACATTCGGCCCCTACCCATGCTGCTGTCAGTCTGCTGATGAAATTAAGAAATACATACATTGAAATCTATGGCTAAGACATCTCTTTTTTTTTTTTGTTCAGTCAGTTCTGTTACACATTATCTAATACATGCATTATTAGTTCTTCATTAGCTTCACTCAGGTTTGGAAACAAAATATGCTATTTATATCTCTGGCTGGATTTATGAAGCATTCTTAGGGGTTGAAAGGCTCTCGTGACCTTTCAGTTGTTAGGAAAAGTTAAAAGTTTGGAGTCAGGCATGGAAACAGAGAGTTCTTGGAGAGATGGCAGGGAAGCTTATGTTGCCAAATACATCATTCAGGATGTAGATGGCAGGCAGTCAAGGCTTTGAAGTCTTCTGTGCTGCAGGAACCTTGTCAGTCCACTGTTAACTTATCCCCGATTGGAGGCCCTCTACTGTTAAGTGGGATGTTCCCTGTCTGGGTCATATTGCCTTGTGAACTTTTCTCTTCTGAGTGTCCTTGTTGCTCAATGGGGTCAGTTCGGATGGGTTCCAAGGGAAACAGGCTTTCGTCTGGATAGGATCAGCACAGATTGTATTTTAGACTGAATTATGTTGGGGGGGGGGGGGGGGGGGAGGTTTCAAGTAACACACCCCTGTTTTATCTGGAAGCAGAGGCTCTCGACAAAGAATGGCATTTTTGATGTTGCCCCAGTGAATCATGTCGGCTGAGGGAGAATGAGAAGGAAAAGTAAGAAAGAGAAAAAATGATCATGCTGATAATTTACTCATGATTTTTGAGATTGTTTGTGCCTCATTCTAGTCTGTTTGTGCCTCATTCTAGTCTGTTTTCTCATTTTTAATTTTTCTCATTTTGTCAGTTTTTTTTTCCATAAGTAAATAACAGACTTGACCTTTAACCCAGATATATATTTCTTAGACTAAAGTTTTTCCTTCAGTGCGGATGTTTTCCATAGACCATAATGTTGTATAAAATGTTTGGAAGATGTTTATATGCATGGAATCTGCAGGTCTGGGCAAGTGAGACTAAGCAAAGCCTGGATGAAGGAGATAGAAATGCACAGTTTTGTTCAATCTCGTTTGCTTCTGTTATGGAGCAGCACTCATGAAATCACACATGTTCACTTTTGAAGTATATTCAAGGTATTTTTCAATAAAAAAATTAAAAACTTTAACAGCGTGAATGTAACTTGACAGTATAATGTAGTATTTTGGGTCAAATTAGGTCCAAAATGAACATATACGAATAAAAATATGTAACTCTATGTTTGGCAGCATGGGTGTCGCTAAGCCCATTTTACTGGGGCATCAGCTTTGCCCCATTAAAAAAATTCATGAACATATCTCTACATTTTTAATCGGGTTGGGGAGGGGGAGTGTTACCCCTAGCAATGCCCCTGCTTGGCCAGATATCTCAGAAAACACTTTTGCAGATGAAGGCATGTAAGATTAACATCAAGCAAAATGGTAAAGAGCACAGAGTACGACACAGTAAAGTTAGTGAGTGAGCAGAGAGTATGCGCTATGCTGGTATTCCATGTGTGGTTCTCAAGAGAGCAGCACTGACCTTCAGGTGCGAGGATGTCCTCGTCGTGTGTAGCATTTCAGCCTGGACCTGCCAATTAGGACGTGACCTTGCCAGAATAAACAAGGCCGCGCACCCAGGAACAGGCAGAAACAGGTGCCGTTTCTGCTTGCAGTGGAAGGAAGAATGAGCCGGCCACTGTTTTTGTGCCCCATAGATCCTTCCAGGGCATGGAAGGGGAGGCTGTCAGGAGGTTATGATGTGGCTGGATGGTCTGAGCCCAAGGGAATGCTGGTTGCCTGCTTTTCCTGACTGTATTCACTGTTAATTTAAATTATACTGGAGGCTGCAATTTGCGGCTAGGAATGGACACAGGACAGGAATGATGCAGAAATTAACTCTACCATAAAGTCAGTATTCCTGTTGAGACATTTTATCGCAGTTTCCATATGGATGGGATTTTTGAGTTTCCTTAAATTAAGTCACCTTGCTCCACCTGTAGACACAGACCTGTAGTCTGAAATTAGTCAGTGATATCAACAGGGTAGTTCATCAAGTATCAATACATGTGCATATCCCCGGCACTGAATTAGCTGCCCACTGCTACTGTGTATCACAATGTCACATATGGGTTAAATGTAGAGGACGCATTTCTTTGTTGTGTGCCGGGTGCTGTGCTGTGCCAACAATGACAATTAATCACTTTCACTTCACTTTCACTTTTACTTAGTATATGCTATTTAGGTACTTGACACATTTCACTTAGCTCCGAGTTGCTGCTATTGCGGATGTGCAGAGTGATGTTTTCCAGTATACGTGCTTTGAAATCTGACAGATGATGTACTTATGTAATTATTTGCCCCCATCAATTTATTTTTTGGGGGGTATTTCAGACTTTATTTTTGGTTTTTTTTCTCAAAGGTTGACGGAAGAAATTTCAAAATGAAATAAATGTCAAGATGAAGGCACCAGATTAGAACAAAATGCTGCCTTACATTCATCTCAAAAAGAAAATCCTTAAACTTTTCCCTAAAACTGTTTAGCGGTGACCTTGCATAACTTTATTGAAATTGTTATGCAAATCATTATTATAAAGATCATAAGAACCCTATTCTTATATACACCCACATATGTTTACAATCACGACAGCCTTAACCCCTACCCAGCCCTCACATTAACTATAAGTAACCAAACAAAAACAAGGCTTTGGCATTTTTAGTTTTTTGATTACAGTCACAGAGTTTTATAAAATTCAGTTTCCCCCAGTGTGGATCGAAAAGGTGGTCCCAACAAATTCAATATAACAGTTTTTTTATCACATTATGGGGACATTTGATGACACACACACAGAACCATACATGTTTCTATTGCTAGCTCAGTGTGGACCGGCCATTCATTTATCTAGGAAAAACCCTAATCCCAATAATGACACCCTTAACCCCTACCCAGCCCTAACCTTAACCATAAGTAACCAAACAAAAAAGACTTTTGGCATTTTTATTTTTTGATTGCATTCACAGATTTTTATAAAATGAAGTGTAAAGTAGTGAGATCCTTTGGCCCTCACAAGTACAGCAAAACCTGTACATACACAGACTAGGTATCTATATCTTTGTGGGGACTCTCCATTCATTTCTATGGGGATAACCTGAATCCTAACTATGACAACCTTAACCCCAACCCAGCTAACCCAAACAACGCATAATGACCACAATGTCAAAATAACAGGTTTTTATCATGTTATGTCCCCATAATTTAATATATACATGACCATATGCACACCCACACACATGCATGCACACACAAACACACACATACTTGCACATACACGTCTGCACTCACACACACACTCACACACACAATTGCTCTAAAAAGCTGCTTGTTTTATTTTCATTGCTTTGGTAATATACAGTATTTGACCATGATTTAGCAGAAATATGCAAGTACATTTTCCCCCTGGATTTTCCAATGGGGAATGTAAGACACGTGACCTGTAAGCAGAGCAGGTATTTAGGATGTAAGAGAAGGTGGCCTGTACGCTGAGCGGGTAATATGTAAGAGAAGATGACCTGTAAGCAGAATAGGTATCTAGAATGTATGAGATGGTGACCTATAAGCTGAGCAGGTATTAAGACAGTGATGTGGACAGCAGATATAACAGAGAAATGTTGTTACAGAAAAAAAATTATTTCAGGACTCGTACCTTTCACTGTATATTTACTTTCAACATTTATGCAAAAAATATGCTAAATTCTTGAATGGTAGCAAATTGTTTCACAGAATAGTAGTTCCATGTTAATTATGTCATGCTTTCTCCTTCTGTGAATCAACACCTTCTCATTTATGTCCCAGTTCTAGCCTTCCAGAACCTTTATACATCAAAACAGTCATATGTCCACCAGAGAGGTTTTTTTTTCAATCATGAACATGCCTTTAGCTTTATCATGCAAAAAAATCTTTTAGTTTTGTCTAAATCCGAAGAAAACTGGCTTGTTGCTAGGTAATAAAAATGTTAGCAAAATACAGAGTATTAAATTGGGCAGTGAATCCAGACGATTAAAACTTTTGTAGATTCATGGTTTAAATGCATTGGCTGTGGGACAGGTTAAGCTAAAATAAAGATACCCATTGCTCTGTTGAGAGTGTGATCGATGTCAACTTGGAGGTCCAAGGAAGCAGGGAATGAGTGGAAATTGACTCCATATGTGTCCCTCTCTCCTTTGATCAAGCGACGTAATAGGCAGAGTCATGTTTACTGAACCAGTGGAGGAATGTTCCATTTGTATTTTAATTAAGTGACCAATGTCAGTCGTACAGTGTTTTGTTAATGGCAAGGTTCTGCATGAGCTAGAATGTAATACAGCAATTAAACGACAGCAAAGACGGAAATAAAATTCAGATTTAATACAACTGTTCAATGCTAACGAAATGTCGAAGTGAGGATTTTACAGCAACCACAAATGAAAGCTCTATTTAGCTTTCTTTCTTGACTTCCTGTTAATTCCACTGGTGCTATTTTTTTCATTTTCAGTTATTATTCTTGTCTCGTCTCATTTGGATCTGTTTAGGAGCAGTCGGCCAGGGAAAGACGTCGGCCCTCATCGCATGTACTAAGTATGTGCTGTGAGACACAGATTCTTTACTGCTGTGCTTTATTTTTGGAATAATACTTTTCATTACTTTTTTCGCAGGAAAACAGGAAACCCATCAGTCCAAGGCTTAATGGTTTTTAACTCAGTTAATCTTATTGATGTTGTACACTAGGTCTGACCCCTTACCCTTATGAGTCAGGATGAGCATAAATGCTTATGTTTTCTTACAGGGGGGAAGAAGAGTTTGGGCTGGAGTTCCATTTACTCTCCATCACAGCCTGACACAGTCCTCCTCAGGATTAATAGTATGTAACTCAACAAGCTCAACAAGAACAACGCCTTGAAAACACTTGACATTCCTCTAAAATATAATTATTGCAATATGTTGAAGATGAGATCATGAGGAATTGATCGAGTGTTTCTGTCTTACATATTATCTCATAAAAAAAGCATGTCAGTGCCAAGTTCAGGTTAGTTGAGCTCAAACATAATTTCTGGAAATACGGTATCTGTTACATATGAAATGTGTGTTCCTGCGGGTTGTTTCTGAAAAATGTCCAGACATATTGTGTTTATGCTTAAAGCAGAAAGGACAAATTGGCAGTCATGTGACTTGAAGGATTCAAGTGACAGTTTCTGGTAAAATGCTTTGCTAATGTACGTAAATGGACAAGGTGACTAGAAAGATAAACCATATAGCGGGCATTGGTTATATTTCAGTTTAGATGACATTCAAATCTGTACAGATCACTATGGATTATACTGTATCTGTACGTGTACACACCAAAAACTATACAGTTATTTGGTGTGTATATATACAGATATTAATTATATAATCATTTTTCAATCAAAATTTTAGTAATACAATGAAAACATGTAAAAAACATAATTTAGTTTTCTGTCCTAATATGCATACCTGTTATGGTTTTGGAAAATCCAACTTGATTTGTAGTGCCATGATTTGTGTATATAATATTTTGCATGTACTATGAGACATTGTATAACTACAGTGCATTTAAAATTTGTTATAATCTGTCAGTGGGAGTTTGTGGGAAAATATTCCTTTATTGCATCCCTGTGGTCTCCAATGACCTTTGTCCTTCAGCTAATTGGTATGCATTAAAGTGCCTGGAACTATACTAAAGACACTCTCTCACAGTGTTCTGACTGGTTGATAACTTAAATGGTCTGGTGGTTGCAGGTTACGGAAGCATATAAATCAGTTGAGTTGGTCAGCTTGGAAATCATTAGCATCACACTGCCTGTTTAGCATTGGTTAATATTCTCTTATTGGTGTACTTACCCTGTACATTTCATCTCCAGTTTAAACACCAGTGAGCCAAGGTAAGTGATTATTAATTTGTGCATGGAGTTTGTTGACTCCCTACAACAAAATACATGGATATATTTTTGCCTGATTCTGCACAGAAGTGGTTGGATATACAATAATAACAGATCATGAAATAAGCTGGGGATGCACTGGTCGCTATGAAACAGCCTTGATATTTGATGAAATTAAATAAAATGCAAGAAAACAGAAACAGTAAATGTGGTATTAATGAAGCAAAATGATTTATTACTTATAAGAAGAATGTGAGGGGGAAAAAAGTTTTTATTAAGAAGTATTGTACAGTACATCTGGCCACCTACTTTGATATTATAGTATCTACTTAATACAGGAGTGAGTAATTAATTGTTAAAGTCTTTAAATCACATAATAAAGCTACTACCTACTTCCTCTCAAAAGTTAATGTTTTGCTGTGGGAACAGGGCCAGGAACAATATAATAGAGTGTAAAGGGAAGGAGTTCTGGTCTTAATTAAAGGAATATGGCAGAACAAAGTAAAAACAACGAGCGAATGGAAATGGAACCACGAAAATGTGATTTCCAGATGTAGGCCTTGATTATTATGGCAAATATTCTGCAATCAAATCAGCGCTTTCCCTTCACCCTTTGATGTAATTCTAGTTACTATTTATAATCACAGAAACTCTATAAGAGACAAAGCCAGCTGGTTTAAAGTGTACACAAGAACAATACGGACTATTATCTGCATTATAGGAAATTTGCTACATAACAAACACCACTATTCCTGCATGTTTACAAAGACTTTCTCATTATGGTTTATAATGAATCATTTATGTACAGAATAGCACAAACATGAGACTATGGCAAAACAATTTGATTGTGCAAGTTTTGGGGTTCAGAAATGTGTTCTACGATGCCTTGTATTTCTTCTGCAGACATTCCACAGAAATGTGCATTGTTAATATGTTATTCTATTAAGAATAATATATTAACAGTCACAGAACCAGTATATACCTGCTGCTTATCTCAGTAGTGTACAATAACCAGTTTTTTTACTGTTTTTTACACTATCATGTGTTTATAGTTTTTATGTTATGTGAAATACAGTCATTTCTATTCTCTATAGTGATCAAATGAAATGCATATTGACTTGGAAACCATGGCAAATCATTTAGTAATAAAATACCGCAAATTTTAAATTCAAGCCAGTTGTTTGATATACAATGCATTTGGGAGATTATGCATAATTTATTCTAATGAAATACGGTTGATAAAGACACAAAGTACTATTCTGGTATGAAGTGGACTGCATGTAACTGTACAAGCTATAGCCACACAAACTGTTTATTCAAGAAACCCCAAGATAATTGTTATAACTGGTGTAACTGGACTTTGATTGGATTTGGACTAATGATATTCATGTGTTCACTGTGGTGGCTTTGAAGACTTCAGGTTTCATGGTGAATTTAGCAAGAAAAGTTACCAGAACAGACTTCTAATCTAGGTCAACAATGGTCACACTCACTGTGAGACTTTGATAAACTGTAAATCAAAAAATATTAAACTGTTTTCAAGATATCTTAAAGTAGATTAAGTCTTATAAACCAGAGGTGCCCAACTCCAGTCCTGGAGGGCCAGAATCCAACGCAGTTTGCAGATTTCCCTGCTTAAATATACTCATTAAACCTGGTAATTAGCTGATTAACATGTGTTTGAGCAGGGAAATCTGCAAACTGTTGGATTCTGGCCCTTCAGGGCTTGAGTTTGGCACCCCTGTTATAAACTGTACAATGATTTTAAGCATGTATTATGGCATGAGGATAAGTACACAAAGGCATGCCAAGAAATGTAGAGGAACATTAATTATAAAAACATGGGGATTACAAAGCTATTCTCAAATACACAAGTACAATAAACGGGCAATGCCTGTGTATGTCTAGACTATGGGGTTGTGTCTGCAAAGGAAAGTGCAGTCATGCCAGCCTCTAACTGATGGTTTCCCTAAGCCTGTTTACATTCCCTCATAGAAGGACTGGCAGAGTGAGCGAGTGCTACACAAATGAATGAAAATAAAACAAAAAACACAGTATGAACAATCTGCTAACAGTCTGAAAAGCCCTTATGATTGATATAAAAAATAATAACTATATTTAGTTACATGTGCTTTCCAGGGATTCATTTAAGATTATCCTGTGCTTTCTGTAGCCACAACCCTGCACTGAAAAAATAGTTATGGAAAGTAGAAATGGTTATCTATTGATGCATTGTTAATTGTTTATAAGTGATGACTGGAAAAAGTTAAAACAATTGGCACAAATTGTCACACGTTACTGTGGATCTGCGCTGAAAAGTAATAGATATACTGACCGGATTTTGGAAGAAATATATATTTTTGGGAGAAATTGTGGTAAATGTATATCTAGTGCACAGTTACATTTATTTATTTAGCTGACACCTTTATCCAAAGTGACATGCAATAGAGAAGGTAAGCTCAGCCAGTCCTTGCAGCACCTGGAATTAAGGGCCTTGGTCTTGGGCCCCGCGGCCAACCACAAGACATGAACCAGCAGCTTTCTAACAGGGACAAAATATCACTTTCATGTGTTGTACTGTTTTTAAGCAAATCATATTAAATTATTTAAATAACACATCAGCAGTCACTTTTTTTATACTGTCCATAATGCACTAAGGCATGGATTCTACTGACACCTGATAGCAGTTATCATGATGGTCAGAGGGCAGAGCTATTGTCGAGTGGATAGTCCTTTTTCAAGATTTCTGTATTTGCAGGGAAATTCTTGCAAGAGTATTTATTCTTATAAAACGATTTGTCAGCTCCCTGATTTGACCTGATGTATTTCAAAGAATCAAACAATGGTTGATTTTCTGACCATCTGGAAACAATCTCGTGTGCTCTGCTGCTTTTGGTAGCTTGGTGCTCCATCAGCCCTTATCAGCTGCTTTCACAAAGGGTTCAGTATTTCACATAGTTCACCCATGAGTTGCATTTATTAGGCTTTAACTGCAAGGGTCATCACACTGTGAACCTCTTGAAGAGCTAGCATGATTTATTTGTTTATTTGATGCTTTTAGCTATGGCACGACCTATGGTTCAATTTACCTGCTCTTACATCTGAGCATCTAAAACAGTATGAAGTGAATGTCTAACTCTTGGATCATGTTAAAATCGGATGTTACTTATTGTCCTGACAGTACCATAGACGACCAACTTATAAAGCTAGACGAACTTTGTTGCATCCATGTTGCAATGTTAATGTTTATTTCATTATCAGTAATGAATTTCTGCTGCTGACTAGGTTTTGGTAAAAAAAAAAAAAGTGTTAGAATTGAGAAAAGTATTAGCATTTGGCTCAGTAGGTCAAAGTTCATTATTGCTGCCGTGGCTTTGGTGGAGTAAGATTTAAAAATGGGCATACTAATCCACATAGGTGATTTGTTATACTGCTGACTTAACTAATACGTTGTAACCTTAAGAACAAACAAACAACTTGCTCCCCACATGTAACAATTACCTGTTATCTTGTGTATTAATTTACTATTTTTCAAAACAACAGTTCATTTAGACAGATGGCATCGCATATAGATGTCATGAAATGCACTTGTGTCAACACAAAATTGGTCATGCTTCTTTGTGTTAATGTATATAGATCCTGCAAGGTCTATTCTGTGGGCTTCAAGGTGTATAGGCTCTGTAACTGAGATTATTCTATTTCCTTGTGAGAATGTGAGTGAAAATGAAATGGAAGAAATAAGTTTAAATGATGTACAAAGCAGGAAGGCTGTCTAGACGGATCCTTCCAGCTTTTTCACCGTTTTCTGACCCCAGGGCATTTGCCTGATATGTACAGAATACACACACACAATATATGCCACCCATGAGTGACCACATAAAAAAATGTTCTTCATCAAGCGATTAAGCAAGAATGAAAACAGTTCTTTCTCTGTGATAAAAAAAAAATACCGCATACTGTAATAAATATCTTGGACTGTCCTTGTGACTTATCTGGTGAAATGAGATCACCTCTTTAGCTTTTTGCTGTTTTTGGTCCTTAGAAAGGTAGTCATTTGCCTCAGGTCCTTGGATTTAGGACAAGTGGAAACATAGCAAATTATCCTGAGGAATTTGTTATCTTGCGAGTGCATTTCTGGGTGCTATTGTTGTCTTTTCCAGCAAACATCATTAGATGCACGTGTCTGTCTCAGATTACCACCACTTCCATTCTTGCTGGGTGATTAAATCTATGTTTGATTTTGTGCATATCTGTGGAGTGCTGATATCCACCAGTGGACCTGCTAAATTTCTTAAAATCCTAACCCTAACCCCGAAAATCATGTCCATTACTGTTACAGTAGTGTGAAGTTCATTGTTCATGTTTTGCTGTTAACAAGTCTTACACAGAAGCAAGTTGTTAACAGCATAGTTTCTTCCATCCAAAGTGTGTCGTGACTTTATTTTTTTAGAGTTCCTCCAATGAAGATGACCGTTATTAAATTTGTTCTCCACAAATGTATGTCTCATTTATCAAACAATATTGTGCCACAGAATATGAAGTTGTTAGATTATATTTTATTCAACAGCAAACACATTTTCTCTTCTTACATTAGTCCTACCTTGTTTGAGAACCTGGGCTCCAAATTCTGGGGGCATGGTTGTTTAAAACAGAAATGGCCCAGATGTTCACATTTACTGCCGCCATTCAGATATTCGTGTGCTCTGCTCCTAAAGCCAGGATATGGGGATGAAAGGGAAAGAAAACAGTGTGTGGGCGATTGTATGGTTTCAGCTGACCCTGGCTGTTTCACAGAAATAGGCATGACTTCAGAGCAGAGCTCCACTGTCAGGCTTGTTCATTCCGCGGCCTGTTTGCTCAGCAGGAATGTTGAGGTTGCCTGTGAGGATCTGTAGGCTAAAAGGATACTGACCACATGGCTAATAAAATGGAGAGACAGAAGGAAAAGAAACATTCGGGAAAGGGAGGAGAAGTCATTTAAAATATCTGACAACAGTATAGTACATTACCTCTTCTATAGGCAAAATTATCACAGCACAAAAACTGATAGCACGAACAAACAGTTTGTAACATTTCACATGAAAACTGAACATAAACTTCTGTGAAGTAGCTTTAAGTAATAAACTCATTTAAACAAAAGGTATTTTCCAGTCCCAGCATGTTGATATAATGTCAAGTAGCACGTCCTGGAATATTGTTTTCCACTTGTCCTAAACCCAAGTGACTCGATTGTCAATATTAACCTCCCTCATTGCATGATGGATGTGTATGTGTTCTGAAAGAATCAGAATCTGCACAATTATTGTATAACATTCACTTTATTTCTCTTACTTGATTGTGTGCTTTGGCAAGTGCAGCCCTTAAAGGCTAACTTGCTAATCAGCTTTCTTCGCCTTATGTCACACATCTCCTTTCCCCAGTGAAGGCATTTCCTGCAATGTGAAGGCGGGACCTTTTTTTTCGTAATATTCCATAAATCAAAGATTGTTCTCAAGTGAGGCTTTTAAATGTTTAATTTGAATAGCTACCAATAAAGGCAATTAACGGCCATTTACGTTTAATCGTGACGATCGTATGACCTTTCAAGCAGGTTCGCCACAGACATTCTTGCTCGTAAATAACTGGCTGGAAGCCAGATAAGGAGTTAGGCAAACGTGAGTTATTCATGTGCTGGGTTAGAAATTAAATGAGTTTGGATGCCAAGCCTGCCAGTGGGAACACATGGAGGGAGGAAACGGCTGATGGGTGGGGGGGGGAGCAGTGTGGCTGATGGATGGGACGGACGGGATGGGTGATGTAATGGGACTCTCCGGGAGGAAGGGAACGCCCGCCATCCAGACGTCTGGGTGAGCGCACGTCTGCGGTCTCGCCTTTGCGCAGGAGAGCTGCGCTATAAGCCAGAGGTGTCCAATGCACACACCTGAGTCACACTGACACGCAGCATGCGATCGATTTGACAGCGCTAGAACTATGATGGGAAATTCCCACTATAGACTCTTCAGATGTTTTAGGCAGTGCAGTAATGTTTCCTGGATGGTCCCCCCCCCCCCCATAGTCAGCAGGCAGTGATACGATTAAAAGTAATGTATACCACGGTTTCGGAGTCTGGAAAGGTCAATGAAAACTGGAAATTTAAGGAAGCTATTGTACATATAACATGTCACGGGCACCTCAGAACAGTCTCAGAACAACCTCAGAAAAAATTTGTATTACTGTTTGACACATAATGCACCTTTGACAAAGTATGCCATCAGAGTATCATTCATCTCATCTAGGAAAGTAAACTTCTAAATCATGAACAGTTAGAGAATGGGGAGCAAGTTTAGCTCAGCCACATCTTGCTGTATTATACTAAACTGGTCCTATAAATGAATCTTTGTATATATTTTCTTACAGTATTAGCTGTATGAGTAAAGATAGATACCTTGACTGAACATGTCCTGTACTGTCCTATACAGTACTTCAGAATTCACCTTTAAGTGTTCTTCAGCTTCCCATTGGTTCTGTGGTTTTGACACCATCCTGTGAGTGATTCATATTCTGCACAATCCAATCCTGCACTGGCTGAGGATTCACAGCACTGAGGATAACGCCGTCCTATTTTACATTGCCGCTGAAACAGCAAGAGACTCAGTAATTGCATGCTTCAGTCAAACTTCGAATTTATTCATTTTTGTCGCTAAATTGCTTGACCTATGAGTCAGGCTGTAAGCTTTGGGTTTTTGAGAAATGCCCCTCCCTTTGCAAGAAAGGCAAACTCTGCCAGGCTCGCTGGAACTATGACCCGGAAGCCAGACTAATGAGAACCATTTGTTGACAGGATTGTATCCAAACCGGGTCCACCTTCTCCTCCATGTCATCCTGTACTGTTAAAAAATGCTAATAAGGCATGGGAGGACATTTTGCATATAATGTCCCATGTAATATTTGCATGTAATATTTCTGTAATATTTTTGTGAAGAAGTTCTGAACTAACAAATTGGGTGCATTCCAGCAAAGTATGCCGCTACTGAATGAATCAATGAATCAATTACCTTCAAAAGAATAATGTTTTTAAGCAGTTAATATATTTATTCATTATA
>JAODKL010000002.1:6997017-7032719 GCA_026780765.1 Petrocephalus schoutedeni
ATTATATTTATATTTATTTCATGCTTGTTGATAAATCGTAACAAACCATTTCAAGCAGTTACTATATTTATTCATGATTTGTACTTGAGTAGTAAATGAGTTACAGCTAATTTGCTAAGGAACTGTATTGTAAAGTGTTACCAGTTAGTTTGTTCTTCCATATATCTTCATGGTGCTGTTTTGGCCTGTGTAACACTGCTCTGTTTTTGCAATGCAGTGAAATTTGGAGAGAGGCTGTGAAACTCAAGTCACCCATTCAGTTCCTGGGCTTTCTTTGAACACTGAGACAGTGTAACATCTTGGACACAGTCCTTAAAGTGGTGAGTCATCTGTGCATATCCTGTAGCTTCTTCCTCACAGCACCATGAATCTACTTGTGTTAAGCACTGTGACTTAGTGACAAACACTCCTTTATAGCTCGTAAATGCCATTTGGTCAAACATTTAAGATATGGCAGCATTTCCATCCCTGTTTAGCAGAATGTTTTCATTGGTTGCCGTCTTTCATTTCTTAGAAAAATATTTGGATGTATTAAGTTGTCAACAATGCAGAAACAGCACTAAAATAGCCTAACCTCTAAGATGGCATTACATAAAATGAATGTTGGATACTGTTGGATACTTCCAGTGAAAATGTATGAAAGTATTTTGTATCATTCTCTGAATTCCAAGAAACTTTCTAATTAATTGAGCGATTTAGAAAAAAAACAATCAGTAATACTAGAACTTCACCAAGAAAGAGATTTTCTTTCAGTTTATTGCTTTCATGAAGTTGTCTTTCTGCACAGAAAAGAGACGGAAAGATTAATTTGAAGAATAAAAATCTGATTACATGAAATCCAGACTGTGTGGGCATATATTGGAGCAGATTCAATGCTTAATTGCTACCAAGCCAAAAAAGAAGTGAAAAATATGATACTCTCCAGAAAACAGAGCAGGCTTTATTCAGAGGGAAGGAATTATAATTCAGTCTCAGTGATCAGTTGATAGGGCTCAGTTCAGATTGTTCGCTTTGTTGTGTGTCTGTATAGGCCTGGATGAGCCTTAAGTTCATGTCTGAAATAAGATGGTGGAACCACATATTGGAATCATTATTGTGACCTGATTGTTTGACGGGAGAAAATGTTATTGATTTTTTTTTTGTTAGTTTTTAGTAGACAATAAAATCACTCACTGTCCCCATCATTTAATTCTAAGTGTGCAATGCTCTGCGATTTCCTGTACAATGCTATGAGCTACAGCTTTCGTCCACAGAAGGGGTCCGCATGGCACTTTCCCATTGCAGAGCAGCTCCCCCTGAGAATTCGCCATCAGCTCCCAGTAGACGCATTGACTGGAGGGACTGTAACCTCCCTGATATTTTGAATAATTTTAATGAAGAACCTATTATATAAAAATCCCATGTGATTTTTCCCCCCCATGCATTTATATTAATATGTAATAATCATGAAAGCGAAATATTACTTTTTAGCTTGCCAGTCTGTACTCTTTCGCCCACTTTAGTATCTAGATGAGAATTTAGAAACGGCTGTAATGCTATCGCCCTGCGCTTCCTGGGACTGGATCCAAGGTGGCCCCTGACCCTGGCCAGTATATGCGGTTTCTCCTACGTTGTTTCTCGCTTGGCAAATTCATATTGCTTCATGTTGGTTTTTCTTCTTCTTCCAAATCTTTGTCAGCACATTATGATGTTTTGTGATGACGTTTCAGCAGTCTCATGTGGTAAAAATCCATTCTTATCTCAATTTATAAGTCTCTGCATTGCACTTAAAAAGTTTTTTTTTATGGATTTTTTTTGTAATGGAAAAATGTCCTATAATATCTGTCCTATATAAAATATACTATAGCAATTACCCTCAAAATCCTTCGTAATTCGTTAGTTGGAAGAACATTTCTGTTGCCACAGCAGCTGAGGTCTGTGGCTCAAACTGTCATTTGTAAGTACATTATAGTAAAAAATTTAATGAGACATATTTTATAGACTGTGATATTGGATCACTGGTTGTACTACACAGGTGCTATCCAAGGCATATACCCATAACACCCCACAACCCAACAGGCATGTAGCTAGAGCATGGACAGACCAATGATACAGGAAGCTTGCTCTTCTCTAACACACATTCTAATGCTGTAATCAGAGGACAACTCACTTCCGAGAACATCACATCCGCTTTGAAAAGCTGTGGCACAGTCTTTCTGGCACAGTTCTAACTTTTAAAGAATAAATACTCAGCTGGGAATTGGGTTCTGTAATGTAGATTCTTAATCAAGGTAATGAAATCCAGCTGTGAGCAGTGCACTGGCTCCGCAGGTAGCACTGTTGCTTCATACCTCCAGGGCTCGCTGTTAGAAATCCTGCCGCCATTTTTTGTCTGCGGAGTTTGCACATTCTGCCCTTTTCATACACCTTTCCTCCCCACACCCCAAAGACATGCAGGCCATAGTGTATGTATATTTATAATTATTACACTGTGGAGACCACAGTTGTGATAAAAAGCAAGTTTTTACCTAGTGAGGACATTTTTTTTGGTCCCCCAAGGAGAGTCTCAATTTTATAAAAATCTGTGAATACAATTAAAAGACTAAAACACTAATAGTCTTGTATTTTGTTTTGTTACTTAAGGTTAAAGTTAGGGCTGGGTAAGAGTTAACGTTGTCATAGTTGGGATTAGAGTTATGCTCATATAAATGAATGGAGAGTCCCCAGAAAGATATGAATACATGGGCTCTGTGTATGTCTCTGTGTGTTTGTGATTGTGTGAGTGTATGTACTCTATGAAGACCTGGCAGTCTTTACAGGCTCTACCCCCACCTTGTGCTCTGTGTTGCCTGGGATAGGCTCCAGGTCCCCTTTGACCCTGACTAGGAAACCCCATTGGACGATAGATAGATGATACTTTTCAGATGTAGAGAAGTTCTGAGTATCCTACAAAATCTGGTGATTTTGGCCCAGTCTTCTTCCTTTACCAGGCTGACCGCGTTGCAAAGCTTAAAAGTATTTGGGTGGAACGCTCAGTACGATCTGCAGGGCCAGTATGCAGACCACAGTAATCAGCAATCCAAAGTGTGTTTTTAAAAATGGCCTTTGGCAGTAGGAAAAGCACCCAGCCCTTTCCTTTAATTCTCCTGCACACAGCCATTTCCACAAAAATACTTTCACGAGTTATCAGAAATGCCAGCGTGAAGGTAACAATAAATAAAAAAAAAATAATAAGGAAATGGCATTTGACATACGGGTGGTGGTGACCTGTGATGAATTGTTAACAGGTCAAACCCGCTGTGTTTGCTTGCTAAGTGCCATTCTGTCTATTTCATTGCTAAATGGCATTGTGTCTGTTCTTCTATACCTAGCTGCTGCTTCCCAAGAGCTATAAGAATGGCATGCAAATAAGCCGTTACTAGCCGTATGATGGTATACTTTTATATGACATGACAAACCTCCATTTATTCCAAAATAATATTCATTTTGCTAAAATAATGAAGAGTTAAAATATCAAGAGTTAGCCGGTCACAATCAATAGTTGGACCTGGTTTATAATGAGCAAGAACATTGCTAAATTGTGAGTCATTTATGAAGCAGTTCTGGTCTTTTAAGCAATCAGTCAGTTTTTTTAGGAGTAGAGCAGATATTCAGTTACCATACCATAGGAACCCTGAAAGGTACACAGCATTATAAAAACATTTGGTACAATAAGAAGTTGCTTTTCTGATTCTTAAATAGTAGTGAGTATTGTAGTGTTCATTGCCTTTAGTTTGAGTTGTGATGGGAAAACCTAGCAGCCAATGGAATCACTGTATGGTGGTCGTGTAAAGCAGGGTATCCCAATCTGGTCCTCACGGACCCTCAGATGGTCCATGTTTTTGTTCCCTCCAGGGAGCTGGGAGGGAGCAAAAATGTGGACTGTATGTGCTTTCCTGAGGACCGGGTTGAGAAACACTGGTGTAACGTAATATGCCTGATGCAGTATTTATTATTTTGCTGTTAGTAATCCCTTAGGTAGAGGAAAATAACATCTCCATAGGATACCAGAAAAGATCACTGTTATGTTTATAAGACCTGATCTGAGCTAGTTTTATCCATGTTGATGTAATTAGGATGAGGAACCTGGGCAAACGGAGAAACAATCAGTCAGAATAATTGAGTAACTCATAGGTTAAGGATTCAAGCCCTTGTAATCTAAATTATATTTTGGAATTTTCTTGTGTTGGAAGCATAAATAACAGGACTTTTTCCTGGCCTGGGGAAATCCATTAAACAGCTTTGTACATCAATTTATAGCACAAAAAAGGACAAAACTTCATAAAACTGTTATATCTAGCATAATTGTATGGTAGATCACAATTACTACATCACCATTACAAACACTGGAACAACAACAAGTCATAAAGAGAATATACAAAAATTAATCTATCATGAATTTAGTGCTTGATTGGTGCCCGTGTTTCGGATTGTGCAAAAATCAAGGTTACGTTCACGCTCCAAAACTGGTGCACTTACAAAGAGAAGGATTTGAAATGTACACCTTTCTCATCTACTGGTACAGGTCAACCATTGAAGATCTCAAACTGATAAAGGCCAGAGCTGCATGTTCTTAATCATGGCGATAGTCTGTTAAAAATGTCTTCATTGAGCCGAGGGATAGGGAGTAGCATGCTAAAGGATGTTAAGCAGAAAGCCTGGGAAATACCGTCCAGCTCTCAGAAGAGAAGCCCAGATTTGATGGCCTGTCAGCTGACATTTCCTCTTGCTCTCGCTCCTACACACAGCTGCTTCACAGAGAGCCACTCCAGCCTGGCCTGATTCGAGCAGAAGGCCCCTCATGGTGTCTTAGGGAGCGTCACATCAGAACTTCTTGAAAGGATCCCGCAAGTGTCTTTGTGAAACTGTATATCTAAATATATGTCAAGGTGGCGGTGATAACTTGCTTAAATACCAGCTGCTATGTGTTATTTCGAATGCAAAAGCAGAAACACAGCTGGAGGTTTGAATATACTCTTGGCAACTTCTAGTTTGCCATGTGTCTTCAATGAAACATTTAAGTAACACTCCAGTGCCACGGAAACATCAAAGCAGTATTATCTGACGTGACGAAAGTTGGTTGAAAAACGAAACTCTTTGCAATCAAACAGTGCCTAGTATTATGAAGTTACAATTACTTGTCTCAATCTCATCGAACTGCATTCATTTTGAACTGCATGTGTGAGAGAAAGACACGGGAAACTTTTAGTGGTTTCACTCGATAATTGTATGTGAAAAATAATCTCCTGAAGAGCAAAGCCCTATAGGTGAATTGCAGAAATGCAACAGAACGGTAGTGCAAACCACACAACTGGGTTAGTTCAAACTTCTTTCAAAATGTCTCATCATTCTACAAAATGCTGCAGGTTGAACATCTGGGCCCAAAAACAGCCTTGCAACTTTATGATATTTTATGTAAATAATTGATAATTAAATACTGTTCCACTTGGCTGTTCCTGCAGAACCCATCTGTGAGCCACCTTGTTCCCACTTATAACTTTTCTCTCTCAGGTCTCATTGATCTTTTTCAAGAACAGAAAAGAAATGCAAAAAAGTAGTGCTTGAAATCTGCAGTCCCATTTGTGTACATTTTTGTAATCATACCCTACTTCTTTTTTCTTCCATCAAAAATGTATGCTATGTAGATTAATGCAAACAGGAAAGTCATGGCTGGGGGTGGGTGGGGGGGGGGGCGATTTCTTAAATTGCCATGCTTTAAATATGAAAATATATAACAGCATAATGTGTTCAGTGTGCCGAAAGCAAACCATATGAAGGCAGACAAAAGGCCCACTGTGTTCCAAATGCTGCTGTTCCACACTCGCTCTCTGCCTTACAGGAGAGAGAGAGAGAGAGAGAGAGAGAGAGAGGGAGAGAGAGAGGCAAAGGAGAGGTGTGGAGACACACATGAAAAGGGGCAGTGCATCGCAGCATTTGTGCTTGCCCACATCACAGCACCGGAGTGCAGGTGAGCTCTCTTTCCGTAGATATGCTGCTGAGAGATAGCCAGACAGCTACTGCCTGGGTTGTGGAACAATAGGATGTCTGCTTTGGCGGCGCACTGCAGGTTGAGCGTGGGCAGATCTTGACTAGTCCAGGATGTGCATGAAAGAAAAAAAAGTTTTAGAGACTGCATGTAGTCAGGGACTCAGGCAGCTTGAAGATATTAACTGCATGTATAGAATATGTGATCACTTTGGGAATTTAAAAACGAACACTTACCTTTGTGTGTTCCATGAGAGACTGCGATGCGGGAATTTCGCTGTTATTTTCGCTGTTTTTGCTCTCATGCACACATCGCATGCTTCACATTAGCAGGCTTGCAAGAGTTAGGCTTCACGGCCATTATCTGAAAATTTGATCACTGTGCCAGAATGTCAGAGTGAGGTCAGTGCTCTCCAGTTGTTGTGATTGCCTTAATTAATTCCAGACCTCAGTCAGGAGGTGACCTTAAAACAAGCTCAGAAAATGTGCCCTGAATCTCATGAACATGTAAATCTAAAAAGATTCAGGAAGATCCTCCTCAGTACAAGAGAACAGGGCAGAATAAAATGAAATACAGAGTGTGCTGAAGGGTAATAACAGCACTCTAACATCTTAAAGACATCAAAAGCATACATTTCAGCAGCACTTTATCTGGAAAACCTTTATGCCCTGACTTGCTGGCTCCTTCGATCCTCTGTAACTGAACACCACTGTGTAACTGTAGACGGTATATCCAGTGGAGGTGCACATTTGATGGTAACAACTTGCACACTAGTCATTCCTTTCAGGAACACAGGGGAGCAATCTGTTACCTAACGTGGGGGTTTCTCTGTTCATCAGAAGCTGTCTTTTAGGCTACCATACATTTTTTGCCGTCTAACCTTTTAGCTCGCAGACTGGACTTTTTTGTATGCTATCCTTTTAGTAATAATAAAAAAAACAATAGTGATCCAGCTGCTATTACTGTTTGGAGCACTAATTGCAAGTAGCAGTTCAAATCCACAGTCTCAGGAACAGATGGATAAATTCAGTTTGCTTGATATTTCTGGGGTCTTCCAGATATTTTCTGGGGGTCCTCCTCTTTTTATTATTTGAACATGGATTGCCTTTTTTAAAAATATGTGGAGGGGGTAAAAAAAATGTAAATACAAGTGTCCTGCATTATATGGTGATTATTCTTACAAATTACTGTCTCCAGAGACAAGCCTCTGCTTCACCTCTGATTTCACAGAGCTTTCACCTCTGCCTCTCCTCGGCCACATCAGACCTTTCCGCTGACCTGCCGAGCTTCCATGTGCCCTGAGAGGATCAGTCATTCTCCTGCATTTCCATTTACGGCCCATTCTTCTGCTAATTGACCTCGGCCGCCATGTGCTTTTCTTACCAGACAGAGAAGAGGAAAAAAAAACACTGCACACTTCAGCCGGTGATTGACAGCGTGCGCTTTTGATGTCTGTCATCACCTTGCCTGAGCCAAAGCATGCCACCATGACCTGAGAATAATTAAGCTTTGTAGACTTAAAGTTTGAAGAGCCCCAAAATTACTGTATTTTAAAGTACTTGCAGGTCTTGAATGAGGCTTTGTGTTAATGAGAACAGGTCTTCCTTTTTTCAACAACGTTGTTCTCCAATTGGCCTGTGCTTGCAACATGGTAATAAATATCAAAGCACTTCAACGATGTGAAGAAGCTTGCCATTCTTTTCATCATTTAAGCATGTCAGTCAAAAGCCAGAGGAAGCCGGGGGAGCCGGAGGAGATGAGGCTTATTATATTGCCCATAGAGAGAACTTTTTACTTATACCCATGTTTCTCAATCTGTGATTCTGGAAACAAAACTTCTTGTACGCTTGTCTATTTTTATATGCAATGAAAAGAAAGAAAAATCAGGACTTCCTGTATGATTTACAGTATTGTCATGCCTGATTTCAGGATTATTGGCTCATAAAAATCCAGCGTCTTATTCCATTACAGAAAAAATATGCAAATCTGAAGCAAAACTTGAATATAAAAGATGATTAATGCTCACTGTGAACCATACCTTCCAACGTGGAATACTCATCTCTTTGACAACCATTCTGTGTCCCATTTTTTCCCTGGGTGTGCCTGGAACACACCGTAATATCCATTGTGTCGGTAATGTGTTGCTCACATCCTTCTTGATGGGCCAGCTGCAGGAATGCGGCCGACAGTGAGAAATGCCACTTAGGCGAGAGGTCCGGGCAAATCAAAGGCTCCTTCACCTGGCAGCATGTCCGGACAATGCAGCTGTTTGTCTCTCCATCTCCTTGCACAAGACTTGTGTTTTTGCAGCCAAGCCTCGTTCACACCCGCGTGACGTCCATTGTGCGAGAGTGTTTGTGCGTTTCACCTACCTCTCTTTTTTTTTTTTTTTTTTTTTGCCGGTGGGGGGGGGGGTACTCATAGACAGCCTTCCTCTTGTTTGTGTAGTGAGTCAGCTGTTGGAGAAACATACTTGGGAATGTAGACAGACCCCGGTCGACGTGTTATCTGTGACTGCGATCTGGAGGTACTCAACAAGCACAGACATCATCCTGGCCTCATTCACACTGAAAATATGTGTATATTTGTGTAATATTTTTTCCCTCAGAATGATGACCTTCACATGCATTTAATTGCTTAAAGTGTCATAAGATAATGTGAATGTTACATGTGAAAAGGGAAACAGAAAATTAATAAATGGTAAGATAAAAATAGATAATAGTTGAGCGAAGTTATTTTCGGAGGGAACCACGAAATTGGCCTCTAATTGAAGAGCAATGACACTTTAATTGGGGACTGATGAAATTAAAATACTCATTTCCAAAATTTTCACTGCACGTCAATTTCAAATGTAATTTCTTAATTCAATCAACAGTACTTGACCGACTTGGTTGACACACACGCTACAAACTGGTAGACCTGTTTTTATGATTAATCTCTCATGGCACCAGTGCCAAGGGCAAGGTCAGAATCAGGGAGAGGTATGTTTCTGTCTGCTGGAAGATTTGCAGGTGCTTGGCAGGTGTTTAAGGAGGCAGGGGCAGTGTGTGGGTCAGTGGGTTTCAGACACTGTGCTTGTGGTCAGAAAGTTGCTGGTTCAGATCTGTTATTCCACAAAGTGATGTCACCCCTGGGCTCCTGAGGAAGGCCCTTAATCCCCATTTGCTCCAGGGACTGTCTGAACCCACTCTCTTAACTGAATGTCACTTTGGATAATAGCATCTGCTATGTAAACAAATTGCAGATGTGTAGGGCTTTTGTACATCATATGTTTTACTACTGGTTAAGTTTACTCCCAGTTTCTTCTCGTCAGTCAGCGCGGGCCGAGGCCAGTGACATCAGCCAGTAGGTGACGTAGTTTCTGTGTCAGAGACTGGGCTGAAAGGCACAGTGGGTGGCACACCAGTTAGGTTAGGAAGCACTGTGGCAGTACTGATGCAGGCCAATTCAGAGCCCAGTGTGGCACTCTTAACATAAAGTCTATGTACACTGGTGGAGCTACACAGGAGTAACACTTATAGGATAAATGTCTTACTGAACAATTAACAGCATGCTTGCAGTTCACCTCTAAATAATGCTAGCCATTCTATATTGTCCTTAAATGTCTCCTCTAGATCATTTAATTAATTAACGTATTAATTTCATGAGGCATTCATTGGTATCCATACATACTCCAAATACAAATACATGGGTGTATTGGATGGTTACTGAAAATACTGGGGTGACTTTTAGGTGAGGTTTTGAAATGGAAAAGCAGAATATATTGCAAGCAAACAAACACATTTATTTGTCTATTTATTTGTTTGTTTTTGTTTGTTGCTTCGTTCCTTCATCCAATCATTTCCCAGGCCTGCTAAATTTAGCTGAATGTGCTGGAACATGCAACCCCTTGGCAAAATGGGTTTGGCACGGCTTCCAGCACAAACGTGTCTCTAATCTATGGTAACTGCAGCTGGCTGTACAGTAATGTTGTGGGTAGCTGCGGAAGGGTCGGGCATGGTCTGGCATCAAACATAGCAGCTGTTGCCAGATGGCACATTTGCATTTGAAATGGATGGAACAGTGCTGAGACCCGCATGATCCAGGGTCATGTTACCCTGCTCCTCAGGTTTATCCACAGCTGTGGATATAGGGTTGCTTTGCTGGGGGAGGGGGGGGGGGACAAAACCAAGCTGTCTAAATAATTTACTACCCTGCTAGACTAACAATATGTAGAAACCATCCTTATTCCTGATGCTTCTGGGAAAGATACTGTCGATAACAATAGCACAGGCCTCCGTGAGTGACACTGCAGTTTAATGTCCATAGCACATGTCACATAATAAGAGACAGAACATGCTGAAAATGCCTTTGCACATTATAAATCAAGAACTATAATGTGAAATTTAATAAACAATGTTACAGGCTTTAAAAGAACTGAGCTGTGTTGTTAAAATGCCATGTTGATGAAATATTTTATAAATTTGAGAGTAACTTGATTATTCCAAACAAAACCAAAAAACATCTTGTCTTTGTGACATTGCTTATAAAATCTTATTCAATGCAAAAACAAAAACTTTTCCAAGTTGTCTTTCATATCCTGTTGCCAGTAGTGAATAATACAGATAAAACAAATTTTATTACTCTGCCACATTATGAGTCATGCAGACCCATCATAGCTCAGCTCCTCTCAAATTACTACATGTTAGAAGCCTGAAATAATAATAATAAAAATAAGAAGAAATAATCCATTACACTGTTGGATTTGAGAACATGACAGTCAGATCATTAACATTTTTCCTCTTTCTTGGTAGATTCGGGACTGAAAGCAACACCTCATGGGGAATAAAAGAGTGAAATGATCACCGGTTTCTGACGAGAGAGGGCCGTGCTACCAGCTGAGACGTCCCAGATGTGCCTTTTACTGATAGCACCCAATGATAAAGGAGATGACTTTCAGTGAGGTGACACAGATATGAAGATGTCTTCAGACGGGACAAGGATTTACATAAGGGCTTGACTTTTTTGAACTGATGCTTTTGGGAAGGCTCTTACCTAAATACACGTCAGTTTAGCCCCGGGGAAAAAGGAACACGCACAACAGAGCACCCGCCCCCATTTTGAAAACCATCTTCACTTCTCGAGCATCAAACTGATGACAGGGATTTTTAACAAACTGCGATATGAAATCTATTGGTAGTATTATACATGAGAGATATTTTTGCTAATCTGCAAATACATAAATAAATCACCCAAAGCTAGAAAAGATACATAAACACTCATGCTATTAAGCCTATGATCTTATATTAACTTCTATACAGCCAAAGGCATACTAAAGATTTCATTTGGTGTAACTGTTGCCAGCAAGTTCCCAGGAAATAAACAATCTGCTGTTCAAGATATCTGTACTGCATACTGCAGGCAACACAGGACGTTCAAAACAAAGTCTTGCTACTAAATTGTCAAGTTTCAAGGTTTAGATCCCATAAGAGCTTTTGAGCTTTAGTTATGAAGATGTATAATCTACCCTAGAGACAACTACAAATATGTTTTGGCTACTGGACTAAGAGGAGAGCAAGACATATGTCTGTAATTTTTCAAAAAGGCAGCTTGCAAATAGACGAATACAAGGTGCTTTAGCTTATAGTTCCACAATATCTGTGACTTTTTTTGTGGGAATCTTTTCAGGGGATCTGTTTTGAAGAAGCCTCTGGGAAATACCCCTTACATCTTGAGAAATATGGTTGGATATGGTCCCTACTAATTCGCATTGGATGTACCACTGGATGTCTTGTGATTTTGTCTGAAGCTTCATTGGCACTGAATGCTTGCAAAGTCCCAAGGCTCACGCCTCCCTTCCTGTCCTCAGTGGCCTCCCTAACACTTGCAAAACAGAAGTGCAAAAGGGACACAAAGTCAGGTCATCAGAGCTCCAATTAGCTTCAGAAGTCCGTCACTGGTGGGAGCAATGGAAAGGGTGCATCAACAAATTAAACGACAAGTGACCTGGACCGGGTTAAATTCCTTTGCTAGCCTTGATAAAGAGAGGCGTGTCTGTAAGGTTGCCAACGGAAACCCAGCTCTGGACCCCAGCACCAATCTTCCAGGCAGAAAAACAAGTAAATATTCTCTACTTTTATCCTTATTAACTTCTACCATTACATAGAAATTGAACATGAATCGAATCAATTCATAGCATATCTTCTGAGTTTGAACCTCTGGATAGAAAGTAAATTCGAATTGCTTTAGAGAGTATGCGCTATTAATCTCAAGTTTCATATAAAAGATGTGCATTAAAATGTCTCTTTGTGAAAGTATCATTCTTGTACTTCACTGAGGAAAATAACAAAGGCATTGACCTGAAGTGGAATGCAGAATTTTGATTCAGCCAATTATTACTATGCACCAGATCACTCTAAAGATAAACAGTTTAAAGTCTCAGTGAAACATCTGTCTCCTCATGGTCAAAAGCTAGTTGGATTCTGATTATTGCTCTTGTTATCCATTTGTTTACCAAAACCACTTACCAATTAGGGTTTTGGTACTTTTTGGTGTGAGTGGTTATCTACAGGAATTGAAATGTATCCATCCATTGTCTGACTGCTCATTCTGGTCAGCATCATGTGTGGAGCTTGATCCTTATTCCAGGCAACGCAAGAAGCTGGGGTAGGCCTGGGATAGGGTGCGAGTCCATCGGAGGGCACATACACAACGCAATCTCACATGACACAGGGGAAGCATGCAAACATGGAACAGCTCTTAACCACTGGGTCATAGTACCATCAAACCAATCTCAACTCCATTATATTTTTATAGTTTTCATTTGCTAATTTTAAAATAAGTTCTTTTCCATAGCTGAGTCTGAAGCTATGCTGTCGGTTAGCCAGATATAATGTGCAAATTTACAATAAAGAACAAAGGTATTTTATGACGTTGTTCACTTCAAAAGTACAGAGACAGGCCATTTGGACTCAAGATGGGTTTCTCTGCTCATCAACTACATCACCCTTTAAAAGTTCTGAAAATTTATTTTATACTTATGTTATTGTTTTATTATCCAGAGAATAAATGCCACGTGAACATTCACCTCAAAGAGCTGATGATGGTAATAAAGAACAGTGTAGAACATTCAGGACACCTGCGATTAATACATTTTTGGACAATTTAACACAGATTTGTACAAAATGTTTAACATATGCCGAAGCAAAGCATATATTCAGGAAATATACATTTTAAAGAAGGACAGTCGTAATAGCTCCAGTCAGAACTGTTAAAAAAGCTCCTTGTAATCTTATACTCTGGTTGGCCCATAACAGGCAGTGTTTACCATTGCAGCATGCTATACAGAGCTTGTGCTTGTTTGTCCTGTGGCTTGGACATATGGGAGAAACCACAGAACCTTCAAAGCTAGGCATGGTGAACACAGAGGCCACCACAAGCTTCAGAAAAAGATTCCTCATTAGTTTTCTTCACAAGCATAAAACTGTGTACTTCTGTCAAGCTATATAACATACAACCATAATTCCTTTAGAGGAGACATGTCATCTTTATTGTGATGGCTCTATGACATAATTGATTGGAAAATTCAAAATAAAATTATAAAAACACATTGCATGTCAAAGTGATATGATTAAGCAATTGTTCCAAAAATCTCTAATAATCCACCAAAAATGTAATGCTCTAACACAAACTACTTAAAAGATGCAACAAACTTTTGATCTAGCAAAAAGTAAAATTTACTAAAACACACTATCATTTATGCAAATGAAGTGGATAATAATATAACAAAAGTAACCTGTTGCCTGTCGGCAAACAGGCTATTCACTGATTTATCTGGTACTGAATTTCAGTGCTGGAATGTTCAAATGTAAATATAGACTGGCAATTTAAATATAGAATCAGCAACACACTGTGCGTCGTTATTCTATTAGAATTGCACCTAATTACAACTTGGAACAGTAAACAAAGCAATATGTGGGTCTGGTACTGTTTATAATGCTAAGGGTGCAAGTGGGATTAAAAAATATACCTTACTCCAGTGAAATCTCTGACTCCGGTAAGTAGCTTCCAGTACTTCTGAGTAGGCCTAACATTGTACAGATAACACAGGCAGTCAACCATATCCAGGCAGAGAAATATGTAGAAAACAAAAATGTTTTCATATTGAGATTGATTTTTTTTGTTAAAATCTGGTAGTTTTCAGTGCATACAGCCCTCTATGACTATCAAAAACAGGGTCCTTGTACCTTAAGCTCTAGTTCAATTTCAATTTTTTTTAAACTTGTATGAAGTTTCTTGGAATCTTTGATACTGAGCATTTTCTCCCTTAACCCTTTTCCCGTGATAATTTCCCCATGTGAAATTTGCCTACCATTTAATGATGCTCTGGGGTCAGATTGACCCCAAATACGGGATAAGGGTTAATCCAGAATGTTTCATGCAGCGTGAAATCCATTCGTAAAATCTTTACACTCTGTCAGCATTGAATACTTTGTAGTGGGCTCTGCTATCGTCGTTAAATGTATGTTTTATGGCACAGCCACTATGAGTAGTGGTCCGCAGTGAGAGATAAGAGGTTAAAGCGTAGCCTGATCACATTAACTCCTCAGTTGCTCCCAGCTCCAGTCTGCCCCGCCCAGCTGAATGCTGCTGTTGTTGCAGTTCATCCCACAGAGTGAAAGGAAATATCCTTAGGGGAAATCTGCACTTTGACCAGCAGCTTAGAGCTCCATCTGAAAATGCTTCCCCACGCCTTAGAAACAGTCCGCCAGTCTGTGTGCACAGAGACTCCGACTCAGTGCTGCCATTGCATCATCGTCACGAGCAGAGCGCCATCTCTGCTTAGAGAGAAGGAAGGAAATTCCTCCCCACTCCCATAAGGTTGCCGCTCAGGGCTTGGAAAGGGCAGCCCTCAGTGCAGGTCAGCAGGAAAGGTCCCACTTGGGGACTCGTACAGTGCCCACCAGGTGTCTGAGGACCACCCTGTAATCGACTCTGTTTTGGCACTACACCCTTCCCCTCTGTTAGACCCGCGCCCCCTCCCTTAGGCCAAATGGGACAGGCTGCCAAGGCAAGCAGAGAACGGGTCGCCTGCGTTCAACTGCTGAAAGGAGGTTACACTCCAGCCTAAGCTTTTTAACAGACACCACAGCGCATTACGTTCATTTCTGGAAGTTAATTAACGGTCGCCATATCTGATGCTCTTATTGAAACGGGTCTTTCTGATTGTGTATCTAGTCCACGTTGTCTTTCAAACTGTGGAAAAACTTTAATCATCTTTGCAGAGCCAGGCGAAGTATGAATGACGTCACTGTGCATCTTACATCTTGATTCACTTAACGTGTGTTTTCTCACTCCAGATTTAAGCCTTGGGCTCAAAATAATTTATATACTGCGGTTAAACATCCACAAATGACGTGGTTATGAAAACGAATAAAACGTTTATGCTAATATATATATATATTACTGTTAGTAGTCCTATGCCGAAGTGCCTTTGAATGAAGTCGCTATTTTCCTAATTTAATAAAGGTGGCGTATGACTTGGTGGCATCAGGCGCTGGTTAGCGTCACTCGCGTTAAGACCATGAGGCATTAATTCCCAGCGCATAATACCGAAATATCAGTATAAAACCTAAGAACAGCCCTACATCACACCGCAACCGTTTATAACATCGAGGGGAAAAACACAGAGTCAGAATAAGTTTCTTGATGGACGGAACCATTCGGTCCGTAAACGAAATACAATCCCGGTTGGGCGAAAAGGGGGTGTGGAAAGGCGCGCCGCAGTTAAATGGGAAAAGCTGAAGGAGCGGCGAGGCGCGATCGGAGGCTGGGGCGCTCGTAAAAAGGTAAGGCAGGCAAGTGCGCCTCTTCCCGGCTTAATGCCCACAGACGCCGGCGCAAATACTCTGCCATCCCGCGACTAGTTTGCCTGCCGGCGCATGAAGGGTGGCAGTAAAATAAATCAGCATGTGTGCCTTATTTATGCCTCGTTAACTTCGGCGATGTTTTTTTAAATATATTTTTTTCTTTTTGGGTGATGGCCGTGTTAATATTGCAGCGAAGTCGCTGTCACTTTTGTGAAACTCCGTTTATTGTTTTTTTTTTGTTATGCCGTGGTACACTGATTCAGATGGGTTATTAAAGTAGTACTAGATTTGGTGTCCTGGAATATATGAAGATGCTGAGGGCGCTAGACATTTCGACATAAACTGGAAAAAAGTAAAATGACATGAAACACAAAAATGTACGCATTAGCGTTTTGAAGAACCGTTGTTGGTTTTGCTGAAAGAGTCTGTCTGCTGTTATCTTAGTTCTGGGGAGTTTGCTGTTAATGTGATGATGATGATGATGTTGATGACGATGATGGAATTTATACAAACAGGCAGCTAGCTATACGATGTATATCTTTGTAGTATGAATTATATTACCCGTTAAGCTTTTGTAACTAAAAAAAGTTTAAAAACAATGCCTAAATTGTGAAGCTTTACGCCCATTAAACGTGAGCCGCATCCTGTGCCCGCGGCTAGCCCGGCGCCCCCGCCGTCCGTCCGGAGCAAGCTCCCGGAAAGTCAGCGTGCAAATACGGGAAGACGGGCGTTTTTAGCCAGAAAGTGACTCCGTGCTGAGATATGTAATACCCGAAAGACCACGGGCTGGGAAACAATACTCAATGAACAGTGCGTAGTACCCGAAACTGAAACGTTAATACAGTATCGCGACATCCACAGTCTGGAAAATACCTCCACGTTTGTCCCTGTTGCAGGGCATTTTTCTTCCTTTCTGTCATGACGTCTGCTAGCTCTGTTACTTTTAGAAAACTTCCCAGTGTTATATCCTTAATTTCCAAGTGAAATTGAATCTATGGATAAGTTAGAATTGCAAACCAAGTTATAATGTCAGTCTTTAGCAATTATGGTGCATGCTTTATCATTGGTCGGATCAGCAGTCAGTTTATGCCAATATAAACAAATGTCAGGCATGCTTAAAAAGTGAGCAACAACAATCAAATGAGATCTATAAAGATAAATAACTGCATAATGTGTTAAGAGAATTACTGGGAATGCATAAGAATGCATCATTATTCTTAACTAGGATGCTGAAAGCCTGACACTTGACTGTTTACAGAGTTTACAGTTCGTTCCCAGGGTTTAATGAAATTAAAACCAGATTGTCTTGAAACCCAGCAGCAGATAGACACTATTTGTGGTTTAGATTATTATTCATGCATTTCTCTGGATTCCTTGCACAAAATTGGTCTGAGTCAGGGAAATTCCCATTTGAAATACAGCTCATTTGAGAGCATATTGCATCCTATTATGGTCATATTAAGAGAATGCCTCTGTGACTCTTGCATGCTGTATGAAATTCATCACTAATCATCTATAAAAAATAAACCAGGGCCCACACTTATTTGTTAGCAGTTTATCCTCAGGACACAATATAGGCCCATTTAAACATGTACATACAGTAAAAGGCATGGTTACATCATAATTTGTAAATTGCTCAAGATTAGGATGAGTTACACTGTTTCATGGTGATTTGAAATCTATCTTGTAAGGGATTGATCGTGTATCTTGTACTAGATTAGGTGTTTTTTGTCATGCAAATCATACATCTTGATGAAAAATGTCTTGTAAGTATTAAAACAGTAAACATACTGCATAATCAAGACTGAATCTGACTGACGAATGTAAGTTAGTTTGACAGTAAGTACACAACACTTTGCCCACATACAGTACATACCTCGGTCAGTGCTGTTGCAGTTAAGTTCGTGTAAGTGCCCTTGTATGTCCTTGAGGTAGCATTTGTTTGGGAGGGTTTCACCTCATTTCATGATTAACAACTAAAGAAGTATCTAAGTTAACTCAGTAATAGTAAAAAGTAGTAACTACCAATAGTAGTAAAAATATTTAGTTACTAAGATATGCCCTTGTCATAAAACAAACACACAAATAATATGTTAATAACTTAAATAAAGGTTGTTCATTTCTTTATTCGTTATTATGGGTCATGGGCACTAATAGGCCTATTTAATTCTATTACACAGCATTTTAGAAACTTGACGCAAAGTTACAAAGTGGCTGACTGACTACAATCTTTCCCAGTATGGTCAAATAACATTAAAAAATGCAGTTTCTCTTTTTTGTAGCTACCTAAAATTTGTTTATGTACGCTACAGTGGAATTCAGAAAGCTTGGCTGCAAGTTAATTATTTACAAAAGAATAGTTCTGTAACTATTTAAGGTGCAGTGGTTGGCATGACAGAAAAGCTTTGAAACTGTAAGTGTAAAAACAACGTTTTTCACAATAATTTGTCCTCACAACCAGACCCATTTTTCCCACTGTGGGATTATCCTAAAGCTGTACATCACATAGATGTGGGTTTCAATAGAGCATCTCAATGGTTTTCATAACTTAAAAACAACAACAACAGTAAGAGACATTTCCCTTCTTACCCTGATGTTTATATTAATGAAAAAGCCTATTTAGTGTAAACACTATTTCCTTGCAGCATTGCAAAGTGCATATAGAGTGTAGATAAAAAATCAAGAATAATCTCAGCTATGAGTTTTAAGAATCTACAAATTTTTCAGACGCACAAATAACCTACAAAATAAAAGAGCTGACGAAATGACAGGGCCTGGAAAGTATAGTGCATCACGGGAGGCCTGCAGAAACAGTGCAGGGCTGCAGAGTCTGCGTTTGCCCTCAGGCAGCTCGCCATTCTTTCTGAGACCTTGTACTGTAACCTGCATTTGATCACCAGAAACGGCAAACAGTATTTGCCTCTTTTTACTAATATAATTTCCATATTAATTCACTTTCTATGGGAACGTGTTGCTATCCAGTGCCATACCTTGTGTTCCTCTTTGCTTTTCTATGCTGGCATTTTGTTACGGGAGGATTTGGTTTGAAATGATATTTCGACAAAGAAGATACCCGGGATATCTTTCCATTCTTTGTATATAAATCACCATCATTCATCACAGATCCAAAGATTTAGAATATTTAGCACTTTCTGGCATAACGTGTCTGCGTTTTTTTTCTGTTTTATTCCAACACTAATAGGTGCTGTGGTTTGTTAAAAAAGCGTTATCCTGTTACATAAATCTTCTGTTGATGTGGGCAGACAAAGCCTAATCTGGTCTACTCCCTCATACCAAATGTGAGACTTTGTGTAAGTAGTCTTAAAACACATAGGAGGAATGAAAATGTTTAGGAAGTATTTAATCAGGAACAAATTAACTATAATAAACAAATTAGGGTTTTTTGCATCATTTAGAGGTATTGCTCAGCTGCATATTGACGTACAGCAAACTTACTCGGGTTGCATTTGTGTGTTCTTTCAGATCAGGACTGATATGTATCATTTTAGGAAATGTAAGAGTGTTGATTGTTTATATTGGTGTTCTGCCATTGTTAGGCTAACCGCAGAAACACATGATGACATTCTCAATGAATTAACTCAACAGTGTAACCGGGTGACATGTAACTGCTTTTTGGCAAGAGGTATATTATCTTTCTTTTATGTAAGCATACTTTTTCCTATGTGTTCCTGACTACCATATGACATGCCTAGAGAGTAGATAGCGGAAGTCGTTTTGGATAAACATGGAAAAAAAGGCGATAATTGTGCAACTGTTCTCTTAGTTTTTGTCAAAGTAGTTGTGCATAGTTTTTGACTGATTGATGTTGAAGATAATGGTTTTGCATGCAGTATAAATTCCCTGCACAAGGTCGTAAAACCAACTCAAGCTGTGTGGGAAAAAGATATGCCCTTAAAAAAACTAATAGATTGCTTATATTGGAAATGCTTAGGGAATGTACGTTTTATTCAAATTAACAGATACTTCATTCAGGGTAGTGTTTGCCTAAGAGAAAAGTTAAGTTTTGAAGGCAAGTTTGAAGTTTGAGTTTCAAGGAAGGAATTTTCTTGGCCTTTGAGGAATGCTTAGGGAGGAACCTCTGCATATGGCGCAGGAAATAGCTGTTAGTCATTAGGAATGAAGGGCTTTAGCACAGAAGAGTAAGTTGTGACATTTGAAATTATATTTCTTCCCCATGTTCGTACAAAGATAACACAAAATCTGAAAAAAGCTACTATACATTGATCATGCTTTGATGTATTCAGTTATTAGGATCACCTGCTGTATGATGCACTTTAGGGTTTTAATTTGGTATTTTGCGTTGAACTTATTGATCTGACTCCAAGTGTGTGATGCATTTATGATGACATCTGTTTTAATTCTAATCTAACTGTCAGATTTTTTTCATGCCAATGTATATATAGATAACTGTTAAAATCTTCAAAGATCACTTCCACTGCAGCCTGGTTTTCCAGGCTGTCTGTTTACCATTGCAGGCTTGTTACACAACAGTGGTCAGCAACGCGTCTCTATTCCTGGAGCGGCCACCTTGTTTAGATGAAGATTCCAGCTGCTTCACCCACTCAGCCAGATTAAATAACCTCATCTTGATTTCCTGTCCATACATGCTCAGCATAGTTAAAAATAATGACTAATTCCCTTGCCGCAAAGAAACTTAAAAGTAACTGTAGTGGAATATAAGGGGATTTCACTTGCTACTTCAAAATGACATATTTAAATATAACGAGGACAGTTGTGGATAGATTTGCAAAGTGCAGTTATCATCGAAAAGGAATTCCACAGAAACCTCAAAAGTGGTAATTGAATAGCTATAAATGTAAATGCATGTTCAAGCACAGAGTTTGTGATAACAGTTTTTTTTCTCCTGGCTTTTAAATCTAGATGTGGATAGGATAGCAGAAACTTGTTATATTCCTACTAAAGTTTTTCTGCAGTAAATATGGCACGGAATATGCCTGACAAAGATCAGATATGACAACACACACACCAAGCTCTCTGAGGTCAAGCTAGTTGATATGTAACCAATGATACTATTACAGTGTATTTCAGTTCGGTATTACTTTATTTAAATGAATCAGTTAGCAAAACATGGTGAGTTTATTGAAAACAAAAATACAATTACAATATATTTTTTTATTTCTTAAATGTTAAGGAAATGATGGATTCTGTGGGATATGGTATTTGTAAACGTATAAGAACTTTGCTGTGTTGACTCGGTTGGTAAGGCCTGATACTCTGGATACACGGGATACTCATAAACACTTCCTGTTGAATCTGTTTATTCACACCTATTCATCTCTTTCCTATTTGCAGATCTCAGCCGAAGCGCCAGCCTATCAGAGAAGGAACTGAAAGAGGCTCGAGACAGGAGTCAGATCATTGCAGCTCAGCTGATGATACCATCAAACGCCAATTCTCGAGGAGTGCAGCTCTTTAACCAGCGCAGGGCACGCGTGAATGCCTTTACGCTGGTCAGCTACGGGAAAGGTGTTGGACAAGAGGCTGCTGGCAATGACAAGAACTGTTCTCCTCAGAACACCCTGATATGGGAAGACAAACTCTCTGAAGGAAAGGAGAAGGATTTTAACAGCAGACGTAGTGATTCTCAACTCTCCAGATCTTCCAGTGATCTAATCCAGAAGGACAGCAAAAGCATGGTGGATCAGGGTGAGTCTACTCCAAAAATGGATAATTCCGCCCTTCGAGAAGAAGATAGGCATTTTCTTCCTGTGAAAGAGAATGATGCAGAATTTTTGAGTGATATCTCAGAAAAAGTCAATGAAGAATTAGCCTACAATAACTGTAGTAACAGATCTGTCCAGTCCAGCAAGGGCAAAGGTGAGGCGGAGGTCAGCAGACCGGTCACGGACTTGTTCATTTTACCAGGAGAAATGCCAAATGGAGGTCACAGTGGTCAGAATGCTGTAAATGGCTCACCATCCCTGATGAAGCAAACGACAGCTATTATTAATCGGACAGCGCGTCCATTTGGGTCACCCAATGTTCTGAGGTCCCCAGAAGCCAGGAGTCCTGTGATGGGCTCTCCCCAGCACACTCTTCCAACATTTTACAAGCCACTTCTACAAGCCATCTCCCCACCACCCCCTGCCTTTTCACCTTCTCCAGTTTCACCTCCTGCATACTGTGCTCCACCTGAATTCTCTAGTCCCCCTCCAGTATCTCGTATCATTTCACCTTCACCATGCTTGGCCCAATACACACCAGCGGTGGCTCCAAGACCACATTACAACCCTCAGCCCGTCAGTGAAGGAAAGCGGCAGGTGCCTATTAGAACAGGAATCCTTGACGAGGGCAAGGCACGTAGGGCAACTCGAAAGGCAATGTTCACATTTCAGGAGAAGCCAAAACTTGATCCGAACCCCGAGCTCCTGTCCTTAGTCCAAGGGGTCGATGAGAAAAAGAAGTTAAGGTCCCAGTTTGAGCATGTGCGGGAAGAAGAGTCACTAGAACTTGGAGCTGAAGCTTCTAATTTTCTTGCTAAAGACACATCTTGCATTGAGGAGGCAAAGATACCTGAGTGGTCCTCATGTTTGAAGAGATCTGAGACAAGGGTCAGACCTGTTGTCAAGACAGAGCAGGGACTGACTAATGCATCAGGAAAGGGGGCTCAGCTTTTTGCACGACGTCAGTCCAGAATGGACAGATATGTGGTGGGGACCCCATCTGGGGCCGAGGGGTATGTCAGATCTCCATCCCCCACAGCATCCTTGCCTCCGTCTTGGACTTTTCCATCCAGCATGCCAGGCCGAGTTAAGGCCATGGCCAGTTCTTCTAAAATCAATATACAGCCACCAAAGACTGTCAAAACGGCACCCGTCGTTGTTGCAAAACCAGTTCCAGCAGCAGAATCTCCAGTCCTGGAGAATGGATGTACCAAGACAGAGCTGAAGCTGTACAAGCATCAGCCCTATCAGCTAGACTCTTCTCTGTTCATCCTGAACCCAACCAAAGACCCAATGAGCTCTTTACCAAAAGCAGCACCACCCCCCAAACTGGTGGTTTCAGAGAAGGCCTATACGAGGCAAACCTCTTTGCCTACAAATCCCACTCCCCTCTCTCCCAATTTGAGTTCTCCAGTTCCTTTCAGGTCACCGAAGAGCCCCTCTTCTTATATTACCCAAAGCCGAGTTAATGGAATGGGATCTGCAGATGCCAGACCAAATTACGGAGCTTCTCCCATTGCAGAAGTAGGACACCAAGGGGCCTCTCCCATCTCTCCTTTATCTCCTGAGCGTGTGGCAGCACAGCGGCCTGGCATCCAGGTGCCAAGACCTACATTCTCTGCCAAGAAAGCAGGAATTGAACCTCAGGTGTGGAAGCCATCATTTTTCTTTTAATTCAACTTAAAGACTTGAAGAATAATTGATTTATGCACCAAAAATTGCCTTATGTAGCTTGAAGTGTCACTTGATTGTCACTTCTTACAGCATTGTCACTTTGTCTGATTTCGCAATATGCATCATGAAACACTCAGTCTGCTTGGCTGATTTGTTAATGTATCATTTAATGTCTGTTTTCCTGAAGGGATGAAGCAGGTTATTTTTAGCTCTAAGGAAAACACATTGTTTTGATAACATTTGGGAATGTTATTGCTGATATCCTCAGAATGGGAAAACGGTTACTGTGACATTTTTCTCTTTGAAGTGGAGTGTTTCCTCGATTAATCAGCATGAAAGCCACTTTAAACACTTTACTTATCAGAAATGATCCAAAAGCCTGGGTCTGGCAGACAGTAGAATAAATATTATAAGGAAGGAATGTGTGCCACAACTTCAACCCTTGGACCGCTTACATTACCAAATGTAATCTGTGAAATGACTCAAGGTCATTTCATTGCTTGTAGTACCCACCAGAACCCTGTACGTTTCTGATCAGTCTAAAAAACAATTCCAGGTTAGCATGTCAGGTTTGGAGGAGAGAGTTTCATAAGCACTTTGTTTGGAACTATTTGTTTGTGCTGCTAGGCAGTCAAAAGCATTTAGAGCTTTGGCTCTTTGGTTAGTAGGTGCATGACATAAAGCTGAATTTGGCCAGAATTGGGGATTTCTCTCTGGTGTTCCACTGGATTAGTCAGACTCATGCCCCAAGTCTATAAATCGAACTGCACTATGATTTATGTTTAGCAATCGCTAAAGTGTGTGTCTTTCAGCTATAGATGTTATGTATTTGTTTATTGAAAATATTTTGATGTGTTAGTAGTATAGGTTCAGAAACCTGCAACATCCATCTATTTTTTGTAACTGCTAATCCTATTCAGGGCCACTGGGCAAAGCCTATGGGCACAAGGCAGGCCACACTATTGCATCGCATCTCCGGTTAGGCTCAGCATGTTTTTGGACTGTGGGGGGGAAACCAGAGGAAACCCCATGACGACACGGTGAGAACATGCAAATTCCACACACAAGGAGCCATGGCGGAGACTCAAGCCCTGGTCCCAGAGGTGTGAGGCAGCATTGCTAAACACTGCGCCACTGTGCTGCCCCTTGCTTACATATTTATTAAAATGCAAGACTAAATTTAAAAAACCGATGGTTAATTGAACTGAACTGAAAAAGTCCAGTTTACTTATATATGTGAAATATATGCAGTGCTTCTGTTGTTTAATCTTACTTCTAATGCATAATTCTTGTCTTCATTTTTATGAAATTTCTATTCACTTTTGAATTGTTTAATTCTTTAAAATTATTTTCTTCTTTGTCCTTTTTCCTTATTAAAGCTTTGTCCTAGTAACCCCTGTGTCTTTCCTGTATTTTTTATAACTTATGACTAACATACTGCCACATTTCTTTCTGTGAAAATCCAACATCTATTTTCTCCTTGCTTCTGTAAATCTTTATATTTTTTCTGCAATGTTCTGTCTATCCTTATCTATACTATGGAGCAGGAAAATAAAATCTTCTTATCAGTAAACGCATAAGGAATAAGGCATTTCTAAAAAAAAGGCAGTTTATATTGGCCTGCAGAGTGGGCTTTTTAATGTCATAACTTTAAGAAGTAATTCAAGCCAGATGTTTTGGTTACTTTTACAGTTTGGTTTAACATTTTTTCCCTTTTAGACTTCATCTTATTAAAAAGACTCTCTCCTGCCATGGTGGTAAAAATTCACACTGGGCAATGGCTTGTCTTTTCCGTGTATTGCCAGAATTTCCAGACAGTAATATATTAGATCTTTTGTGCTACAGAGGAATTTGTGAGGTATTTCTACACTGAAGAGTTTTCAAAGAGACTTGTGCTGTATTGAAAAAGATGCACAATATACAAAGCATCCAATGGCATAAAAGAAGATTAATACTAAAAATAATTGCTTATATATTATTTCTTTCTTCACTTTTGGACTTTTCTCTAGCGATAAACTGGGATGAAGTTGGCTTTAACTGACTATTTGTACACGACGTGCCAAGCCTGGAAGCGATTACTGTTTGAACAGATAGTGGTGAGGGAGCAGAGTTAGGAATGCACTGGTCTTTATTTTGGAAAGTTTTGATGAGCCATGAAATTCCAGCTTCTCTCTTGCAGTAGATGGATTTTGGCTCACGTTAGCACAGTAACTGCAGACAGCAGCACACGTACCGAACAAACCTATACCTGTCCATGCAACTGCGTTACTGGAAATAAGTTTTTCTGTAAGTTATGGACAATTTTCACAATATAATTTTTCCTTTTTTTTCGTAGACTAAATGACTGATAAATGTCATTGGAAACAGTGTGTCTAAGGAAAACCAGACCTTATCCCCCAGTGACTGAAAAGTAACTGATCTTCATGCATTCTGAGCAGTCTGTAATGGATATGACAGGTTGTGGCTATTTAGATAAAACGTGCAGCAGAAGGACAATGTTGGCTTTAAACTGTCGCATCTGTCAAGGTAAAAAGCTAGGCCAAATGTGATACAAATTTCTGTGGTGGGGTGGAGGGCCTTGATGAAGTGCGGGGTGGTAATTCAGGCACAAAACTTGGCATGTAGAGGATGCCAATAGGGAAATATCATAGACAGACCAAAGCAGCCCATGTCACAAAATAAACAGCATGAGCAAGGGACTCTCCTGCAAGTCGTGGCTATGGGTTATTGACAAGAACTGGTTTTCGCCAAGCAGCGTTTGGCTCCCATCGCTCTGCTCACTCTGCTTATTCTCTCTGCTAGTATATTAACCCCTGTGACACCATCGTCATAACCAATAAGAAACATGCCTTATGCAGAGTCGCAAAGGAGAGCGCTGTGCGAGATATTGTATAACTATGTAAATATTATATTTAAAGAGAAAACACAAAGAGGAAGCACAGTTACTCCACTGACCTTCAATTTGAGAGAAACCAAAGAAACCACACAATACAGAAAATGTGGCAAATTACACAAAGGGAAGGCAATTATCCGTGCATTTTTACTGTGTCTGTCTTCCTGCATAAAGACTATATGTAATCATCATACTCCCCACTTCCTATGGGTTGACAAGGCCAAAATAGTGATTCACCTTAGACATATTGAAACAAACTTTCCTTCATTCAAGCCTTTTAGAATGACCCCAAAATTCAGTTTTGTGTAATTATCCACATCCGTTTTACTCTTTCCCGGGAAGTGGTTAATGAATGATTCTTCAAAATTCTGCTTTTGGATAGATTTCACTAGGTCCGTCCCAAGTGCCTCATGCATGCACTAAAGCATCCTTTTCTCCTAATACAGACCCGAAGCGAGAGCCTGTCTACCCAAAGCACTCCCAGCACGCCTCTCCAGTCCAGGCGGTACAGCAGCCCGGATGGACCTGCCAGTGGGGTGAAGGTCCACCCGGCATCAGGCCTCCAGGCTCCCTCGCCTCTGCCTCCCACGTGGGACGAAAGGTCCCAGTCCCCCAGCGTCAGCCAGGAGGACAAAGCCAATCGACGACTGCTAGCCAAAAACATAATCAATGCTGCGAAGCGCAAGAACAGCCCATCCCCAGGTACCCTAGGAGGTCAAGGGATGTCCGTGTCCCCCGCCTTCCTGCCCCTGCATGGCCAGCGGCCTTTCAGTCCCTTCCAGTGCCGCTCGCCTGCCTTCATCAGCCCCCCACCTACTCCCACCCGCTCCATGCACTCGCCCGTGTGTCTTTATACCGCGCGCTCTCTAACCGACTCTGATGCCTCAGCGGACTCCGAGGATCTGGGCCTCAGGTCACCTGGGACGCGCAGCTACAACACGTGTCCCCGTGGCTGGGGTGGAAGTTTGAGGCTCAAGAGAGGAAATTTCCCCGCTGACCTCTAGGGGGCGCCTCAGTGTACAACAACATCGCCGACACTCTGCATCATTCAAAAATGCCGATGCATTTTACTATGCGGTGGTTTGCTGCAAAACATGAAAACGTGACTGCGAGATGTCTTTCTTTACTTTCAACTGCAGCTTTCGTCTTACCAAATTGTTTCTTATCAAGTTTTGATTTTTACTTTGTTTTTGGGGGGTGATTTACCATTATTTTCTTAACAGAACTGTGTGCAGATTTGAAAAGGTTTTTTGTGGTGTTGGGAGATGCAGTTTTGAATAACTGGACAGGAGAAGGGGTTTGGGCAGTCCAATGTGGCAGTTACAGGTAACTGTGGTGCCCTTTGAATTCAGGCATCGACGAAGATGGGGCTTCAGAATTAGCCCACATTCTCTCACTAATAGCCAGAGAAGTTGAAGATGACATGAAGAATATTTTCATTCTTTGTTTCATTCATTTGCTTTGTGTACCAAAATATAACTTTAGAGCAAAGAGGAAGATCCTTATGCAGTAATCTTTTAATGAATTCATATTACAGTGCAATAATCCATGTATCACTTTGCTTTTCTATGTACTACGTGACAATTTTTTTTTGTTATTCATAGGATGTTAAATATCATATAAAGTCACTGAAAAGTAGAGACAGGAAGGGAGAGGACTGAACTTACAAGATATTCAAAATGTGTCAGTGATAAAGACACAATGGATGTGCACAATTCAGTGTTTTGCAGAAATTTGTCTACACCATATTTTAGAGCAAAGAAGTTTTTCAGAACCCAAATTTGAAGTTGTGGTTGAATTTTAGTAAGAAGTGGCTAAATTGTTATAATTGACATTCCATATCGTACAAAGGTTCCTTTTTTACAGAGGCTAATTTAATTGAAATCTAGGCTTTGTCAGTGGTTTCTTGACTGATTTTAAGTATGTTGATGATGGTCAGATGGGGAATGCTTTCAGAAAGTAGGATGTAATGTCAATGGTGGAGCAAATGCTTTTAAGAGAGGGTACACATTTTTTTACATGTCTGTAATGAAGGTCCAATGGGAGGTTTCCAGGAAATATACAAACGTTACACATTTCATAGAAGAGTATCATTAAGTACATTTTACATAGTGATTTGTTGCTAATTATTACATTTCATTTTGGCAATAGCATTTGGATCATTTTTGCTTGTTTTTGGCCTGATTTTGCAAAGCAGGTGTTATTCTGCTATATGACAATGTACAACATCTGGGCTTCTCCTGTTTTGGACACTGAATATGCATCATCATGTAAACTATGAATATAATGCAACCACTATACTACAAACAGATGCTTCACAGGCCTTTAACCAGGCCTGCCAGTGCCCGAATTACAGTAATGCATGCTATTTTATATCTGACTCTTCAGCACACAGAGGGGCACACTGTCAGAAAAAAGGTGCCAGCTTGTACCTTTCAGGGGTTGTACCCTCAAGGGTCTGCCAGTTGTACCCTAGCAGTAAGTAGATTAACCTTTTAGTTTAATTTAAGGTACAGAAATGGACTCTAACAAACATTTTCGTACCATTGGGGATATGTTGACGTTGTTTTTAGCTTGAGGAACAAACATGTACTAGGGCTGTACCCTTTTTTCTGACAGTGTTGAGGTAGTCCACGTCTCATACCATAACAGGGCCGGGCCTGGGCAAAAGCCATGGATTATTCAGTGTTCCTAAGCACTCTCAGTAACGGGTTGAATAATGTTTCATTGTGATGGATGGGCCTTCAGCAGCCCACCTAGAACAGGCCTGATATGTTACATGTCTCGCAAAAGCTGCTTGTGACACAGAATGATTGAAAATTTAACCAAAATCACATTCCCATCCCTAGTGCTCTGCTGTTACAGTAAATAAAATATATCAGTTATGAGCTGCTGCTGTTCCATAAAATTGTATTTTTTCATTTTCTCTCCTCCTCCTAAATCAGGAGAAGTATGTTTCCAGAAACACACCACATATTTTTCATTACTATAAGTAGGGATTTAATTGGCAGGCACATGGTGATTTTGCCCATTTCACATGAAGCGAGTTTCCCTTGAAATAAGCTCTTTTCAGTTTGAAATATTCATTTGGTTCAGCAATGAGAACTGAACTCCTTTGTCCAAAACAGTACACAGACTGCCATCTACTGGGCACTGTTAAATTTTACTAGTGGTGGTAGCAATAGTATTAGCAATATCACTTTTAGCAGTAGTGGTTTTTAAGTACAGTATCTGTAACTGTTAAGGGTTTGAAGAATGAGAAAGCAAAAGGATCACATGAAATCTGGCCAGATGGGGGCACTGCATTCCTTAATTAAAATTTAATTTTTTGAGACCTAAGCCTGTTAAATGTGGTACTGGAAAGGACCCATTTTAGTAATATGGTAAAAGCTACACAAAGACTATTTACGGAGGGTGAAAAAGGTACATACAGGACCATGCCTTATTTTGTGATGGAGTGCAGATATTTTGTGTACTCTGTTCGTTAGCCTTAAATATTTAACATACATTCATCGGTTACCCAGCAAATAATATATGACATGTAATATATATGCCATGCAAGCTTGAAAATAACTATGGGATCGCTTACAGTGTCTTTTGCAGTGAATCTGCCTACTGCCTATGTCATTGTGGAAAATACTGCACAGTGTCCCTTCTCTTTTGAAATGCATAACTTGCAGTGTAGATTGTATGTAGGTGACTTATTACTATACAGGATACAAACAATCATGTGCTCAAAGCAAAATAAAACACACCAGTCACTCACACATGCACGCCTACAGGCAACTTGGCAACTCCAATTAGCCTCAGCCTTTGGGGGGGGGGGTGTGAGGTGTGAGGCAACAGTACTGACCACCGCACCACCATACTGCCCCTTGAAAGAATTTAATAATATATTTCAAACTAAGAAATATACTGATGAGATTTTCCTTTTTTTAATCTTTATTGAAATGTACACTTAGGAGTGCCATGGGGGTGGAGTGGTTAACACCACTGCCTCATACCTCCAAATGCATGCCAAGGTGAATTGGAGTTACCAAAGTGCCCACAGGCGTGAATGGTGTGGGTGCCCTGTGATGAGTTGGCGCCCCATCATGGGTGATTCCCTGCCTTGCTCCTGTTGTTTCTGGAATAGCGTCCGGACCCCCACAGCCCTGCATATGACAAGCAATGATAGAACATATAGTTTTACATTTGTTGTAATACACTGATTTATACAGAAGGGGGCAGTGCTTCTATGTGACACTAACCAGGATAACCAGTTACAAGACGGATGGATGAATGAAAGTACAGTGCACTGTCACACAATATGGAAATGTAAGTAGTGTCGCTTTACCTGAGTGCCCCTTGCTAACTCAAGAAGGGAGGACATTCACACTCATTGCCAGGGGTGCTGCTAGAGATTTTGGGCCCCATAAATGCATATCAATGCATACCAACCCAGACCAATCATACAATTATGTTCCATTCTTTCAGAGCCCCTGCTAACAGAGTGGGGCCCACCCATGACGTCCCATCTAAGGTGAGTAACTTGAGGTGTTTAGCAGCTCAGCCCGTGTGCCTTAGCCAGTGATTGGAGGGCTGCGGTTTCAAACCCTGGCCCTGCCAGAAAAGTCATATGTCCTTAGGCCCTTAACCCCACCAGCTCCAGGGGCACCGCATATTGGCTGCCCCCGTGCTGTAAACCCTCCCTGCAATGGAGAACAGAATAGTGCAGATGCAGAATGAAGCACTTCTTATTATCGATGTTCCCTTACCCTGTGCCCTATTCTCCAGGCTGGGTTCCACAGAGGGGAAAAGACTAAGGCTGTTTGATCTCTTCAAGAGCTTGGCCACCCTCTGCACACCCCAGTGCAGGATAAGTGGATGGAGAATGGGTGGATAAACCAAAAGCATGCAAGATATTTACGAAAATCCACTCATTGATCCATTTTCCCAACCCACTTATCAAACACCAACGTTAACTATTGCATATTTTAGACGCATTTTCCGGAAAGGCATCCCCCGCCTTGAGTACTGCTGAAAGCCGGCCACGTGGAGCTGTAGCCAAGCTTACCTACCAGCACCCCATCCTAGCTCACAGTCAGAACAAATTGCGAGACTAAAAATGATTTTGCTTCGATTATCTTTTCCTTTATGGAATGTATTTTGTGTATGCATATTCTATGCTTTACCTTGCCTGATTGAGAGACAGCATGGCTTAAAGTCAGACGTACCTTGGTTATTATACAAGTTTTTAGGACAGATAAAATGGGCCAATAGGGAGATTTAAAAGACCCAGAAACATCATAAAATGCCTTTCAGAAGGAAGTAAGACTTTTGAAATGGCCAAGAATGTGCTCACCTCACAAGCAAATGCTTTGTCTATGATAGTTTACAGGGTCAGGAAAATGTCATGAGAAGAAAAGCCTCAAATTAACTTTAATTTGAGGATGGGGAAGAATTAAGCATGCTGCCCCCAGGGACCCTTTGGCCTCTAGCCCTGGCATTTTCCAGGACTGCAAGCTTCCTGGAATCAGCCAAAGCAAAGTATACAGTGCTGTTAGGCATCGCTAAGGTCAGGAAGGCTGATACACAAGCCCATTAAATAAGAAACATAAGCAAAGCAAGGATAATGGCCTGAGAAATAATATAAGTATGATGTTTCAAAGATATTGAGGATGGATGAGATGAGAGAGACTCTTGATGGAGCAGACAGGTGGACCCCTGGCTGGATAAGTCACACTCATGAAGCACAGGTTCCAGTCAGACACCGGAAATGTGACAGGGGGTAATGATGTGGGCTGCTATTATCAACCACAAGCTAATTGGACCTTTTAAAATTGCTGATAGACTAAAAGTGGACATGGGAAAAATACTGCAAGTTTCTGGAAGACACTTTCAGCAAGAGGAAAATGTCACCAGCATTCCAGAAATACATAACATTTATGCATGACAAGGCTCCATCACATGTTCAAGTTCTCCTCTGCTTGGCTAGCTAGCTTAAAGGCTTAAAGATGACCGATTAATGGCTCAAACCCACCTGAGCACTTGTGAGCCATTCCCAACTGTTTGATTTACAGTAAGGGAAAAACAACACATATCACTGAACAGCATCTGGGAGACGGTGGTGGCTGCTTCAGCTAAAGTTGGTTATGAAAGAATAAATAAACTGACAGAGTCCATGAATGCGAGGCTGTAAGTGACAAAACAGAATGTTACTTCATAATATATTTGCTTATTGTTACCCTTTAAAGAGCTGGTTGCCTAGTAATTGTTTGCTAATTAAAATGTTAATTAACAATAAAATAATAATTAACAATAAAAGTAATCCTGAGAAAAAGCACTTGCCTGATTATTAACCACACGGTAAAGTCAATCAGCTCCTCCTTATGAACATGCAAGTTGTGATATCCCATCTAGCTAAGCAGTACAATATCACTGTTAAGGTGGTGCGATGTCTCAGTGGTTAGTGCTGTATCTGCATGTGTGGGCGGGCTTTGGGTTCAAATACCACCACTGACTCTGTTAGTGGAGTTTGCATTTTCTCCGTGGAGGTTTCCTCCTACAGACATATTTAGCTGGATTAGTGTCTATAAATTCCTTGTAGTGTGCCCAGTGATGGGCTGCTATATTGTCTCCTGTCCTCTCTGTCCTGGGTTCGGCTCAAAGCTTTGTGATCCTGCAAGCAAATATGAAAAAAAAATAAAACTATGTGTAACATAATTTAATTTACCCCGTGGCCCTGTAGTGGATATGTGGTTGGAAAAGGGATGGATGGATTTATTCTATCAATACACGTAATATAACATAGCTTGACGACGTCAGAGGGAATATTGTGGCTCTTTATGTGTGACTGGGCACTGGATTAAGGCGAAGACAGCGCAGAAGGGTATTCCTCCCCCTGCCATGGCTGTGCCAGCAGGCGCGCTTTGAGGGTTATGCGCAGGGGTGCCGCTAGAGGGCCCTGTGATTTGCGCCGCCTGCTCTCTCTGCACGGCTGGCGCACTCTTAGTCTCCCCTTTCCTTTCCCCCATGACAGCGGGGCAAGGTTGTCGTCAGTCCCTGACTGAAATCGAGCGAAAACAGCAGAACATCCGCTGGGCGCCCGCAGATCTGGAGGATCGACGCTCCGAATGACGCCGTAGCGCCGGATTGCGCCGTCGCCCGAAGCGCCGCAGCGGGCCACCCCGGCCACCTTGCTAGTTAGCGGTCCAGCTAATTAAGCTGCAGATGAATTTTCACCGATGACTAGCCGTTAACCCAGGCGCGTTCGGGCTATTGTTAGCCGGCCAGCTAACGCTAAGCCAGGCTGCTGTGATTTCGGCTAGTCTGTCGCTAACTAGTTAGTCGCCCTGCCTAGCTGTGCAGCTAGCGATAGGATCGGGTAAGGATGAGCAGGAAACACCACTTCAAAGGAGCCGAAGTTAGCTGCTGCGTTAAATATTTCCTGTTCGGATTCAACATCATATTTTGGGTAAGTGGGATCCGGTCTCCGCCGTGTCATTCCGTCATGTTGGGGGGGTCTTTCCAGCTCGCTGGCACAGAAGTGCCCGCTTCAGTAATTTTCTGTCGGATCTCCGTAGCGTAACCGTCTCCGCGGCTCTTGTGTTCTGTCACTCCGGGACGTTGCCGCTGCCTTTTGCCTCAAACTATCTGCCCCCGTAACTTTTTTGCGACGCTGGGACAGGGGGGGTGGGCAGCGCTGCCCTGTTCGTGTCTGTGTGTTACGGTTCCTGTCATGTCTGACTGTTCGTGTCCGACTGTTCCTGTCACGTCTGACTGTTCCTGTCCGACTGTTCCTGTCATGTCTGACTGTCCCTGTCATGTCTGGCTGTTCCTGTCTGATTGTCCCTGTCATGTCTGGCTGTTCCTGTCCGACTGTTCCTCTCATGTCTGACCGTTCATGTTTGACTGTCCTAGTCATGTCTAGCTGTGTCCGACTGTGGAAATGGACATTGTTTTCTGGGTGAACTTCACGTAGATGGTGCTCCGACCACTTCACAGCACTGGATGGTAAAGGGTTATATTTATTGTTGGATTTCTCTTTAGATAAGAATCTATATTAAAATGCACCCCATCTTAAAATGTCATAAAGTCCCAGGGGTTAATACATGTTGTCTCCATATTAGTCAGATGTTTGTTATGGAGATGTGAATGTTGATTTGCAGTCCCTGTCGTAAAGCATAACTTCAGGCCTGTGATGGGTACAGACAACTGGAGGCCCCCTAAAGCTTGCCGGCTTGTTTGCCTTGAAACTCTGCTGAACTTTGAAGCTTGCTTTTCAACAAGCCTGTTTATTCTGTAATGTCAACAAACATTTAGTCCATTAAACCTTATTCCGCTTTTCTACTTTGCCTTGACAGTGTTTACATTTTCCGTCCTTTGGTCTCATTCTGTTTAGCTGGTTATGCACACTTGGGCTGGGGTGGCGTTCTCCACACTGAGTGAATGGAGAATGTTGCTGTGGACAAACAGAATCGTCGCTGCTGTGGTTAAATGTATGCTGGGTACATGTGTCTGATTTTTACATGTGTATGTAATGCACTTGCAATCAACTAAAACAATTGCACACTTGGATTATAAACGCAGAGGCTGTGAAGTGGGTTTGTCTTTGTTTTTAAAGTATTGTCTCTTGAACGACCCCTGTGAGAATTATGAAAGACTTGTAGTTATTTATAGATCGATTACACCTGTATGCATTCCTGATTTATTTTGTCCTTCTACAACCTTTCCAGTGCAGTAGCCTGAGATGACTTATGCGGGCCTGGACCTTTAAATGAATGAGTACAAAATGCTGGTGGGGCAAAGTTTACTTTTGCTTGGTTACGTGGCTAGACATGTGGTTCAGATAGCTGGGATTATTTAATTTGTGCTACCAAGCTGTAACTCACCACACTATTAGTGAAAGTATGGTAATATGTTAAATGAAACCCAGCTGAGCTTAGTAACAGGTAATGGTATTTTCGCAAGCTGTACAGTAATGAGTGAATATTTTCTAGTAACTTCTGCTAGTTAATTCTGTTGAAAGTGCTTTGTTGGTGAATGCAGCTCCGTTTCACCTACATAAATGTAAGCAACTTGTAAGCAACATTTCTCTGTTACTTAGTCTTACACTTATCCTATTGAGGGCAATGGGGCATTTCTCTTTATTTTATTATTAAAGGCTTTATCAACTTCCTTGCCACTGTTACAGATTACTGATACAAAAGTGGACTGCACTTTAAACTGATTGGCAAATAGATCTCAGCGAAGCTTTCAAGAAATTGCTCACTTTCACGTCAAATTCCTGATGCATTCTTCTCTGTGCATACTTAGAATATTATCACAGCTGCAGATTGTTTTTTTTTTATTGTAATTATGCAGAGCTAAGAAAGAAACAGCTAAAGTATATAGTCTCAATTCAGTGAGTGACTATGCATAATATATGAGCTGTTTTAGAAAGTAGTGGTATTTCCTTAGATTCTATTAGGAGTGAAATGGGTGTGAAGCAAATAATATTATAAAAATTGAATCATATATTATTAGGGATGTAACGGTATTGTAAATACCGTCGTACCGCAATAGCAAATTTTTTCGATACTACCGTGGTCACATGA
>JAODKL010000002.1:7032819-7050835 GCA_026780765.1 Petrocephalus schoutedeni
TTTCCTGTAAATGATTCAATAAATACCGTACCGTGCCATTCATACCGAGGTATTACCGTACCGTGAAGTTTTGATACTGTTACATCCCTATATATTATTGGAGTTTGTGAAAAAGTTATGGTATACCTGTATAACATGCATTATATACACATAGGTGCATGTGTGCATTGCATGTGTGTACTGGTTTTGCTATATTTGTGAGGCCCAAAGGACCTGAAAAGTATAGCAAAATCTAAAAAAAATGTGACTTGTGAGGTAGTTACTTCAGACTTCATTTTATAAAAATCTGTGAATCCAATCAAAATAGTAAAAATGACAAAAATCTTGTATTTTGTTTGGTTACTTGTGGTTACTGTTAGGGCTGGGTAGGGTTAAAGGTATCATGATTGGGATTAGGGGTTTTTTCCCATAGAAATGAATGGACAGTTCTGACTAAGATAGGAATACAAACGTGTGTCTGAGAGTGATGTTTTAGGTTGTCATGGATATCAAGTTAAGTCAAAGACACAAGATAATGCCTTATCTCTTAGCTTTTCCCCACCCCCCCTCTCTCTCCCCCTCTTTCTCTCACTGTCACACATAGCCAGAATGTGATGTATTTTGGATTTGTTGTATCGTGTGTACATACTGTACTGTATAAGTATGCACATTATTTAACATGAATGCTGGCTCAGTATGATGATTGTTTTCTTATTTTCTGAATTGGCAAATCCACCCTTACATTTCAGTTTGCAGTATCGGTTCTTATCCTAATAAGGCAGAGGTTGCAAAATATCGCTTGATGTGCATGGCACCTTAAAACAATCAACCTTACAGCCAGGTATCAAAACAAAACAAAACAAAACATAAGTTTCCAGTAGATCTTTGGGTAATTGTATAGGATAAAAGCAGCTGCACATTCACCCTGTTACACATATTCATTGATGAGTTTTTAAATCAACAATTTGCTGTGCTTTGCATTGGTTCCCCCACAGTGTACCTGGGACTTACAATTCTTGCAGATAGCGAATTTTGCGTCCGCTTCACTCACACTATAGAAATTCCAAAGTAGAGACATTTTAGTGCGTCTGTAAGTGCAAGCGCGACTGGGATGTGGGTGTGCATGTGGCTGTGTGTATAACATATTGCACATGTGTAAGATTGGTTTGAAATTGGAAATATTTATGACTGGTCGGCTGAAAATTGGCTGATTCCGATCGCTGGCCGATCAATCGGTGCATCCCTAATATCATGACTGAATTATTACAAGTCAGTGGATTTTTCATAGGTCATGTAATGAGGATTAGTGTGAGTAAAATAACTATTGGTTCCAAATGAACACTTAAAAAAAAGTGAACAAAAAAGACCTATTGTTTGTGAACTAAATGCTGAATTTTCACAGGTTGGATGTAGTGTAGACCCCCCTGAAAAAGCTGTAGTTGGAATCTAACCATTTTAAGGTGATAGCACTGTTGCATTTTAGGTGCTGTCTTTCTTAAGCCGATGGCTGCTGCTTTTCTTGCTTGTGTTGCATTTTAAGGTCCGTGGTGTTCCAGATGGTTTCATTGGTAGCAGTGTTTGTCCTCTGCTTAATCTAAGTAGAGCTATATTCCATATTATCTAAACTCATTGTGACAATAGTGTATTTGTTATCCATCCCAGTGATTTCCTCGTGTGACATGGGAAAAATGGAGCCCAGCGTTACTTTCATTGATGCTCTTCTGTGGTGAAGACAATAAATCACCGTATTTCGCTCCTGAAGAGAGCCACGTCTTTGTCTTTCTGCACAAAGACTTTTTGTGTACTGAAAAAGAATGTACAGTCCAGGGAATGAAAGATTGTGGGCGTGGATGGAGTTTGAGGTTTATACAGCTAGTCTTACTCCCATGTGGACGCTGCTAGATGGGGAGGGTTGGGAATCCCTACCATTAATCCCCCATTACAATGCTTACACATATTATAAATTATGCTGGACTACTGAGTATAATTTTGTAGAAAGGTTTGTTTTTCTTCTTTGCTGTCTCCCCACACACCAGATGATCTGTTACAGTGTATCTTACAATAATGAGTAGAGATTGCAGGATGAAAGTTCTGCAATCTCTTATTATTCTTATTCTTATTAGTTGCTGGGGTGTGTTTGTGTTGTGGCAGTAATGTAGTAACAAGTTGTTTGTGTACTCGTCCCTGTCTGTTACAGCTGATATCTAACCTGGGTGGATGAGATTAGCCTTTTTTATCAGGGGTACAGCTGTTTTATAAAGGAAGTCAGTCTTTCACAGTGAAGATGGTATATAGGTTGACCTTGTGGCATTTTTTGTGTCATTTTTGACACTAAAAACAGTATTTGTGTTTGTTTTTTTTGTGGTGAAGTGTTCATTTATTCTGTCTTTGCTGGGAAACAGCACATCTAGTTGACTTACTGTTTGACAGTAACACTGAAGCCTTGATTTGTAACAGATTTCCAGAGCTGCATTGGCTTAATCCTGTATAATTCCTGGAGGAGTCAACAGGGCTCATCAATGCTCATCAATCCAGACACCTCGTTTGCAAGCATCTCCGCCGAATCCTGCTGAGCAGCTGCTCTGCTGTGTGGGTCTCCGGTCTCAGATCTTGCAAATGTTTTTTTTTTGTTCTCCCACTATCTGACAAGCATGGATCCAATTATGCTTTTTCCCTCCATTTCATTTTGTTCTGTAAATAATACGGGTTTATCCTTTTGAAATAAATGAGTCATGCAGAGGAAGTCATATTTTGGCTTTGGATATGAGGAACCCATTAAGCTATGATGAAGTGATCTTAGCAGCGAGCCGGAACAGGATACATTGGTATAAGGGATGCTATTGTCTTCGTCACCTTTTGTGTTGGCGCCCAGGGACAAAGGGCTGGCCAATGTGACGAATGTAAGGTGGCTCGTGTGGTTTGCTACTCCGCTGTCAGCCTTTGTAGTTACAGCTTCCTCTTAGACAAGGACCCCAAATGTCCCTGTGCTTTCTGAACATAGACATACTTATTTTCTCAAAATAATGCAGTTAGGAACTGGGGACACCGCGTTGATTTTTGAGCATTTTCTGTTCCCTGGTGTGTGTGGATGCTCTCGGCTGCTCTTTCTGCTAAGTGTGAGGAAGATGCCATTTAGGCAGCCAGGTTGCTTGCTGTTGCCTTCCCATACTCCGCCTCTGTAAGTCCCCAAACCGTGGACTCCCAACCACTGATGTTTCCCTGAGGTGCCGACATCTATGTGTTGTTGGGGAGGTAGCTATGCTCTCCTCTCAGACCCCTGGGGAGATTGCCCCTCCATTGTGCTCCTCTCTTTCCTCTTCCATGTTTTTTTTTAAGCCACTGGCACCCCACCCCCAACTGTGGCCCCCGGGAACATTTATAACAAATACCGCAAAGATCCACATGATGTCTGCCGAATGTAACATGTCTGTAATTTGATTTCTACTGTTAATGTTACAGGATGAATTGCCTGAAAAGGGCCGTTATGGGAAGTTTGGGTCCTTTTCACATTCTTCTTTATACTCTCAGCATTCTGAGAGCCCACCCTTTTCCAAACACATCTTTGCTAAAACAGCACTGGACACTGAGAGCTACCTCTGATTATCTTTAGGATTGCTTTAATTCTGTTTAGTGTTTTTTTTTTAATGTTCAGAGCTGCTTCAGTATAAAACAGAATAGGCAAATGGTTCAGTGTGACACACTTTCTCTTTTTTTAAAAACTTACTTTGTGTAAGTGGATTTACTGGCTGCTGACTTTTTTTTTCTTTCTTTCTACCGAAACAAAGGGATATGGGGGGGGGGGGGGTTAGGGGAGGGTTCACGTTTGTTTCCCTCCTTGTGCGCATAAAAGCAGCAGGGTTAAAGCAGAGCGTGTCAGCATCTAAATCCTGGGCTTCCCATGAACCGCCAGAGGCTTGGGCCTTGTTGGTTTCAATGCACTCTTTATTGTGAGCAGCTCTGTGTGGCCTTGGTGTCACACACGCGCCTGTGCTCCGAGGCGCTGAACAAAGGGCCTGCCAGCATCGGGCCAGACCCGTTTGCACGTCTGGCTAATTGCTGCCATCGTGCTGCTTGGCCTGCATCTCGCATCCCGAGAGTACCCTGTGTCCCTGTGTGCGGGGAGCCAGCTGCAGCTGCTGCCCTTCATGTTTTCCTGTCCACATACCTCCTGGAATCACACGCGAGTGACAAGCTGGGCACCCCGCACTGAATATTATCTGCATTTTGCACATTTAGATCCTGTCCTTCGTTTTTGACCTGCAGTGCCTGGAGGTTTCTTTTTTTAAGTTCTGATTTAGAGCAGTGCAAATTTATAAAAGGTGCCCTTGCATTTTTTTTTCATGCAGTAAGGTTGTAGACTGTGATGTTCTGTGTGTGTGTATGTGAGGTTTTGCAATTGCCATACTTGTGAGGACTAAAGCACCTCCCAAGTGTAGCAAATCCTCAAAACGCATGACTTGTGAGGTAATTTTTTCTGTCCTCAATATTTCAGACTTAATTTTATAAAAATCTGTGGATACAATCAAAAAAGTAAAAATGCGAAAAGCCTTTTATTCAGTGAATTATTATTATTATTATGCGAAAAGTATTTTATTTGGTGAGTTATTTTTAAGGTTAGGTTAACAGGGGTTAAGGGTGTTGTGACTGGAATTAAGGTTTTTCCCCTAGAAATGAATGAATGGTCCTCACTAAGATAGGAATACAAACGTATATATGTATGTGTATAAAATTTGCATATCTGTTGGTGGTGCAGCTTAACTCCTAGGTCATTCATGTCACAGCTATGGTCTGCAGTTGAGCTCTGTATTTCGATTGTGCCTGTCCCCACATCTAGCATTGTGGCTCTTTTGTTGCACGTGATGTGTGAAAGGCCCCCAACCCCCACCCACTCCCCAAACAGCTGATAGATTCACATAGAAACCACTTGAGGGGTGGGCTGTTAAATTATGTTCATCTGTTTAGCCTTTTTCCAAAGTCCTCTACGGGACCCGAAAAAAAAACAAGCTGGCAGTTTTCTCTTTATAAAAGAAAACCTAGTTTTATAATGAAAGAATTATAGCTTTATATGGTGTTATAGCACTGCAGAGAAAAATTGAATTGTATGTAAATTGTGTGTTAATTGAAGTGCTTCATTGCAGTATCACACTGAATAAAGGTTAGAAAATTACATTTGTTGTTTTTTTTTTTTTAATTCTCATTGATGCAAATAAATGCTAATTTTGTATAAAGGAATCACAGGGTAATTGGGGCGTACTGAATTTATATGTAGAACATTATTTATGTAGGTGCTGCCCAGCCTGACAAAATCTGCTGTCCTTTTGCTATATTGGGATTTATCTCTGGTTTCCAGCTGTAGTACTGGTCCCAGTGTCCATGCAGAGCTCCCATCATGTGTCCATGCATTTGTAGGCTGGAATGCACATTGTTCCCTTAGGGGACTCTCTGCGTGCTTTTCCACTGGCATACAGAATCCGAGCCATACTCAAGCCAAACTGCAAAGAGAGTCTAGTTGCAGCATGGTTCCAGCTTGTTTTGGTTTTCCACTGCAGATGTGTCGGCTCGGTAAAGGCATTGCCGGGATTGGAGTGCAACGGTGACGTAAAACCAAAGGGGTGCTTATCTACTGTTCACATTGTGTAAATTACGATTTGTTCTGTGCTAATTTCGGGTACGGCTCCGGTAATTACAATGGGAAACCGCCAGTTCACGGTACAGCTCGGTTCTTGTGGCAGTGGAAAAGTGCCATCTGTGCCCCCCGTCTCTGTCACCTGCTCTTGTCCAGCACGCGTGTATGTTGATTCGCTTGTGTGTTGGTACAGGAGGCATTTTAAGCGCTGGGTGCTTGGGAAGCAGCAGGAGTAGACGGGGAGATGGAGATTAGTGTCTTAGCGTCCCAGATGGGTCGATTGCATCGAACGACTGACAGAGGGCCCCGTACTGTGTAAAGCCATAAAACTTAACTGTTGGTTCTCGCTGGTGCGAAGTGTCATGTTTACCAGGCGGGTGACAGGAGCAGTCTAGGAGCTGATCAAATGGTTCCACATGACAACCTGTAATTTGACGACCCCCCTCCCCCCCCCGTCAATAATGCTGTGTTCATGTGATGTGTGAATGGTTAGGATGTGATGTTTTAATTGGAGTATTAGGAAGGCAATCTAACAAGTGTGCCCGCTGTGCCTTGATCACTAAAACAACAGTGATGACTTTACACCTTGGGTCGCTTTGGTCTCAGTATGCTTCATTAAATAATGAAGGCCTGTGTTGCCCCAAATTCTACTGTAATAGTATGTCACTAGTAGGAGTCCTTTCGTGTTGTGTAGCTTATCACATGCATGGGGCTCTGACTTCATGCAGGTCACATTCTACTGTGTCAAAAAATTGAGTGGAAAACGTGGCAAGGGGCTGATTGCATCTTGTCCAGGTGGTAATTCAGTTTTAAATATAGATCATGGAAACATTTTTCCCTGGTTGAAAAGGTGTGGAGAGTTTTTTTTCCTGGATAAAAGGAGGAAAAAAGAACAGTTGCAGCATTAGCATTTAAATAGCCTCTTTTAAAAGTGGATCATAGATAATTTGGTGCATGTGCACATTTTCACTAATTACTCTCATCAATATAAAATCTTATCCACACTGATCTAAAGCCGATTTAAGTGCCAAAAGCTCTTGTAATAAGAGAACTCTAATATAATCAGGCCACAGATGAATTTTGCACATATTATAGGTAACAGAAAGCTAAATGCCATTAGTAATGTGATTTACCAGAAACAAAAATATAATACAACGTTAAGGAAAATGTTGCTTCACCGGAAAACACAAATGTGTATTGTTTTGTAAAGTAATACTTATTGGTCCCAGTGGTTTGGATGGGTCAGTGGGCCAAGTTTCAGTGCTCTTCCATAATAGATGATGAAAGTTTAGAGGACAGATAAGCACCTCTGGGAGGCAGAACATGGTTCCCCAGAAAGATGGACATAGGATGATTCTTGTTCATTTAAAAACCAGGTCATGTCACAAAATGCATCCTGTGTGTTTAAACTTAAATGCTGTTGTTTTTGAGACATACATAACTGTATTCCTGTTGTCTTTATAGAGTGCTTAAAGCATTCTTTCTGAGTGCTTAGTGTAGTAGCTTCTGATGCCTGCAGGCAGTAGCACTGAAGCTCGCACTTAATTGTGTAAAGTCGAGTTGGGCCTGACTGCTCTCAGTCTGTTATTAAACTTGACTGGTGAATATAGGTGCGGTATTCTAGAAACTGCATTGTGAGGGAGATGTTCCTTAAATCCATTAGCGGCGACCCATGATTTTCACATACAAAATCCATATTGTGTACTTTCCAAAGTAGAAGGACTGTTTTCTCAGCACCTCTTGCTTGTGCGTTCATCAGATACTGTTTCATGAAAATGTGGTGCCCAGGTTTTGCGTGCGCAGATTAGAGGCAGTGTAATAGTAACTGTCCTTGACTTCAGAAGGCTGTTTCTTAAATCCAACTGTAAAATAAACCATTAAATGATGTCTGATGTCTTGTAATCAGAAAGCTGTGGGTCCTTAAGACTGCCAACGTCATACATGAAGTGAAAGTGAATATCTTTGTATTAAAGCCCTTCCTGCGACATTTTGCGTTGAGCTTGTTTGGGTCGGACCACTACGTTTCCACCCTCTTTTCTCTTGGGGAAGGTGGCTCACGAATGAGGGCTGAGTCATGTTTTCCATATTATCTGACAGCGTCACAGTACATTCCAGTACTCTGCCCTGTTTTGCTGTATTGATTTGTGTTTTCTGTTTTCCAGTTGCTTGGAGCCGCATTCTTGGGCATTGGACTCTGGGCATGGGCAGAAAAGGCAAGTACACGGGCGGGAAATGAAAAACATGGTGTGCAATGCCAACTGACACTGGCACTCACTATTAAGCTGGTAGCCATAGCCACATGCTGACTTATTTACGGGCGATACGATTGATCGAGGATGAGAGCAGGCAGCACCAGCAGTAGAGCAGAGATGGGAAGGAAGCAGGAAGCAGTTTACCACAGTTCTTAATGACTCCTTATTGCCCACTGAGGATATTAATTGATTAATTGATGGCAGGTCTCCTTGTGTAGAGGCCTGCCACAAAAGCAATGGAATGTGAAGGAGAAAAGTAGAGATGCTTCACAATATTTGCCTGTCTTGTGACTTGTGGTTGTAATATCAAATCTTGAGTCTTAATGGAATAAATATTCACTGTGCAAATCACCTCTGGACCTGTGAAAAAATTCCCCTCAGCATGTTCCCTGTTCATTCATTCACGTAACTGTGTTGTCTTTATGCTGCTATAATCTGATTTGTCAAGTGAGTCATTTACTTCTCCAGTTAACAGCCTGACATTTTTTACATTGAGAATGTGCCTGGGACCTTTTCTTGACCTTTTAAACACAAAGGCCAGCCACATCATTCCCCATGCAGTCAAACACAGATGGACAAATTTAGTAATGAGGCTCGACTGAGCTTCATAGATTTAACGCAGCTTAGATTTAATGCAATTTAATACCTCTATTATGAAAATAATGCTAGTTGCTTCATATATAAAATGTTTTTTTTAAACGTGTTAATGTGTGATCTTGATGTGGAAATACAAGATTTCTCATTGACACGTGACGTCTCTTTGTCCTCTTCTACATTTTGCAGGGAGTGTTGTCAAACATTTCTTCCATAACAGACATGGGGGGGTTTGATCCGGTGTGGCTCTTCATTGTGGTTGGCGGAGTGATGTTCATCCTGGGCTTCGCTGGATGCATTGGAGCCCTCAGAGAAAACACGGTCCTGCTGAAATTTGTGAGTGAATTTTTTGCCAGTATGTATGATTGCTGTGTGGTGGGTTGTATGATGCGTCTGTATATATGTATGACAATTAGGCCTGTTTTTTTAGAAATACATTTATGCTTCATTATTATATTTTAGTTGAAAATTTATTACCAAATTTATTGATGTCAGTTCATTGCTGTGTTACAATCTTACGTCAAGTTTTGTGTAAGCACCAAAGTAAGTGTTGTAATAAAGGAAGTGTTTTTAATTCCTGGTTATATATAGATTCAGCTGTGATTCTTTCTTTCTGTACCATATAGCCTCTAATATTTAAATGGAGTTTCTCCTTCCAAAAAAAAAAAAAACAACACTTTAATCAGCCAGTTTTTCCTTCCCCTCGCCTGTTGCTGCGTGAGTAACTCTATAAAGCTCTATAAATGCAGCCTCTTCCCTCTTAATGACTTTTGACTAACTGCTAGCCCCAAAACAGCCATCCAGTCCATTCTGGTGCAATGATGGCCCTTTTCTTGATTATCCATTGATTATTTTGTGGCTTCTGTGCACCGGGCATAAATGGGAATAAATGGCTTGGGCCAGAGAAATCTTGACGATCGGAGTGTTTGACGTTGCCGTTACTGTAGAAAGTATTTTCAGTAAATGTTTTGCTGATCAAACCAAGGGAATGTGAGCCCCCTTCTGATGTTAATCTGCACATCAGTGCAGATTCATTCATTATTCAGTAGAATGCTTCTGGCTTTAGCTTAGCTAAAGTGCTCCGGTGTGGGAGTTGCAGTATTTTATAAGTAAGGGATAAACCACAGTGATGTGTGGGGTTATATGGAAATAATCAATGGCAGCTTGTTGTGACTTGGCCCCCTGCTTGGCCTCAGGCATCATATTTCATATAAGCACACACTTCGTCATGGCTTATCCCATACTTATACCACGATTTAATGCATTTTTAAAAACATTTTCTATTTTCTATGGCTGCTCTTTCTGCCGCCGCTCTCATAGTTTATACCTGTGTGCATTGTAAAGCGCATGGTATACGTGAACATGGTATACGCTTGTCCTCTTGAAATGTGTTCTATAAATTAATTTTACTAACTTACTAATAAAAATAAACTAGTCACAGTAAATTTTTCAGAAGAAAACTATTTTCAATGATCATTTAATTTAAGTTCCAACTTGCTTTTAAGAATATAGTTCTTATAAAGAGAGAATGCCTGGTCAGGCTAATCACTGGAAATCACTGGAAGTTACCAGAGAAACCGTCAACAGACAGGCACTCCTGTTTTGAAAGCCAAGGAAAATTATGCTCATAAGCTGTTTATTTAGGAGTAAAAAGTCACACAGGTTTTTATATTAACATGCTTAATAGAAACATTAAAACTCATTCATGTAGAGCTGTTATTAGGCTGCCGAAACTACCTGTGCAGTTACCCAAAAATAATCAACACCCAACTGACATCTCGGGACCAATAAGAAAATAATATTTATCAAAGCCATGGAATAATTACTTTTATTGTTGCATAATTTGCAGAATAAAGAGTATACAATGATATAAAACAGTGCTAAACTGTTGCTGGCTTTCTGTTCTCTGTTGTTCTTCTTGTATTGCTTTGTAATGTTTTTGGTTTGTCTTGTTTTGTGCTGGTCTGCCTTCTAAAATGTATGCCATTTATAATGCAGAACCTCCTTTGTTTCTCCAGTTTTCTGTATTTTTAGGGCTTATTTTTTTCCTGGAGCTGACTGCTGGGATCCTAGCATTTGTCTTCAAGGACTGGATTAAAGACCAGCTTAACTTTTTCATTAACAACAACGTCAAAGCATATCGGGACGATATTGACCTGCAGAACCTCATAGACTTCGCCCAAGAATACGTGAGTTGACTGTTAGGTTTTGTAGCTGTGCCACAGCTCCCTACATGGCTGGATACATTAAGCTGAAACTGAGTTTGTCTCAAGCGTTTTAGTAAGGTTTTCACCTTGGGATTTGAAATTATTGTTTTGTGTGGTCCACAGAGGTAGACTCTAATTCGGGTATTTAGCAAGATGAAGCTAGCTGCTTGCTAGGTTAATTTGCAGAAGAAAACTGCTGTAAAACGGCAGCAGATTGCCATTTCCAGAATTTGTTTTAAAACCATTTCGAAAAATCTTAATAGTCACTTATCAAACTTTCCTGCACACAGCTTCTTCACACACACGGGATTATCTACATTTTAACTTGGCCAGTGTGAAGGAAAGGCTTGGCTGTACTTGTAAAGTTTTTCCAGAAATGTTTTTCTAATGATTGCCACATTGCAGACACAATGTCCCCATCTCCAATGTCCTTTGAAATGTGTTCAGCTTTCTTCTCCCTTTTGGAATACATTTTGTTTTTCACTATGTTGAAGAGTCTTATTTTCTGATCTAATGACATTCACTCTAGATTAACAAGATTTTCACATGCAGAACCTTCAAACTGGTTTGAATCACGGGATTAATGCTTAATTTACAAAGATCCCCACACAGCATGTTCCGTGTGGAGAGCCAGCTTTTGCTTTGTGTCAAAACAGACAATGATTGTTCTACTAAAAACAGGAAAACAAAAAGTGTTACTCCCCAAGGAAATGTCAGTTATGCTTTTGTGATTTAAAATTTCCTATTCATCTTTGGAGATGACCTAATTTTAGAGCATTTATAGGTATCTTTTCTTTTTGTTCAGTCCTGTGTTGGTACAGTGTTCCTCACTGTCTAGCTAGCAGGCTTGTGAGATTAGTGACCCTTCAGTCTGCCTTGAAAAAATGTAGTGTATAATAAATATATTTTAAGTTAAATAAGATGATGGCTTTGGATTAATTGCTTTTCACTGCCAAGATAATGCCAATCCATTTTATTAATGTAACCCTTTTGTCATATTTTTTCTTAATACCCACAATGCCTAGTGGTCGTGTTGTGGCGCTCATGGTCCCAACGACTGGAATCTTAACATCTACTTCAACTGCACAGAGCTAAACCCCAGCAGGGAGCGATGTGGCGTTCCCTTCTCCTGCTGTGTCAAGGACCCCGCGGTGAGTTTGCCGGGGGATCGGTCTTGCTCTACGCATCGTCATCCTCCTCGTTACGGTTTTACTTCACTTATGTTTGCGGTTTTCTTCCCAATTTTATTTTAGGAAGACGTTCTTAACACGCAGTGTGGCTACGATGTCCGCCTTCAGGGGGTGAGTGCCTCTTTCTGTGATCAATTATGCTGAAGCTGTGGCACGTCATATTGTTTAGAAACCTATTTTAATAAGCAAATTGTAAGTGCTGTGGTTTTTAATATTTAATAGGTCACTCAAAAATGCCTGTGTATTTATCAACATGATTCAGACCCAGAGTAATTTTACTTATCACACCAGGGATTTAACCCCACAACCATTTGCACTTCTTATGGCTTAAATCCTTTGTTTTCATTTTAAAGAATATTTTGAGAATAAAGGTTAAGATGTTACATATGTGTATAATGGAACCCTGGGGTCACACCCCTTCCTATCTATGGCTCCTCACTACTGATGTTGCTGTCGTGCAGTCTTAGGGGATGTTTACCACCGAGAGAAGACCGGTCACTCTTCCCCTTTTTCTGATCCCGGCTCAATTCCACTGGTTTTATTTTCAGTGGTTGTAATTAGGTTCCTGTTTTAAGTCTGGAAGAGACGGGTCTGTAATTGTCATTTCAGCTGGTTTTAACCAGGGCTGTGCTTTTCAGTCTGGGTGTGGTGAGAGAGAGAGACGGGCAGAGAGAGAGAAGGGTGTGTAAACTGAGCAGCATGCATTCCCATAAGCAGGCATTACTGCTCTCCCTGTGTGTCGTGTTAACATGACTGTGCATGTCTTAGGTCTGTATCTTATGGAACACTGCTCTTCTTGACATGACTGTGCCTGTCTACCCCATAACTAAAACTATGGTTCTTTATGTTGTTTAGAACCCTAAATGTTAATTTTAGCATCCAATGACAATGATGGGGTGGTGTTTGGTGGGGGATGGAGGGGGTCCTGGAGTATTATTGCAGAGAAGGCGGCAGACGAGTGGCGACTGTCTCCCCTCTGCTTTTTAATCCGGTCTTAGAACTGTTAGTTCAGCTCCAAGCAGGTATTTTTTTCCTTTACTTAGAAGGATGTAGTTGTTTCCCTGGGTAAGATCGTTGGGGCCACGTCACTGGCTGGGGGAAGGGGGTGGGGTTTCCGATCTGCTCCCACGCCCTTCCGTTGAACCAGCTGCCAAGTTACTGGGAATTCAATAGTAAAGGTCTTCTCTGTTGTTTCTTGTTTGAAGGAGCCAAAAGATTTCCTTGGTGCAGTTCCACGCAAACAAAAGGGGTTTCCAGGGGGAGGGGTGTGTGGGCTGTGCCCGGCCCCCCCACGCCTTCACTGTAGCACTGCTACTGGGCTTGTTCCCCTTATTGAACCGGCACCTGCATGGCGTCAGCTGTGGCCATCGTAAACCGGCCGCTGTGATGTCTGATGTCTGCTTCCTTCTGTATATATATACCCAGGCACTGGGAGGGAGGCCATTTTGTATTTAAAGAGGTAGTGAGCCCTTTACAGGGGTCGGTGTTTCTCTCACTGTTTTTCTTTTGTTTTAGAGGAAAAATATTACTGGTTTCCGTGCAGCTTGCGTCTGTGAAATACCTTAAATACCTTAAATAAACTCTTGGTGTATATTCAAGCCCTGTCTTTCATCTATCTATTTATTGTCTTCTTTTTCCACAGGAACTTGATCAGCAAAGATATATTTACACCAAGGGCTGTGTGGGCCAGTTTGAAAAGTGGCTTCAGGACAATTTGATCGTTGTGGCTGGGATTTTTGTTGGCATTGCACTATTACAGGTGAGGCTCCCTTCCCGACAGCCAGCTGCTCTCATGTGCAGCCTGTGCTCAGTTGTTTACGTCCTATGCCATCATTTGGCACTGCTCATGATAGTTTTCCTTGGCAAATGCTGCCATCTACTGGTTTGTGACTGTATTTTAATCTTGGCTTATTTCTGGTTAGTGAATGTGATTTAAAGAGGCAAAATCATTTTTTTGGGAATTCATATTCTGTTTATTAGTTTAAAAAATGTGAGGGAAGAGCATTGAATTTGGGTCTCTGATGCACTGGAGTCTTGTGTGTTTTTCTGTCTAGATATTTGGAATCTGCTTGGCTCAGAATCTGGTCAGTGACATCAAAGCAGTAAAAGCTAACTGGTGACGTTGAGCTACCAAAGAGAGCTGACTGCACATCCAGCACGGCCCCTGTCAGGTGACACAGACCTGGACTGAAGTGTGGAACAGACTCAGCACTGGGGCTTGGATGGGGGCTTTTATTGATGGACTCCCCCGGACTGACCTGTTAGCTGATTGTAGAGGTTATTGATTTCTACTTTGGTTTTCCTCCTCCGTTTTGGTGGTTCATTGAACGATTTAGCAGCGAGATCGCAGAGGCCTCCCCTGGAGAGAAGCCAGTACGATTGTAATATGATGTTCCCCTGAGGTGGGCCGTGGGTGTCGTGGTGTTTTCGGTGTCTTGTGATAACCTTTAATTTTTTATAAAGAATTAAGCGACAGCACACAAGAGCTTTAGAGGTGAAGCCGCCACCTTGTGTTCCGTGGACTTTCGCATTCAGCCGCGGACTGGACCATCTTCCTGATGTCATCAGATCTGATTTTTATGTGGTCACCCCCCTGCCAACATCTGGTCAGTTTTTTTTTTTTTTTTATATGGACTGAACCCAATGTCTGTCAGCTCTTCTGAAGATTAAAGAGTTGAGAATCACTGCATTCCTATGAATGGACTTGAGGCTGAATAACCCTTAAGGATATGAGCTCTGGACCAGACAGCATTGAAGTGGTCCTCCGAATTTTAGCCACGTCTCATATAACTGTCTTTAGCAGCCGAAATAGCTTGGGACAAAATGAACCTTCTGTCGCAGAGTGAAGGTGGACTTCAAGATAGACATAAATTTGTATTTTTATTCCATTTTTTTAAGGTCAAAGGCTAGGAGTAGTCATTACTGTTTATCCCTTTTTAAGGAGCTTGCTGCACTTTGCAAGTGTCTCGCTCTCAGTGACACCCTTCGAATGGGAACTACCGTGACACCCTGTAATTTCAGGCACATTTGGTAAGAGCCCTGCTGTAATAGCTATCTGAACATGGCCTATCTCCTGCAAGCACAAGTGCCCTGTTGTTCTGGTCCAGCTTCTGAGCCAACTGACAAGCCAGGCACCATTCGACGTGCCATTGCTGCTTAGAAAGATTACATTCTGGCCACCTTTTTTATTTTTAATGGAATCTTTGATATTGTTCAAGGTTCTGCGAGTGAAAAGTTAACTGAGATGCTAGAGCCTCTTGGCCGATTTACAGAATGTAACAGGACGTCTATGCTTGTGCTTCCCGTTAGACACCTCAATCCTGCTTTCACACTACACTGAGGATTGGTGTAATGAACGCCTCATCCTCCTAACCTCCTACAGCTTTATCCAGTGGTTCATAATGTGAGGCACGTCATAGGACCTGTGACCATGGCAACGCTTCGCCTGTCACAGTCAGCGATGTTCAGCCCTCACTTTACTCCATATGCAGTATGCCAGCTCGCTGGAGCCCTGTAATTGCTTCGTGTGGGCTCTACATTTAAGAGGATAGCCCAATAACTTTAGGCCATTAACTCCTCCCCCTTTTTTAAAGTGGTTGATATTAAATTTGTAAATGAGAATCAGCGTGTTTGACTTGGCGGAAACAGGAAGGATCCTGATAAAATTTTCCAGGTTTGGATGGAATTTGGGTTAAATGTTGTAGCATTAACACTTATGCAAAGACACTGACTGTCTGGAGCCCTTTGTAATTCCTGTCTGGATTTCATTTTTATTTTTATGAGAACCCCAGGGCAGTAGATTGTGTATATAATTGTAACAGAGCTCCTAGCAGACAAGAGAAATAGTAATTTAAATACTTTTTATTCTGTAATTTTGTGCTTTGTTTACATGACTTGCAGAGGTGTCCTTGAATTAGCTTACAGATCGTTTCCTTTTTGATAAGAACGCCATGTGACCCCATCTGTCTTTGATTTCCTCAAAAGATGTTGAAAATTCTGCAGGGAGGAAGCTCAAAGCAGCAGAATGGCTTGTCCATTCCTGTCTGTTATGAATGTATAATTATGTACCATAACTATGCTTCCCTGATTTTATACACATTCCAGAAAATAAAAATTCCCTTTCAGTATAGTACATGTTGACCTATGGAAAGGAAATCTGGTTATTTGCTGCTTTTCTTAGAATTTGCTTGATTTTTATGCCCACTGCTGTCTGATAAGAACATCCAATTGATATCGGAAGGATAGCGCTGTTTTGTCAAATCAATCAAGGTGTCCCCCTTGCCACTTTGCTGGTTGCCATTTCGCCTCTATAGAGGTACATAATCTTAAGACCTACTAAAATGTTGTAGGGATTTAGTTAAAAAGCACTGAATGTTTTGCAGAGGTGCTGATGGATGCAATCCCTTTTCCTGATTGCGTGTTTAGAGACCTTGGTGAATTATTATTTTTTTTTTTTTCTCTTTTTCATTTTAAAATTCAATATCTTTAGCTGGGGGTACAATTACTAACAAATTCGGATGGTTTCCTCTCCGGTTACCCAGATTACCCCCCATTTTGGATAATGCTGACATTGTCTTCCCTCTTCAGTCGCATATCACTTCTTCTTATTATCAATAAATATACACCTTTAAATTCCCACTCAAAGTAAAATGGAATTTGTTAATCCCATGGTTGTTCTATATGGCAAAATATTAAGAGGAAAACAGATGGAGGTATCTCTATCGCCGAGCACGTACCTTTTCTACCTCATTTTCATAAATGTCGAGAGGCAGGGCTACATGGACATTACTGTTTCTGTCGCCTCTCATGCTTCGTTGCTCGTCATTAATATTCACAGTGGTACCAATTTTAGTGCCTCTGGAGGAATAGCTGTCCCAACATAGGAACACATTGCCTGTCTCTTGCCAGGGTCTTCATTTTGCTATGCAATTAAGATGTTGCAAACTGAAGGTTCAGACACATAAGAAAATGGAAATTAAATATTTAAACAAATAATGGAAACATTTCTTTTTCCTATTTCTGGGTCTATTACAGCAGCAGAAAACATATCCTTTGCTCACAGTTGAAGTTAAGGTCATTGCCTGGTGAGAACCAATTCATAAAGCATGCGTAATGCTTTCACTGCAACTTTGCATTGAATCGCATTGCAAATTCATAAGGCTTCACATAGATGCAGATCAAGTATAAATCTTTTATGTTAGTTTTAAATTGCACTGTAACAGTCCTGGATATGAAATGTCACATAAACAGTGCTCCTCATTCACCTAATGATGAATTATAGTAGCTGTATTATCATTTTAGTTGTATGCATCTGAACTTAACGTAAATGGTGGATACCATGTCATGGGTCATGACTTCCCCAGGCGCCATAACCCTCTGTTGCATTCCAGTAATGATGCGGAGAGATGTTAAAAGTATACCCTCTTGGTATCTTCCTTTTTGGATCCTGATATCTTACAAAACACTAAGATTATTATATGTTTCTCTTCCCCCTCAATTATTTGTGTTAGCAAGGAAGGCACTTTTAGTAGAATGTGGGCATTGTGTGGTTAATCTATGCGGCCATTTCCATGTAATTAGTAAAGTATTGTTTCTTTTTCAGCTGAACTGGCCCTTCAGCATGATGGTTTAGTATTTTTTTCCCTCTAAACCTCAGACACAGATAATGACATATTAACACTGCTCATTTACTTCTTTAAGTTATTATATAATTACATATGTTTTAGTATGGGATAGTTATCACCAAAATAGCAGCTCTTACATCTCTTATATTAAGCCTCAGTTACCTACTACTCTTTTACTAATCCTTATGTTTAAAATTCTTTGACTTGTATTTACAACTCTACCATAACAATGTGGAGCCTCACTTAAAAAAATAAAAATTCTTTTTAGTTTTCAAACAAACAAAAAAAACATCCCCCCATTCATGATGGGTGGTACCCCAGCAAATTCTGTGCATTTTTATATTTTAGATGATTGTGTGTGTGTGTGTGTGTGTTTGTATATGTGTGTGTGTGTGTGTATATGTGTGTGTGTGTGTCTCTGTGAATCTGTATATGTGTGTGTGTGTGTATATGTATGAGTCTGTATCTGTGTGTGTGTGTGTCTGTGAATCTGTGTGTGTCAGTATCTGTGGGTGTGTGTATCTGTGTGTTTGTGTCAGTATCT
>JAODKL010000002.1:7092909-7106482 GCA_026780765.1 Petrocephalus schoutedeni
AATCTATATTTTAACTGGAAAAGTCAGGGGGTCGTCTTATACGCCCAGTCGTCTTATACGCCGGAAAATACGGTAGTTGGATGAAACAATATCTTGATCAGAATTTTTTGAGGAAGAAGATTTTTCCAGTTATGAAGTGACTCACAAGGGAGGCGTATCGGCTTACCGATTGGCCACAAGAAAGTATGGCTACTCGCATTGATAGTTGAGCCCTCAATCCTCATGATTTTACTCGCATTAGGTGTCTAAATGAAAGGCCTCTTACAGTTCAGAGTGGTCCAAAAAAAGCATGCTCATTTCAGAGTAGGAGAATTCCATGCCTTCTCCTCTCTTTGTTGATGGGAAGAGGATATAGGCAGCAAAGGGTTCAAATATCACGTCAACATTATTGCATTAGTGATAATTTGCATTACCTGTTTACTAACAATTTTCACCATAAATTGTCTTGAGCTCTGAGTTTTCTTTGTTTTTGGTTCTTACTGCTGGAGTTGCCACCCTACACATAACATAATTTAAAAGGTACAATAAGGTGAGACAAAAATAAAAATCCATTTTTATGTGGATATGATCAATAAAAAATCGCTAATGGACATGTTGCACATTGGCTCATGCTTATCACATAGGCTGTAACTCCAAATGGGTGATGACATCATAACAGGGGCCCCATCTCACGGCTACAGGGCGGCCTTATAGATCTCAAGTACTCCACTGACTGTTAACTGTGACTTGAGCTTTGATATTCCTACCTGTGGAGGTCAGGAATTAGTTTGTTGTTTTAATGTGACAAAGTAAAGAACAAACTGTTTGAACTGAGGCAGAATTAATTTAATATTCTGATAGAAAATATTCTTAGCTGAAGAGTATGATACATTTAACCATGAGAGAATTAAAAGGAGCGTCCTTTCTTAATTGAGAGAATTAAGATTGCTAGTCTACCGGTATAGTAATTTGTGAACAGGGCTAAGGGATTCATGCAGGTTGAGGAATGGTTTCTTGTCTGGCTGGGCTGGTGCTCTTTCTTTAGATAAATACTGCCCTGAATACCCCTAAATAAGGCTTCTGCAGACTGATTTATACTTCTGCATCAGGCCTATGCCATGACTTACAGAACTGGCCTACGCTGGATGCATTTATTGTCTTTCCACCCTGCAAAATATTCCATTGTTGAATCAAGCAATTAAAATAGAAAAAGACAGACATTTAACAAAGCATCCACTTATCGAGTCCTGGTTATATTTGTGCTGCTCCAATACTTCCTGTAGGCAAATTTGGAAGAAATTTGATGTCATCTTCTAAAGTTGTTGTCTATATTACTTTTTAATTGTTTTTGTCTTCTGAATTATTAATAAACTCAACACACGTAATTGAAACTAGTGCTGTCCTCCAAAGTTTTTTGTAGACCTGTTGCTAGGATACCTCTTGGGTGGGTTATTTAAAGCTACATAACGCTTCAGTTTCAATCACCAGTATAAGCCCACCAAACGTGTGTACGCTTTCTTTGTTCCTATAAAAAAAGAGTGCTAAGCTAATAACACCTCTCATGGTCTGCTACATTATGGGAGAGGAGGTACACGTCACGCTGAACAGCTAAACCATACTTACTGCTTGGATTTGATGGAGAAATATAAATCAGCCTTTAGGCTAGGATTGGAAAAGAAGAAAACAAGATTGCAACTAACTACATGCTATAAGCCTACTGATTTATTACCAGAAATAGGTAATTTCTCAAATAGGAAACCTTAGTATTTGTATATTTTAAAATAATATATCTGTTCAAATTTCCCTCACTTGAATGCTCTTCTAACCTCTGTCATACGTCTATATTTTGAGGATAACGAGAAATTCTGAACCCACCATGGCAAAGCAGTTTGTGCAGATCAATCAGGCTTCTGAATATGGGCAATGGGCACCCACTGAGAATGGAGGATGGGGACCAGTAAACACAACTATCAGCTGAATGCTGGATACACTAAGCACATATTTGGACAAGTGGTTTGGAAAAGGAATGAGGATATCCAGACAAAACATAACACTGAAAACTTGGACAGTGGACTTTGGTAGACATTATAAAGGTTTAGGGAAAGTCACACTTAAAAAAATATATAAAAAAAAAAAGATTTGGAGCGTGGAGAAAGTTTTGAAGTCGAGAGAGTGAGAAGGGAAATTATAGCTGAAAAGGTAAAGGTCAGAGGATTGGCTGAGGAATCAATGAAATAGAAAAGTGAAAAAGACAAACTGCAAGTTGATAATGAAAAGCTGTTAAAACCTAATTTCACAGCAGCAACAACTAAGGGACTCTGACAAAACGGCTTCTCCAAGAACAACCACTCCAACAACACTGCACAAGAGAGGCAAGACTGAATCACCTTACTCTTTCAAGTGCTTAAAGTGGATTGAGTGGCAACAATGTCACCATCTACTAACATTGCCATATGATGACAATGATAATGCTTCAGACTCCAACACATCAGATAACAGCACACAGGTGAGAAAAGCTGCTCCATCAAAGGTAAGATGTGCACCTGGGATCGTCAAGCACAAACACACTGAAGTGGTAGCAGCAAGTGAGGAGGACTACGAGGAGAAAGTGGAGACATATACTTGCATTGTCACATAAAAGATACCTCCCATATAAGGCCTATCAACCAGCCACACCAGAGCAAACTGGTCAAAAGAATTTATTGACATATGCACCTATGCAGAGTTGGCAAATTCTCAAATGCCTTCAATCTACCATCTTGATCCACTGGATGGTGCAGTGATTTTAAATTTGAATTTGAAGGACACAGATTGTAAGAAACTCGTTGACGGTGTTGAGACAATATTGAAAGAGCCTCTTGAAGAGGTCAAAGCAGAATGTGACACAAATTGAGCCAAAATTACCTTTAGCATACAGAAAGCTCAGGAAAGTGTTGCGGAATATGAGGAGCAGTTCAGTCAGATTTGGCTGGAAGTTGAATGATGAGTTCAATGACATCTATATGGACCCAGGTATGTCTTGACAAAAACCGCTTTTGTCAATGGACAAGTTGAAGTGTCTAAAGCCCATAAAATCCAATAACAAAAATGGGACAGCACTGGGACTGCATTTAATCAGCTTGGTGAGTGGTCAGTGAAGAGTGAATGCAATCAGGACACACATGGAATCCAAATGGAATTAAAAATTCCAGTGAAGTGAGCAAGAAATCCACCCAGAATAAATCATACTTGGGAAAGTGTCGGTATTGTCATAAAGCAGGACAATGGGCATATACCTGCAAGAAAAAGCTCAGAGATCAAAACAGAAGTGATGACAAGTTGGATAATTGATTTCAACTGCTCAGCATAGAGAAAAAACAATAACGTTCTAATGCTGTGGAGCCCCAGGGCAATGAGAACACCCATCACCTGCTAAATGCTGTCCTTCGAAAACCCAACAAACTCTTTGTGTGTGCAAAAATAAACAACGGTAAAGCTAGTGGAGCAGAATTGACTTGACAAATTGACAGTGTTAGCCAACAAACTAACGCTTCCTTTGAGCTAGGATTAACTGAAAGCAAAGTGGAGGCATTCTCTAATAAATGGGGCGGTCCAGTTCAGGTTACCTTAGTTCTTAATTTAGATGTTTAAGTGCAATGGAATGCTAAATGGATACATGTTAGCCAGCGCACGCTTCAAGAATAGGGAGACTGGCAGTAGTATTTATCAGAGTCCTGGAATGGTGGGACTCTTCCAAGTAATCATTATGGTTCTGAGTATAATACAAATCAACACTATGAAAAACAATATATTCAAATGCACACACATAAGGCAGCCAGACATGCAAACGGGATAGGCTATATTTGTGGAGTGGCAGCTCAGTATGCAGCCTTAGAGACTACTGCTGATGTCTGTGCTTGAGGCTGTAACTGAGTCTAATCTCAAACTGCCAAACACAGAAGTCATTAACAGTGATTAACTGATGACTGGGCTCAAGCCTAACCAACAAACTAATTAGGATCATTCTCTTCAGGGGAAAATATCCCTGGTGTATTAAATGAATTGATTCTGTTCTTGCATCAAATGTCAAAATGGTTTCATTCTCCTGTCAAATTGTGTCCTAATTATGGAATATAACGGTTGCCCCAGTGATGGGTTGGTGCCCCTTTCTAGGTTATTCCCTGCCTTGCACCCCTCATTTCCAGGACTATCTCTGGACCCCTGCCACTGTAAACAGGACAAGCGGGTATATAAATTGGATGGATGCATGGATGGATGGATGGAGCGGTTGTGCTAATAGTGATTTTACTCACCCACAGATATATTGGGTTTGAGACAATGCCTCAGAAAGTAAAGTTATTAGCTAATAAGACCAGACTAGGCCTGGTTAAGATGATAGACGAAGAAAAGTTCTCAGAATAGTTACTCTATAGCAGAGAACATCACTGGACTTTCTGTTCAGGGTGAAGCTAAACCATCAGCATAGAATGCTTTCTTGCATTGCTGACAACCATGGCCATGGATTTGTAAAGTGTGGCTTTCACCGTCCACAACATTTTCAGAGCAGCCCATGAAGTATCAAAAGTGAAATGTGTTTCTTTCTTTAAGTGGTTCTACAGTTTCTTATGGGCTGTTAGGCTGTGTGTGGCTCTTTGGGCTATGGTAGGTGCCTGAGAGTTTAAGGTTGCCAGTTCCAATCCCATGGTCGGCAGAGTGATGTCACTATTGAGCCCTTTATTGAGACCCTTAACCACAGTCCCTCCTAGGATTGGCTGATTTATCAATTGTGCATTGCGTTGGACAAAAGTGTCTGGTAAATACGTCAAATCCAAATATTGGAAGACAGCTTTATTTGGATTATTCATGCTCATTTGGTTAAATGTGTAAAAATGGCATTTGTGCATCTTAAAAGCAACACAAGTACCTCAGTATAACAGGACTGCATCAACATACTTCTTATAACCAATTATTAATTTTATAATACATATTTACAATGTTCCTTTAATTTAATTTAATTTTATATCTTTTTATCATGGAATTTTTTGACCATATATGATATGACCATAAATGTTCAAAATGAGCTATTTTTAAGATTTTGTTATGTTTATTTGTAACACAGAGGTAGCACCTCGTGTGACCTCCTTTAATCAAGCACATGATCATTAATTAGGAACATTAATTAGGAAACCACCCACCCCTTACCCTCTTGTCATTTAAGAGTGACCAAATGACAAGGTGCCTGTTTTATGCTATGGAGATCCACAAAGGATTGAGCAAGCTGGGCTGTGCATGACAACATCTACTGCACCAGAGAACAGCATCTCAAATAAAAGTCTTCCTTCCAAAGAGAATCTGGTCTGGCTTATTACTTCAACTGGTGAAACAACAGAATCTAACATGACCAATATAGAATATTTATATGATTGGAATTTGCTCCGATGATCCTGCTTTTTGCAACATCACATCACAGGACATTGTGTCAGATGACTTTTCACATGATGTCTGAGGACATTCCGGAATGCATCTCCTGCAGCCATCACATGGGATTGGAGTACAGGACATATCAGCAGAGACCTCAAAGGAAACTGAAAAACCACCAGCCATCCAAGAAGGAGCAAACTTTTATAGGATAACAGTATTCAAGTCCAGATGGTGAATTCAAGTATAAGTTTAAATCTCAGAGGGCATTGTCACAGGATATGTTTGTATTCCAAGTTTATTGTTAAAGGACACGTTAAATCTGCCTTTTAGTGTACTCACATTTGGAAGCCATGAAGTCCCCTCTAGCTGTATACAATCCACACCCAGCTCTGTTATTCTGTTGCATTTGTTATCTGGACTCCCAGTAACCCGAAAAAAGGGTCACAGCTGAGTCTTGGCATGACTTGGCATCATTAGTTAAAAGTAATTTAGACAGGGATGCATGGGGGAAGGGTACTAATGAGTTCCGTATTTGGAGATGCAGGTCAAACAAATATTTTTGGCACATTTTTTCAGTCATGAAGGTGCTTACAGTAACTATAGGGACCCACGGCCAAATCATGTTTTATTGTATTTATATTTAATGTGATTGTTTTTATCACAAAGGGGCCTCTTTGGATACACAGAAAAGTTTAATGACTTTTTAGACTTTCCAAGAGGTGAGCGGTGTATGTTTATCTGCTTGCAGGAGCACAGAGGACTCCTGTGCTTGCAGTGCCTACAGCAACTGGTGAAATGGAGTCAATTAAGAAGTCAGACACTTGCTGCACTGGCATTCATAACATGGCCCCATTGTGTAACGCATGTTCCTGTGTTGTGCCCTTGAAATGTGTTTGAACACTCCATTGAATCCCATTTGAAGTGTATTCATTTATCTCCATACTCCTTAAAGCCAGCACTTTGATTACAGCCCCAGGTAACAATAATTCCTTTTAAACCATTCATGTCAAAATGAATGTGTCAGTTTAATCGTGTTTTTGTTCTTGTTGTTGTTGTTGTTGTTTTGAGCTATCCATGTGAATCCATGTGAGTGTGTGTGTTTTCTGACTTAAGGAGCCACATGTATCTAGTCCAAATGTAGTGGCTCTTTTTTTTTTTAACTATTTGTTCACCCACCGCTGGTTTAGCTGTCTCGGATACATGCTTATGGGGTAAGAGATAGTGTTTTCAGAATGAAGGTCAGATGTCATATTGCATTTAAATACTGATTTAAAATGTCATTAAATGCTGATTTAAATGTCAGCACATTAGCATATAACTGGTGGTTTTTATTTGCCTGCCATTTCATCCTAACAGGCGTGCCCCAGGTGTACTAGACCTGAATAATTGCACACTCTTATTTGTTTTGCATAAAAATCAACCTGCTTGATGATACTGTGATAATGCAAATTAACCTTTTTCCACCTCAATCTAATAGAGATAAGTGCACACTGTAGTGGTCAGTGATAAAACCGTAAAGGAATAATGTTGCCGTTTTACACTTATGTGCTTTCCTGCCTGCCTGTGTCACTGTGCAGAGAATGTCTCTTTATCCTCAGTGTATGGACATCTCCAGTGGTTATGCTTCACTGAATAACTGTAATCTGTTCTAGCTGCCTGGGCTGCTTGTAGCCTCCAGGTGAGGTTGTGTAGGCAGTAAAAGTGTGATGACCCATCTGGTGTGATCAGCTGGCTGGTAATGACACAGGCCACTTATTTTACAATGATCAACATGGGGAGGATCCTCACCTGTTTTGTTGTCTAGAACATAGCTGAGTAATATGTGACTATCCCCACCTAGTGGATAAAATGTATAAAATGTGGATATAAAGAGAGATAATGTATTGCGTATTGGAGCAGGATGAATGGCCAGAGTATAAATATTAACAAATAAATTTGTGCTGGAGATTAATTAGTCATTTCACAATTTCTGTTTTGGAATTTGTTAACCTTCAGCATGTGAAAGCCTCAAAAGACATACTTGGCAGGATTTAAAATTTATGCAGGACTAGGCTCTTTGTCCACAAGCCAGCTTAAGTCATGTGCCCCAATGAGATTGTTCACTTTTTCTTCCCATCCTATCCCCTTTGATTGCAAATGTAATCATATTCATGTCCCTAGTACTCTTGCAAAACACTCCTGATGTCCCAAGGGTCCTAACCCGGTTCCAGATTTTCTTAGACATCTAGTTACTCTCAGAAGAATTAATATTTGTTATAAAACACAGACTTATCATTTTTATTAGAACAATTTCATTAAACTCTTTCTGTAAAGCCATGCAAGTCACACAGTGCAATCCTGAATTTTGAAAAGTTCCATAAATCACAAATGTATGTCTGATTAAGTATGTTGGGACAGGTGATGAGACTGATGAGATGATAAATGAGACTACTTTATAATTAGTGCTAAATCATAATTCACAATCTCAAAAAAGTTGAAAACATGTGGCAGAGAAGTCAGGCAGAAAAGCTGAGGACTCAGTATTTTAACACTTTTTTCCCCTCCTGTGTGCTAAAATTAGCAATGACTAATTCAAACAGTTTTTATATAATTCAGTCTAATATTCATTAACAGCTCTTTAAAATTAGCTCAACCCAACCCAGTTTCCTGAAATATTTATGCAATACATATACCGTACACATAATATGAATGGAGAAATGTACTGCAGTACACATTTCTACACCGATTTTATGTTACTCGTTGAGGGATTTTTCTCAGTTGAATCTTGACTTTCACCAACAGGGGAATGTTAGAAGCGTGCATCTCGTGAACCTTCATTTGGCAAACATATATTGACAAAACACAACACGGTGTTGCATTTTGACAATGGAAGAACAGCAAGGAAATGAACAGGGTCAACAGCGGGTAAGAAGTGAGGCTGCATGGTGGAAGGGTAGGGAGGCAAAACTGTGGAAGAGGCAGAAGAGGCCAAGAACAGAGGTATGTTCCTGATGAAATGAGGGCCACAGCTGTGGACAATGTCCTCAGTGATGGCCGTACAATAGCTGAGGCTGATCAAAGGGTACAGCCGAATGTTGGGAGAATGACCATGCCCTCAATCATTCAAACCTTTCATGCAGACAACAGGTATGTAATTCAACAATGTGCAGACATGTATACATATGTGTGTGTTACAGAATATGTATAGTTTTCATCTGCATCCTTGAATCAACAGTGACATTAAAATGGCTGTCACTAGCTGAAAGGCAGTCATTTCCTTTCTGAAGTGTAGTGACCTAAAATGTACACACATTACAAATCTAAGTTTAGAATTTTTTTCATAATATATAAAAAAGTGACCATGTGTTACATATTTGATACATTGTATAAGAATATATTCTTATAAACTACTAAATAAGTTTTCTTCTTATAATCCATGTATAGAACCGTACAATTTTGAAATCTTAAAAAAACACTTTGAACCTTTGATTTTGAAACCTTTGTAGAAATTTTCTACGAGAGGCGGCCAACAGTTACAAACGAATGTCTTTCACTGCATTTTTATTCCATAAATATCTTCTATCTGATCCTGAACACTGTAAAGTATGAAACACTATCTCCAAAGTGGAATCAAGAATAATACAATCTGACAGGAGACACTAATGCGCTTTGTCAGCTAGCTTAAATTTTGTGGTTTATCGCTAATGCAGCGATTGCAGTGCAAGGCCGGCGGAGGTGGAAGAAGATCGTGTACTTCTCCAGCACTCATTCAATGTCAGTCTAATCAGGTGCATGAAACTAACGAACCCACCACACATTGAAGCACGATGTCTGTTTTTTTCTGACAGGAAAGTCTCCCTTTCCACCATCCCTGTTCCTTCCTGCATCTCTTCACACATTGTTGTCATTATTGGCTCAGTTACTGTGTTGACTATACCTAAAGGTGACCTTACACCATACACGCTGCATTAGACAGCTGTGTCTCTAATAATCAGGCTAGAGCTTCAAAAAATCATTAAGAAACAAAGAAGCAATACTATTGCCACCTAAAAGGAATTAACACTGCAAGCTTTAAAAGTGTACCACACCAATTATTTTTTGTTTTATAAAAATCCCTCATGTAGACTAATTTTACAAATGCCAAGTAACTGTAGTCTCTGCTGACATGAATGTTCGCTGCAAAATTGCTCTTATTAGGAGACAGAATCCTTGTGCATGTTTGTCATTTTCCAGAACCCAGCATAATTGTCAGATTGATTCGCTTCTCTGTGGGAGTCTATGCATCACTGTACAGAGGCACTGCGCTGAAAAGACAGAGGGATCGACTCTGTGACATTGGCTTTCAAGTGTCAGCTGCCTGCCACTGGGCAGAAGTGGCTATCCAGTGGACTGCCAGCTCGGGAAAACAAAACCGAGTTTAACTGGGGGGATTCATATCCTGTGCAAAAGGGAGATTATCAGTTGTAGGATCCAAATAGCTCCACTGCCACCAAAATAGACTCTCATTGCTTTTTTTGTAGACATCTCTGATCTTGACTCAAACATCTTGGAGCTGATTCAATTTAGTGGATTAAATCCCTCCGAAGAGCCTCACTTTCTCCTCCCTAGTAATAAAATCGCCCCTGTGTCTTGTGACAGGGAGATTACACTAAGGCGAAGCAAGCTACAAAATCCAGGGAGATATCTATCAAGTTATTTGGCCGCCGAGGGTACCAATGATATTTTACAAATGCAAAACAATGTAATCCGGTGAGACGGAATCAAAGTGTGCAGTTAGGGTGATAGGTGCGCTTTTCACATTGACTGAGATTAAAGCAGGTAGCGTTTGGTGTTGGGAAATGCGGATGAGACTTTTCTCGGAAATGCTGAAAGTCATTCTGTGAGTTTTGCTTTCCTCCCAGCCGTCCCAGGAGGGAGCCCCTGGGCATGTCTGCACCTTGTGAGGAGCTGCTTGAGTTATGGGGTGCTGTGGAGAGCGGAAGATGGAGCGGCTCTCACTCCACTGCAGATTAATAATCACTGAGAGCAACACTGTGAAGGCCGGAAAGAATCACCAGCATTTTCCTACACTGGTTGAATCTCAAAACAGTACTTCAGATATGAACTTCATATTATTTCATACACACACACAGTAGCTCTCCCAGGGGATCGGACAAGACAGGCTTTTCACATGGCCTTTTTTTCACACACGCACATGCATCTAATCAGTAAAAGCAGCAGTTCCTGTGACTGTAGAGATACAATGAGGTAATGAGCAGGACGGATCTCAGAGACTAAACACATTTCCTGTATTCAACTCAGCAGCCTGATAATTACTGCTAATGTTAAACTTGGCTCACAGGCCCCTTGTGTCCTTCAGAGAGATAATTTTGTGCCCCTGCTTATGAGTGTACTCATAAGCACATGCAGCGCATCTGTGTGCTAGACACATATTCTAGCTGAGTGACTGTCATGCATGCATGCACGCTGGCACATACATATGGCCAGTGCTCTGATTGGCGTGCCGGAGTGATAGGAGGGGGCCAGTTTACATCAGTGGTTGTGAAGCGGTGGCATACTTTGAGTGCCAGAGCAGGTACCTTTATATGATCATGCACACTACCGCTGTGACTTGCTGTCTCTTTGGCTTGAAAGGGTTTAAACTCATCACTTGTTTTCTGTCTCAGCGCATTCTCATCAGGGGGTATTGCAGATATCATACACTTTGGGGCCATGAGCTCACAGTACCACTTTATTTTTCTTTGGAGAAGACGAAATTGGATTAATTATTGTGTAATAAAATAATACTGTAGTTAATGCGGCTGTACTCCATATTTCTGTTGGATGGCAGACAGACAGACAGACAGACAGACAGGCAGAGACAGACAGACAGACAGACAGACAGAGACAGACAGACAAATAGATAGATAGATACAGATATTGCCACTTTCAGCTAAAATTGCAGGCATTGTGTTTGTATTCTAAACATCCCCTGGACAGCTTTTCATTACTCACATGGTCCTATGGGTGCTTATTCAGGATTCATGCATTAGCGCACATTAAAGTCATTGCATTAATTTGCCTTCGAAAAGAAGGTTTCACTTGAATTGTGTGTTTTCCTATAAAGAGAACAAGGCACGTAGTCAGAATGTGGCGATAATTAAACCTAAAAAGTTATTTGCTAACAATACTTACAAAGAAAGCTGTATTCATTGAGCATAGGATGAGGCATTGTCCTATTCAGGTTCATATATCTCGGTAGGTGACATGGAATTATGTTTTGTACAGCTCTTTGTATTTTTTTTTTTTACCAATACAAGTTCTATATTTCTTCATGCTCAAAGCTTTCTCTAGAAATGCCAATTTTTTAAGGATTACAGAGAAAACACGACTAAATGTTATAAAGTACCATACATTACATTGTGCGTGACACTGCATGAAAAATATGTGTATTTCCTATTGTAGCTATTGTGGTTAGATACTTCTTTCAGCTGTCTATTCTGCACAGCTCTAACAAATACTTGATGTAGAATGTATTCAACTACACATGCATTAAAAGAAGATCCACAGAAATGCGTAATGAACATAAGGCTAAAGGGATGACGCAGGTAAGACGCAGGGAAGACGACCTGAACTCAGATCAGCTGAAATCAGCCCTTCTTAGCCCTTAAATTAGCCCTTTTCAGTCTTATGGGATGCAAACAGAAACATCTGGCTGCATCAATTTTTCATTTCAAATGCAATCTTCTAGTGCAACCGTACATCAAACAATGTATGAAACATTTAGCAACACTAGGTAGCAGAAATACAGAGGTAGCAGAAGCACAGTAAAGCACAGCAAGGCACAGGCATATGTTCCTGGAGGTTGGGACAACAAAACCTTATGGGACCTTATAGGTTTGATGATGTTTTCTGGCTGCATAGCAGAATTCTTACTAGCCATATTCTTTTGTTTACTGGCCATATTCCTTTCTTTCATGTTTCTTCCAACACGAAATCTGTGTGTTTAAAATAAGAAAAAAGAAAATCTGTTCAGACTGACGCTGTTTTGATTTGCTGCCACTAGATGGCAAATACAAACCCACTGCTTTGGATTTACTGGCACTAAATATTCGAAATTAAGTAAAACACAGCCTTGCAATAAACAGTTTTTTTAAAATAGGTTTATAATTAACCTCTTTTTGTATCGACTATTAAATATATCATAATGAATAAATTCAAACTGATTATAGCATCATTAATATTAAAAATAATATAGAGAAGTACATGTGATATGTGTAACTGTTATATCCTGCTTGCCAAGTCTGCCTAACCTTCCTGTCTCCTCCCTAGTGGGACCCCTATGAGTCATGCCTGATGCTTGTTGCCCCTCATTAGTCTGCATATTTAAATGTCTGTCTGTTTCGTCATCCCCAGTTCGGTGATTAACATCATTCCTCCTGTCTGCCCGTGTCCTTCCCTGTACCACTCCTCCCGTTTTGACCCCTCATGGTCCTGTTTGTTTTCTAGCCCCTGTTCAGTTCTACTCCATTTTGGTATCATTAATACCCCCCTTTGTTAGCACAAAGTCCTTTTTCCCGCATATGTATTAATTAATTGCTGTACTGTCGGTTTACCTTGCACCTGATTTTGTTTTCCCGTTCCCCTGAAGCAGAAGTAAAAAATAAGAAGACCTTTATGTTATTATAACACTCCTAGTACAGCATTATAAAAGCATCCATCAAGAACTGGAATGATTCAGGAGATACTCAAGCATCTGTGATGTTTTTAATGCTCTCAGCCACAGCTGTAGGAAGACATTTACTGTCATCTGGCCAGGTTACATCACTGTGTCTCAGTCCTTTGACCTGTGAGCCAACCGTCCACTCATGCGTCGTCTAGCTTGCAGGCTTTTTTCATCTTCATTGTAGCCTGGGGTTAGATTTAAGAGAGATGAAAAAGAAATAATTTTCCAGAATCTGTATGTGTCCACCTAAAATAGATGCCTCCCCTTCTCCAGCTTTTCAAGCCACCACATGTCCCAATGAATATAAATGTCTGCAAATCAATCATGAATTCAACACAGACCATGCATAAACACTGTGCTCTACACAATTCACATGCATTTTACCTGTGGCAGAAGTGTGACATTAATGCCACAGATTTGAAAGTAGCTATAATGATACATGACTTAAAAGACAATAAATAAATAATCAAAAAAAAAAAAAAAATATATATATATATATATATATATATA
>JAODKL010000002.1:7126569-7203966 GCA_026780765.1 Petrocephalus schoutedeni
GGGGGGGGAGAGAGGGGAGAGAGGGAACACTTTTATTGAGCCGATAAACCTGATTCTGATTTGTGAGTATGACAATGTGATAGTGTTGGGTCTTAAATTCTCACTTTGGCTCACTGATTTGCTTCTCTAATTTGAGTGAATTTTTGCTTGCTCTTGTCCCAGCCAATGGGTGTATTGCGTTGTAATTTTTAGCATAAATTCTGATTTTCGAGGAATCTTTGCAATTGTATGTCAGCTGCAGTTAGTTACAAGACAAATGGGCAACTACACAATTACTGTTAATATCCGCATAGTATGTTGCATGAAAAATGCTTTCATAGGGATTTTGGAGCTTTGGGCAGGAGTCCAGTTCTTCCATTTCCTTTTTTGTAGGTGGAGGATAACCTGGCAAAGGTCCGCAATGCAGGCACCGAGCAGGATCTTGGCATTCACTATAAAGCTCTGAAGCCTGAAGTGGATAAACTGAATGCAATGGCAGGCAAAAGACAGCAGGTATGGCACAACTGAGGTGGAAAGGTAGCTTCAAACATGGGGAGCTTGCAGCATGAAAAGCTACCTGGGGCAACTGCTGCACTTTTGTCTCTCGGCTCCTGGGATGGGTCTTGCACCCCCCCCGGGCCTCAGATCTGGATTGCTCACGCTTGTATGCCATTGCACTCTTTTGGTCCCTTTTCAGAAATAAGCCTCGTACTGTAACAAGGCTAACAAGATTCTGTAAAGGAAAATGAGATTTGAGCATCTGGGTTTGCTGGAGCCAGCAGCGATTTTACAATTCATAAAACTGCTTTTTGACAACACATCACTAACCTAATTAGGATCACATCACTAACCTGTGGCAGATCATAGGGGATCCATATGTCTCAAAATTCCAGCCCCTAAGGTAGAGCTGCTTCAGGTATGCACATCAGGTTGTTTATTGGGGGGCAATATTAGAACCTACATTTAGTTCATCATTCATTAAAATGGCAGTTGTAGAGCTGCATCTTAATTGGTGTCTCAACATTTTATCATAGGAACCTTGATTTATGTAAACATGTAAATAACAGCTGAATGGTAGTTTTTTTTTTTTTTTTTTTTTATTTCCAGTCTATAATACAGAATAAAATATTGCAGTGTTTATCTGCCATACTGGACTTGAGCACCCCATATATGAAGCATTTTCACTGATTCACTTTTTCATATATGCTAGGTACTTACAAATGGCATAAGGGCAAATCTTTTAATTCCATCTCCGGTGAATACAGTACTACTTTACTATTTAAATTCCTGTTCCCATCTTGGCTTGTTTTGAGATTAACGCTCTCCTGGTTTCCAATAATATTACAAATGTTAAAGTATTTACACTTGTTTACTGTACAGTATTTGCCTAGTGGGGAAGGTGACTGTCTTGGCAGGTTTCTATGAAGTTCCCTGCCTTTACTTAAGGCTTCTGATGAGGAATCTCAGCTGGTGTTTTCTTCCCTTTGATTGTCTTCCATCCACAATCGGCCAGGCTGAGTGATTCGGTGAATGGCTTTGCAGACCCCTATGGGGAGATGCCTGTGTGTTGATATTGTTGGGATATTGTGAATTGCCAATTTGGCAGAAAAGTAATGCCTTTGGCAGAAAAGTAATATGCATAAATGGCAGCTGCTTTGCTCCCGCAGTCAAATGATTAGAAAGTTTTAAATATAAATCCCTCATTCAGAGCAGCTATAAACAGGGCCATTAATACAAAAAGAATTGGGGCAAATAACCTTGGAGTATATGGCTCCTATTTTGCTTATCTTGTTTCTGTGGTGAAATGAATGCGTTATGGTTTGTTTTGAATCGGTCTGCAGAGGATAACTAACTTTGTTCCCAAATGGCAGACTTTAATGATAGAGGAGGGTCTCCAAGTACTGCTTTCTCTGTTAGCTGTAACTATGCATACACCCATAGTGGCACGGCTTCATCTGCCCTTTCACAAATGTTGCTCAGGGGGAAGACGAAGGTTCCACATCTGCTGCATTTGTTCGGTACATAAGCTTAGCAAAACGAAAGACACTTATCGATATCTTTCGTATACAGATACTATTACACTCCTAATGAAAACTTTGAATCGTTTGTTGTATATCTTACCTGATGCTATCAGGTAGGTTGGATGCTGCGAGGTGTGAATGATGTAAACTTTAAGGTGTTTTCTTTTTCCCCCCTCTTTTTCTGGGACAGGAGCTGAAGGACGTCCACCACAAGGACCAGATGGCAGCGGCTCGCGGAGTGCTGCAGCGCAACGTCCCCATGCTGTATACAGCTTCGCGTGCCTGTCTGCAGCATCCCGACGTGGCCGCCTACAAGGCCAACCGGGACCTCATCTACAGGCAGCTCCAGAGTGCCGTGTCTGGCATCTCCAGTGCTGCCCAGGCCGCTGAGTACTCTGCAAATCAGCAGGCAGGGGGAGGGGAGCTGGCCCATGCCCTCAACAACTTTGATGTAAGTAATTCTGCATAGGGTGTCTTCAATTTGCGTATTTTCAATCACGCATACAAACATCATGCATGCGTGCACGCATGCATTCAAACGTTTTTGAGCTCTTTTTGTAATTCCTGGCACATTTTAGTCTCTGCAAATTGGTACTTAAGGCAAGATGAAAAGATTCTAAAATACATTAGTAAGTAATTGATGAATTTTCAGCTGAAACTGGAAGACCTTTAGTATTGTCAGTTTAAAAACTTAAAAATGAAACCTGAACAGAATTTATTATTAGCATCAATATTGCCATATTGTTTAGTAATTTCAGTCTTTCGGTGTAAACATGAGTGGATATTTCCTGTTTTAATAATTAAACTTGTGTGGTTTCTTATCCATGGATGTACTAGCAATATATAAACGTTTGTGAGAACTTCGCTGATAGTTCGTATTGTAATCTATATGAAATAAACAAAAAAAGAAGTAATGTGACTAGAAACAACCTGTAAATTAATACCTGCACATAAGATTGTAGCGGTGCCCCAATCAATATGTAACATTATAGAAGGATTTCTTTTTGTTGTTTGTAATTTCCATCACACTTGACTGGATTGCAGTGCTATGCCAGTCAGCATTATTTTTTTTTCTCTGTTTGGTTGTGTTGTCATTGGACACCTGCAAAAGGGAGTATACATCAGTCACCTATGATACCCATTTGAACTACATTGGTATGTGAGATGCTAATTCGGAGACCTGCTGTGACTCCTCTGGAGCTCTACGTAGGGGTGTGTGGCTTTTGCAGGAAGTTGAGGCTTTGTCTGTGAGCTGTGGGTTGCCAATTTACTTCCTGTGGCTGGCAAGTGATACCGCTGTTGGGTCCCTTAGCAAGGCTCTTAACCCCAGTTACTCCAGGGATTCTCACTGACCCTGCTGTCTGGCAGTTCTGCACTGGTCATGTGTCAGCGAATAAGGCGTTGTTTGCACTGCAGGAAATAATGTTCAGTCAATACATTTCATGAGCATTACTACTCATCTTTTACAGTTGAACACTGAAGTTTTCCTGTATAAATACAGGTGTGCTGTTGAAGTGTAAGTGGCCTTAATTTTACAGAGTAGTCTGAATCCTTCTCCTTGAAGCTCTCCTAGACACTGTGCAACATTCTTCAGTGTCACAGGGGTTATAATTATGCAGTGGAGGGATTCCTCTTCAAAGCTCCTCTGATGTTTAAGGAATGGAACAGATGAGCAGTCTAGGCTCTTAGAGGCCCTAGTGGCTTGTCGTTATGCTTAGCCCCATTTTGCAGTCTTCATAATTCCATTCGTGAATATATTTGGATGCTTTTGAATTAATGCAGAGTTTAATTGCAAGCATGAGACATTTGTGCTAGAGGTTTCATTGTGAATCACTGTTTGCTTTTCTCCTTCCACTCTTACTCTACAATTATTCTGATTCCTGAATGTGGAATCTTTATGAATCTTTCAAGTGTCTTGTATGCCTCCTGTGTAATGTTTGAAACAGAGAGCTGTAAAATTATCAGTCAAACTGAGCTTCTTACATTTCTCTGCACTTACTGCAAACCGGGTCTTAACATCTCAAGAACATTTTGAGTGTGCATGATTTTTTCTAGATTGACTGCAATTTTTATGATTATTAGCCATGATATCTGGTGCTAAATTGGTAATAATTGTTGAATACCTTATGTTTTACAAAGTACATTAAGTCTGCTTTAAGTTTTAAAGAGATTTTTAAAGAGCCGCCTAAATTTTCAAAACTTCTTTTGGTCATTGCCGTTTTAAAATCGAGGTATTTGATTCAGACTAGCTCTGTTCTAGTGCGTTGGCCATTTTAACTGTTTTCTCTCTCTCTCTCTCTCTCTCTTCCCCGCCCCCCCCCTCATTATAACTATGCGCAGAGGGGAATGGAACATGGCTCATCTTTGTAGCATTTTTGCTTTTGAAAGATAGCAGCCCTGGTGTGATATAGATCAGTGTCTCCCAACCCGGTCCTCAGGGGCCCCCAGACATCCACTACCAGGAGCTGGGAGCAAGCAAAAACATTGACTGGAGTTTCCTGAGAACTGGGTTGAAAAATGGATGGGTGGTAGGTATTAGGTATTGTGGCAGTGTATGGGACTTGTAGTTAACCTTTCATCCAGACTTGGTGAATGTCCATCTAATTCTGACTTAAGCTTTAATTTGATGAAGTAGGTGTGTGGGACCTCAGTGTCAAATTTACTTGAGTGTGCAAGTATAAAGTTTCACAGTACAGAGAGGATGTGAAAAATGACACGCTGCTGGGAGGTCTGTCAAAAAAGACACAAATGTGGAAAGAATGAAAATGCTGGTCATATCTGCCCAGTGTTTGATAGTCAGGCTGGCAGCGGGCTAGTTGAATGCAACACTTTTATAGAAAAGGAAAGCAGACACATGGGCTATGCTTGATGTGCTTTAGACTGACACTGGCTCCCAACGAGAGTGCCCTCCAGCTGAATCTGATTTTATTTCCAATGTAAGCTGCTAAGTGGAGAAATCATTCAGTCAAGAAGCAAGAAAAATTAGTGCTCTTGAAGTGAGCTTGATGAAGCAGAAATGGTCCATAATTGAACAAGATGTCTAAGTATAAAGATCACAGATGCTCTGTTTTCTTGGTGGTGATATTTGAACACAACTTTAAAAATGCTTTAGAATATTAATTTTCATTCATCTATCCGTGTGAGTGTTTAACACCTTTATATCATAGCATCTGCATGCCTTGCTTTCCGGTCACTGCAAACATGTCAGATTTTTTTTTCTGGATCATTTCCTGGTTCCCAATTTCAAGCCGAAAGAACTTTGAATGAGTCATCGTTTAGTTTCCCTGGAAACATGACGCACAAGCAAAGAATGCCAGACGAGATAAAGCTAATGGTCTGAGTGGGGTGGATTTTTTTTTTTTTTTTTTTTTACCTGATGTGTGGCGACGGAGGGTTTTCAAATTTGAATTCGGTTGCTTGTAGCAAGAGAACACTTAATGTTTGCACGCCTCCATTGTACCCTGCGCATGTCAAAATGTAACAATAATGAACACAGGTTAAGTCTCATAGTTGAATGGATATTTTGGCTTACATGTAAGCTATATAATTTACTGTTGTTTGCAGCGTAACTGCTCAGGTAAATTGCTTACAAGGGACTGAACCCTCCGCCATAAACAATTCTAATCCCTCTTTTGGGGTACAGTGTACAGTAATTGGTCAGAGTTGGGTTAGTGTCCTATGAACTGGGTAGAGTTTAACTTCATGCATCTCAGTAGGGCTGAACGATTTTAAGAAAATATTACAGGCACATTTTAAGTGTCGTGTTTGCAAACAGTGCTCGACTACCGTTTTGCCCAGAAAGTCCCATGTACACAAGGGTCAAATTAGCTGAGAACAATGACGCATAAAACCATCACAAAAGCTGTGACTGTGTTAAATAAAAATAAAGCAATTCCAGTAAGAAAACAATGGGAGTCTTGCAGCTAATGCTGCTTGCACCCCTAATAGGACCTTTCCGTAAACAATCTCTGACCATGAAATAGGTAGGCAATTCACTGAAGGCTCAGCAGCAAAGCCTTTTTTCTGCACTGTGACTGTGACATTTTCCTTGGGTTTCACGTGTCTGTGGACATAGTCACTTTGCGCCACTTCCGATTGATGAGCATGAGTGGCACGTGGGGAGCACGGCACTTCTGATTAGTTAGACTGACTGTCACGCAAGGAGGACGGAATGAATTTGTAAAAAGCGCAATAGTTTTGCAGTATTCGCCAATCGCGTCATTTCAAATTGTGATTTCCATTTGAAACGATAAATCGTTCAGCCCTACATGTCGGAAAATGAACTGGTGTGTGTTTGTCCGTCGTAGCAATGCCAGCCCATCATTATTCACTATGGAGTACGGTCTGGATCTCACCCAGTAATTCATGAGCTGAACTTTTTTTTGAAATTTTTTCCCCAGAAATGGGGACTTTTGTCGCATTTACACTGCAGGAATTTGGCTCAATTGTTTTCTCTGAGGCAATTCCAGAACCTTTTTTAGTACCTATTCCAGATTAGGTACTTTTCGTTCAGACATGAATTGCTGGAGAGGTGAATACACCGATAGCTTACTGATTAGTTGACTACAAGCACCGATGCTAACTTGGATGTTATGCAGAAATGTATGTAGCGGAACAAAAATCGAGCCAGTGTAATTGGGGTACAAAAAATAATTGCACTTAATGCAACAATACATTTTTTGCTTGCGTTGCGAACAGTTCTTGTGTGATGTGAAAGCGATTTTGCAGCCAGGAGCTGTAAAAGTTCCAGGTCGAGACTGCTCAGGGATTTGTAAACCAGGGCCAGGTTCTGGAACTTTGGTGTGTGAGGGTACTAGTTTCTTATAAACAAAATTTCCTGTTAGTTCTAGTGTCGCATTTTTTTTCCAATGTAGCATTTTTGGTGTTTAGGAGCCCCTTATGGATGTAAATGCACCAAAGAAAGTGTAATTTCCTACATTACAGAATTTCTGTCATACCCTGGTCTTGGAATTCATTTTCAGTACTTTGGCAGCTGCTATAGAAAAGTAAGGGATCAGGAGTTATTAAACTCTTTTCATAAAGTCACTGTCTGTTCTGGATGGCTGCTTGACTGATAAGCTTTTCATAACCTCGTGCACACTCATGTTTTTAAATTGCTTGCTCCCTGTAATGTTGGCTGCTGCCCCCCCCCCCCCATCCTAAGGTTTATGCCTTATTCCATGCTGTCTAAAATTAACATGCAGCTAATGGGTTTTCTTAAGTAATCCAATGTGCAGAGCAAATCTGAATCTCAAATGGGTCAAGCTGGAACACTGAACATAGATAAGTATTTTTTTTTTTTTTTTTTTTTTATTTTATTTCCTGATGCTTCAATATGAGTCAAACATTGCTGTCATTTGTTCTTTTTTAATATAGTTAAAATGTAACTCGGCATGAAGATGCCTTTTACATATCAGCTATTTTTGTTAGTATTCTTGTTAAACCTGAATTGAGACAAGCAGGAATGTACATCTAGTTTTTAAGTGTTCATAAGACTTGATACAGAATTCTGCTGTATCGGGTTTTTTTTTTGTCTGATTTCTAAAGAATCGGAATACAAATGCTTGCCTACACATCTGCCAAAGTCAGCCTGCGAAGTTACTGCTGCCAACAGTAAATGTAGTGTTCCTCAAACTGGCTCCAGCACTCTTGCTTTTTGTAACCAGGAGTGCAAAGAGCAATTGGGCTAGTTGAGTGTCATATTTGCACACCCTTGCCATCAAAGTAAATATTTGATTTTATCCACAGCCACTCTTCCTTCCTCTTTCATAGAAAGGGGAATAATCCACTGTAAATGTTAAATTATCAATGTCTCCCAGGACTGACTTGGGACAAATTGCTGTCGAGAATCTGTAATGAATTATTCCTAATGCAAATGGATTATCTGAAAGTCTTCTCTCCCCTTCTTTCCATTACAGAAACAAATCATTGTTGACCCTATGAGCTTCAGTGAGGAGCGCTTCCGCCCTTCCCTGGAAGAGCGATTGGAGAGCATCATTAGTGGCGCTGCCCTCATGGCCGACTCTTCCTGCACACGCGATGACCGCCGGGAGCGCATAGTGGCAGAGTGCAATTCTGTCAGGCAGGCACTGCAAGACCTGCTCTCTGAATACATGGGCAATGTAAGTAATATTAATCTGTCTTCTTTCTCCAAGCCATCTCATGTGGTCCCAACTCCCAGCATTACCAGCCTGCAGTTTCAGGTGCAGTCCTCCAGTGAAGCTCAAGTCTGAATTAAAAAGCCAGGGGTCACTCTTTATTCCCTCATTGTAATTTGTGTATATAAATACTACTCTTGGGTTCTCTTCATGGCCACAGAATATCATGGATCGAGAATCTGTTTTAGACCTTGTTGGTTAAAATGCAATTCACACCTTTTTTTAAGCATTGCTGATTTTGTGCTTTTAAAGGAATGGCTTGCTGGCAGTAGCCAGGCCTTTATACTATTATATTATTCTTGCAGGATTAATAATAAGATGAGTAACCATTTACTTGCGATCAGTTTCATACTAGAGGTTCTGGAGTGTTTTGGCTCACTTCAGTTATGTCACCAATGCAGTGATTTTATTAAAAGCCCTAGATTATAGGTTTTGATTGATTACAAGTAAATGTTTGTACTTAAGCATGTTAAACGTAAAAATTTAAGCGATTCTTTTGTCTGTATAGTGAAAGATTTAAAAATCCATCCAGTTTCCACTCCACTCATGTTTGATCAAGGACTGCATGAGGCAATTACTTTGACTTAATCAAGTGAACATGTGATCAACTAACCGATTTTGGTAGGCCGAAACACAGGACTTTGTGCTTTATTTAAACAACAAGTATTTGTAGGAGACTGCTATAATAAACTTAATACAGCGCAGATCCTCTATTAGTTTCTATAACAATTTGAGATCAAAAATCTGCCGTCTTCAGACCGGTGATTTTGTCAGAGAATTAGGGTTAAGGACTTCTGATTTACTTATTTTACGTGTTAAGGCATGTGCACAGGACAAGTGATTAAATTTCATCAGGGGTGTCTGGCCAGCTGTGCGTGCAGCCTGATTTTTATGTCTGGCAGACACTGCATGTGTTGGTGCACACAGATTTGTGCATGTGCAAGGAAATTGTATTTCCAGTAGGCGGCAGCACTGACTTTCACCGATGAAGATGCTTGTTGATCATAATGGTACACAGAGAGTAAGAAGACTGGCATGATCTTGGCCTTTGATTACCTGCACAATTTTTAAACGGTAATAATTAAACAAACATCCCCCCCGACCAAGTTCACTGTCTAACATTGGCTGTTATCTGGAGGATTTTCAGTGTATTTTCATGATTTACCATACATGGTTTACATGTTCCTGTGGTATCTTTTGTATGTGTGCCTTTTCGCGGAAATGACACAAAGCAATTAGTGTACTTAATTTCTCCTGAAGATGTATCCATTTGAGCCTCATGAATCTTTTGTTTTGCTGTCACCCCCCCCCCCCCCACTGAGCATCATTGTTTGTATTTTTGTGATGGCCAGAATATTTCAAAACGCGTTTTCCACCTCTGTGGCCATTTTGTGCCCAATGACCTCTCCTATATTATCACTTGGCAAGCAGAACTGACAAGGTTTTTTTTTTCCCCCTCAAAGCCAGATTTTGCTTCAGGATGGGTATAGCTTCCATCCAGAGGGCATTTATTTTCGAGGCATGTTGTGGATTGTCTGGCTGCAGCATTGGGTTAGCATTGAAGGCGGCCCAAAAGCTGTCAAGCGTGCATTCTGCACAGCATTAGCCTTTTATGATAAATATATCTGGAACACACTGGTTCCTTATTCTGGTTCGAAATTCTTTAAAGTGTAGTAAAGGATTGAATATCCAGTCTGTGTTTTCCTTTAAGCATTTGCATTTTCAGCGTAGCTTTTGTAGCTACTGCTGACTTCTAATGGAGGAAGATCCTTCACATCCAAGTTTCTGGATGGGCTCCCGGTTCCTTCTAACCACCCACCCCCTTTTTGCTTGGCGCTTAATTTGAACACACGCAGAAATGGTTTCTCTTATTTTAAGCCTAACCTGCTTAATTATTTTTATGCTCTGGCCATCCTAACATTGATGGAAGTATGAAATCTTGCTTATAAATTTCTTTATTCATTGGTGAATTTAAATATTTCTATGCCTTGTGCATCTTTGGCATTAAAAGCCCAGTTTTTTTGGAAGTTGTGGTATTTGGGCATGTTTGATCCAACCTTTAATGTGCCCATTTCCTCAAACAGTTTTTGAAGGAACAAAGGAGTTTCTAGAATTTACTTAAGGGCAAGGTGGCTATTGAATTATCTTCAAGTGTATTTTCTATTATTAAAGTTTAGTCTGTAAAATGGGGTGTTTTTCAGAATGTTTTAATTGCACTAACTGAACATTTTGTGAAGGTAACTACTTTTGAGCAAGTGATTGATTCAAGGTAAATTGTTCCAAAGGAAGTTGTACTTAACAGAAGGGAGTATTTTCTGAGGACACTTTCTCATAATTATGCATTTTTGATTCTAAATCAACATGGAGGCATTCATTTAAGCAGATTTTAATATGTATTCTGTCTGGTACACTCATGAAGATGAGCTGCTGAATTGAAATTTGTCTTGATTTCCCCCCCTTTGCATTTTATGCAAATTCATACCCTACATTTCATATGATTGAAGACTTGGTCTTGTAACCCTTGTTCCCTGTGTGGAATGGCTTGCAAGATGGGTAATATCATTCATTCTGTGGTTACGTGATTAAAAATCTGCTAAATGCTCAACTAAAACTTTTGCCAATTGTTAACTGCAATGTTGTCCTGTCAGGGCTCTGGTTGCTGACTTCCACGTTAAACGGAGCATGCTGGTTGCATAGCAACAAGCCCAGATATTTTTTTTTCCTATTGTGGACCAGTGTTACAAGAGTATTGTTTTTCTTTGAATTGTGTGTGCATGTTACATTTTATAAAGATATTTCGCATCTCATGATGCCTTCACCTTCTGCAGTTTTAACCTGCATGTATTTAAGGCAATGTCTCTTGATGAAAACCTGGCATGGCTGGCAGGCCTAATCACCAGGGAGCACTGCATCTGCCTGCTGGATAGTGGAATGGAGCAGCATTATACCCAGTGCTGAAGCAGCACTTCGTGCGTGCAGAGTGTGTGTGTGTGCGTGCACGTGTGCGTACGTGCTCAAAGATCTTGTATGCGGCTCAGTAACGCTTACATTAGAACACAAGGGCTTGCTTGGCCCAGGTAGATTTAGTCCTGCATGTTTGTGGTGATAAAAAATATCAAATTGCAAAGGCTATGCTTTTTAGCCACTTATAGCTTTGAGACAGTTTTCTCCAGTTCAAATGAGTATCCTGTTTGTATTTGGACTGGAACATGCCCGGGCTAACAGTTTTTCTGGTCTTTTGAAATCATAAGTTCAAATCTAATTAAAGCTAAAATAAGGGATCCTGTTGTGTTAACTCTGCTGTATGCTTCTGATAAGCTAGGTTAATTGCTTCTTGCATGAAACCATGTAACGGGGGTGACTGTGCCAGAGAACCCACCATCTTTTTATTTGTTTTATTGTCCGAGACCTCCTGGTTGCTAGAAATGACACCAGTGAGAGATTTAAAGAATTGTGTTTATGGATTTAAAGATGCCAAATGGCTGAAACGTGAACTGAAGTGAAAGTAACAGTCTCCTAATCTTGTTTTAATAAGTACTTAAGTTATATCATGCATCTTGAAGAAAATGTAATGCCATTGAGACTTCTGGAGTATTTAAGGCACACACCTGTCACCAACAAGCTGTCAAATGGCATATCTCAGCCCTGGTCCTTGATCTCTCACTGTAAAAATCCTGCCTTTTTGATTGGTTTGCCTGCAGGTGAATAAGATGGTTCCCATTTTATAATTATAGATTTTCTTCTAACAGAAACAAGCACTGGTGGAATGCTTACATCTTTCTACTTAACAGGTTCCCAAGAACAGAATTACTGTTAGCTGATTTCAAATATAACGAATACCCTATTTGCTTTTCCTCTAGAATTTTCATGTTTACATTAAAGCTATTTTTTGGTCTTGCTTATCAAATACTAGCTAAAATATGCAGTGTTCCTTTTGGTCATATAGATGGCCTTTTGCTTGGTTTGACCATCAGTCTGTGGAACAGGGGCAGGGAATTCTGTTTGGTCCATAATGATTCACCACACGGATTCACCACCAAACCTGATTGCCACCCAGTATACCGTGATATTGTCAGGCTGTTCGTAGTTGGAGATTGGAGTGGTCTAGATCCCTGGTCTAGTGCATTGCCACTGGAATAGATAAATAGGGATTCAAGCTGATTTACCAGCACAAAATTTGTATTAGCTTTGTAGCTTTGTGTTAGCATGTGTTTTGAACAGCTTTTAGTGGCTAAAAATTTCATAGTGTTGCCAGATGTTCAACCTGATACCTGGATTTGAACACAAAAATATTGGTTCGAAGCCTTTTTTTCACTAATATGGCCATTTACTTTGAGGCAACTAAATGAATTTTGGCATGCTGCAATGAACTGCAATTTTCATCTGACTGGATGCAGATTTCAGCTACACAGTTTCCGTCTTTCTCATGACATTTGAAGGGGCAGCACTGGACGCATATTGAAACAACTTGGTGAATCCTCTTTTATATGTATAACTCACAATTAAATTGACTCTTGCCAGTAACAACTAACTAACTTGAGCCACATACCTTATAGCTACTTAAAAATAGGACTTAATCTTGTGTAAGTCCTACAGGCTATTTATCTGGTCACTAAACAAATAACCTTGACTGAACACTTAACTCTGGCTTACTTTCCAAATCCCAAAACATCAGTATGCTCCCATAGGCCTGAACATTTTTTTGGTTTAAAAGTGAAACATGCAGTTCTAAAATCAATACTTTTCAGCCTTAACAGACCTTTTCCTTTTCATTGTTTCCCCTGCCATCCAAAAGTAAAGCGTATCTATGAAACCTTTCCGAAGTCACAATTAGCATTAATTCATATGAGATTTTTCTGTGTTCCTAGACTGACAAAAACATGCCAAAATCATAATAACCCAAAAAAATCTAAAATGGCAGACATATAACACACATACTATATTCCTGCTCTTATTCCTGTGTAATGCAGTTATAATGTATGTACAGTATACTTCCACTTACCAGAATCAATACTCATGCGTTACTTGACAACAGGGATACCTTCGGAGAAATGCGTCATTAGGTAATTTCACTTTTGTGAGAATGAGTATACTCTCAAACTTAGATGGTATAGCTTCAGTATTGCTGATAGAGTAAATACATAAACTGGTAAGATATAATTGTATGTCCAATACTTTTTTTTCATATCACATACAGGTTCTTAACCGGCTTCACAAATGTTTGTGAGTGTGATGCATTACACCCTAACGTTATGACAGTAATCAAATTGCTTAGCGGTTAGGATTTTAATCTTATCGAACTGCCATTGTATACATGGGCTGTCATAATGGCTCGCCTTGCTTTTCTCCTGCATTTTTCGCAAAAGAGTTAAAATGTCTTTGGATTTCTCTGACTAACATGGGTAAGTTTTTCGTAAAGACTGATGTTCGTAAATTGGGGGTGCCTTTATTTTGTTCTGATGCAGGTTCTGGCTCAATGAACTGTCCTCCCAAATGGTTAGATACTTCATCTGCTTGTGTGGGTGCCTGCTTATGCTTTAACCAAATGATACCCACTTGGTCACTTGGGTGTCTGAACATTAGGAACTTCAAGACTACTTATTTTAAGGTGCAGTTTTGCGGCTTGTTTTTCAGTACGCGACTAAAGTGAAATGTGCAGATGGACTGAATTTGGTTTTGCAGCGAGGTCTTCCCTGCCTTGTATAAAAGGGCAAACTGCTTATGTAACTTGTACACAAATGTATATCATCATGGTGAAAGGCTCACAGCAGTGATGGTACTTGATGTTTTTGACCCCTTTATGCTTACTTTTTCCTCCCCATCCCTAATTTTTTTACACCATTACCACATTAGGCCCACTGAAGATCAGATAGGCACTCCTTTTCTTGGAAACAACGCTGCAGGCAGCACTACCCCTCCCCTATGTATTCATTTGGTTAAGTCAAACTGAATCATTCATTAATGAGTGACATTAAGTCTTAGGCCCCACTGTATGGTTTTACACCAATGCAAGTCTTAAATTTTTAGGTTTAACATATGGTAATTGACAAAGTTCAATTGTGCTATATATTGCTTGCAAAAGTTGGTTGTATTGGTTAATTATTGTAAGCCTTTTTCGTGCAAACCAAGAAATTGACTAGGTGTTTCTAGTAGGTGGCAGTACTGCTGTAACAGAGCAGAGGTCACCCAAGAAAGAATAGTAGTTGTAGGAGGAGCAGAGGTACCCACATCTAATTTCCATATTGCCCCGACCTTATGCTGTAGTATAGAGTATTTTAACAAGCCACAATATTCCAGCATTTTGAAATCTTGGCAGTAAAATTCCAAATGGGTGGATCTTGCTAATTTTGTCACAGGGATTTCAAAATACCATGGTGTTGTATTATCTTAATACTGCCCAAGCCTAACAACTTTTAAACTGCCCGTTTTACATCACTGCTTAGTGTTTGTTGCAATGCATCTGCCCTCTCCTGGTCTGGTGGAATATGATTGCTGTATGCATGCACCGACTGCGACTGTCTGCATCCATGGACAAATCTATGAACACAAGATGCACGCATATGGAAAAGTGAAGCATGAACTAGGCTTTAAAGTGGGCTCTTTCACACAAACTTGTTCTCTATCTACAGATAGTATGGTTTTGGTTGATTTAAAAAGGTTGAAATTACTTGTATAGGGCAAGAAATTTTAATGGATTAATAAGGACCAGCGATATGTACTGCAGTTTAAGGTTTTTAATTTTGTGCAGTCCGTAGTTTAAAAACCTTCAATATTGTGTACAGTGAGTATTTTGAGTTTGGTAAGATTTAATGTTGTTTAATGCGGGGATTTGTAAGGTTTTTAACCCCGGTATTTTCAGTGCAGTAATGCCTTAGGCTCCTAATCTAATATAGATGGCCTCGGGAATTTACATTGTGCTAATCCTGAAATGTCTTGTAATTACATTTAATAAATTTCCAGAGGAAAAGAATGAATTGGCTGCAAATGGATAAATGAGGCTGGGAAAGATTAATTGCCACAGAGCCTAAAAAACAAATTTCAATTAGTTTAAATGGTATAAACATGGTCTGCCTGCTGTCAAACAGCCAACCATCTCAAAGTATGCAATCAATACATCGAGTTTCTCACTTAAAGGTATCACTCAAAAACATGTTTGGGTAAATGCTAAGTATTTGCCTTTCTGCCAGTGTGTGACCATTTCCTCAGATGTTTAAGCAACTTTTGCTCCCTTGTTAATTAGGCAAGCTCAGTTACTTTTCAGAAAATATTTGAATTCGTAAAATGTATTTAGAGATGCACCGATCCCGATACCAGTATCGAGCTTTGGCCCAATACCATGCTCACTTGCTGTTACTCGTACTCGACCACATTTTTCCGACACCTACTATCGATACCACAAGTGGTAAATATGATGTACATGTAGTTACGTTCAGTCGGCACGTAGGGACAATGTTTAGAAAGTTACTGTCGAAAAAATTCAACTGTGTAAAGGTGAAAATGTCAGCGGTCAGGAAATACTTTACCGAACGTGCACGACTTCGTGTGAAAACACGTTAAGGGCATGTTGCAAAACAAACATAACAGCCTTTAGTTTTACAACCGACATTTGGACCAGTACTGTTTGTCCGACATCTATCATCAGCTTAACTGCGCAGTGGATAGATACATATTCCTGCTTGAATGTTAAAGCGTCAGTGTTTTTGATTTTACATTTTTGGAGTTTTTTTGGAGTATTAATTTTGGTGAGACAAGTCAATTCAATTATCAGTGAAAATAAACGGTTAAAGTTGACCAATCTTTTGTGACTTTTTAAAAATAGATCTACACGGGTATCGGTACTCTGTATCGGTGGGCCCTCAAAGAAGTATTTGTACTTGTACTCGGTCTCAGAAAATTGGTATCAGTGCATCACTAAATGTATTCCTTTTACTACTGAATTGCGCTGCTTTTATTCAGAAAATTTCCATCATATTTGTAGAAGAGGATAGGCCTGTGCAGTCTGCTAAACCAATAATATATTCATTGCATTCACTGTTGCTAGATTTGGCGGAGACCATTCCAATCTGACAATTTGATTACAATGTGCACAGAATATTGGCAACTGAATTTAACCAGTTGTACTCCCTGAAAATTGAGGAGAGGAGACCAATTTGTAACATGCAAGTTGAATAATTTTACGCAGTATTTTCTGTAGTTTCTAGTACAAAAGTTAATATTTTGCATGAAATGTTATTTCTCACAAATAGTCTCCATACTGTTTTAACTTGCATGTCTTTGAAGAAAGGAGCTGGATAACCTGAAAGCGATTTACTTTTATGCATGTATTTATTTTTTTTGCATAAATCTTGTAAAGGTCCTGAAAAATGCTCAAAGTACACACCACGTTAGTTTGTATAGCATTATTTGTGAGCGTATTGTTGAGATGAGCCAAATGATTGAAAATGTTCACTTTGTAATATTTGTTACATATTGTATTTGTAAAGCACAAATAGTTACAAATTTACCCAAAATGAACTATAGCCAAATAGAACTTATTTGACCCTTTTGGTAGATGCTGTTGCATTGCCATGTCGTAACAAGAAAATGCCTGCAATTCACTTACTTTTGCTCAGTATTCTCTATGGAATCTAGAATATTTCCATACTGCGGGACTTTCTTTTGGTGACCAGTTTTTTTTTCTCCTCGCTCATTTTTTGCTCAGTTTCTCACAAATGTGCCAACCTGAGTGATTTACAATGTAATCAAATGTAATCTTTTAAAGGGATTATAATTAAAATTGTAGAGCTTGCAAAGTTTTGCAGCAGAATTAAAATGTTTTAGTGTAAGTTCTTAACCCAGCAGTTTTTCCGACGTGACAATTGCGTCTGCATACTATGTGATGCCAATATTAGCATTGAACATTTTGCAGGTGAACAATGAAAATGAGTTGATTCCTTGTGCACTGTGGTGTCAAAAATGACATCAATGAAATCTTCTCTGCATTTAACTTGTGACACATCAGTGGGTAGCTAATTCAGCGTCCAGGGAACAGTTCTTTGGGGCGGTACCTTGCACCAGGTACCTCAGTGGTACTTGTGAGTTGGGGACTCAAACTGGCAACTTTGAAGTGCTTCCCTAACCATTACTTCACCCCTGCCTGCAGATGTGTCAACATCAATATTTTAAATATTCTAATCTTTATTTCAATGAAATTACCTTTTTTGATTTCTAAGACTACAATTCATTATTCATTATCATTCAATATCAAATTATTGGAGTAGTTGAAATTATCACTAAACAAACTCCAGAGTTCTGACATTTTAGTAATCAAATAATTGAAACAAAATTGAAAAAGTGACGGTAATTTTTTTTGTGCGCAGTACCTAGGAGTGCATAATGGTGAATTAAATGTTAAATTGTCATACCACACAGTTTTAGCAGGGTTTTGACATACATTATGATGAATTTATTTTAACTGTCATTCGAAACAAACTTATCAAGCGTTACAATTCAGTTCCTTCAGTTCAAATCAAGTTTACCACTCCTACTTTGATTTCTGCATACAAACTTGGTTTTGGACAGTAGAGAAATTTAACAAAATCAAGAGAGGAGAAAAGCTAACACCTGGTCACCAAAAGACATTTTGTATCTTGCGGCAACTTGAGATTATTGGTAGATAAACTATAGCCAAACAGAACTTATTTTGGATGTGTTTTTCAGTATTTTTTTGGTTTATTAATCACTAGCACAGAAATTTCAAATCAATTTCAAATTTCAACCCCCCCCCCCCCCCTAAAAACGGAATCTACAGACATAGATTTGCTGTCTAGCATGTTGTTGTTTTTGTTTTTTTTAATCTCATCTCTTTATAAATCAAGCCTGATATTGTTTATGTAACGATTGTATTACATTGTTTGATCAAATCCTGATGAAAACATTTTATTTTAGTTCTTCTGTGGCTCTTGTCCTGAGAATTAACCCAAATGTAAGCAAAGTAGCTCAACACCTTATTTTGGTTTTTAATTAGTCAATTTCTTTTTAAAGCCAGGGCTAGTAGAGGGATATTGGTTGTGTTTTAACAGACATCAAACTAGTCCGTAATTTTTTTTTTCTTCCAACATTTTTTTTTTCTTGTCTGGTGGCAAGCAATATATTCTAGTATTTTTGTTGTTCCACAGGCCGGGTCACATTGCAGCAAACCAAAACTGGGTCCGTTGGTGCACACAACAGCTTTGAATGTTACCTAGGCCCAAATATACGTATGTGATATTTGCATATAGGTTTCGTGTGATCGCATATGAAGTGTGTGCGCTGTTCCTTCAATGAGTCATGCCTGCACTTCAATATCTGGCATTCTAACTGAAGCCGATACAGATTCATTGCTTTTGTTTCAGGTGTAAGTGGTTTGCATCATTGTAGCAGAACATGTTTGTCGATGCGAATTGTGCTCTGTGTTCGGGAGCCTTCAATGAGATTATTAGGTTTTGCTTGCAGTAACTCAGTGCTTTTAACAAATCCAGTGCCCTGGATTTTTAATGACTATGTCCTGTTTGTGGTAGTTAATGCTGCTTATTTCGGTTTCTGTGAGAGATTCAGTTTCTTCTATATAGAAGCATTTCCATTTTGTAAAGTCAGTCCTGATTGAATTCTTTAGCTGAAGCCATCCTTTGAAACAGTGGGACTCTATGATGAGCTCAGAGGAGAAATGTCTTATGCCGAATGCTGATTTGCAATCCAGATTAGATGCATGGAGGGGATGTGCCAATTCATTAGCATAATTAAAGATGCACAGTTAAAAGGTACCTTTATTCATCAGAGCTTTAAAGGGTTCTGCCTTGTTGCAGGCTGTGACGAGGGCTTGTTCAATTTTCTCACACTGCCAATAACCATTTCCATGAGTCATTGTGCTCTTGCAGCAAATACACATTTTCTTTCTAAGGAAGAATGATTGCTCCAGTGGTCTTCCAAGATTTCATTTATCAGACTTAACTCTACCCATAATTCAGGTTTTGTTAAATGTTATCTATTAATAGGCTCTTTTGCTTTTTTTTTTTTTTTTATGTGATGTGAGGGAGAAATGTGGTGCCATTTATTAACCTTGCATCAAGTACAATGATCATGGAAGCAAAAGACCTTGAAATACTGCTGTCACTGAGTATTTTTTTTTTTTTCCCTTCATTGACCTTGAACTTCAGATGGGCAGTTAATGGCTCTTAGCCAGCATAGATGCTTTAAACCCCATTCTTTGGGGGAGAAACTCCCACTGAGAGGACGGCATGGTAGATGGCTACATCCCATAAGGGGAGTACTTTAATATCTTGTAAGCTGTGAATCATGGTAAGAATCATGCATTGGTTTCTTATTCGATCTACGGTGCATGGTGGTGGTGTTGTACCAAATGGAAGACAAAACTGCATTTGGCTTGTAAAGTACAAATTCTGTATAACCCTGGTATCACATGGAGAATTGGCCAGAATTAATGCCTGGCTATAATTACATGCAAGTAGTCAGTGCTGTCTCATATCCAGCAGCATTATTTTAATGCAGTGGTTTGGCATTGAGGCCGGTCAGCACTGTCACCCACCTCCCTTGGTGCCTTTTCATAGCATTCCAATATTAAATAAGAGAGTAAGTAATTCTGTATAAATACTACCATCTCAGTTGACCGAACCATTGTATTAACATGCACTCAAACTTTCTACTTCTGTCTTCTAAAAGTGCTTTCAACAGTTTTTCGCATGTTCTTCCCACCTTTTAAAGCCAGTATATTAACCAACCATTTATAATAACTTAACTGCCAGACTTGCTCAAGATCAGAAACTGTATTATTTTTATTTAAAAAATATATACGTTTTAAGGAAAAAAAATCTTCAGTTAAAGCCACATCTTTTGTCCACTATACATATATGAAATTGTACATATTACAATACAAAAGGAAAAAAGGGGGAAGCATTCTTTTGGACCACAGCGTAGTGAACGTAGTGCTTTCAATGGGTTTGTAGGCAATGTGGGAGAGCGTGGAGGATTTTGACACACTGGTAAAGTGCTTTCACCATTTTTTATTCCTAGCAACAGACATGCCAACCAATGAGGGGATTACCAAACTAAGGTTTTTAACAGGAATCATCTATAGTTAAGTTACCTAATATATGAATTTTGACTGCTGTTTTTTTTTCATCGGGTGATCAATTTTACAATGGATTGCTGAGAAGCAATGGTATGTTTTAAAGGCATGAGTATAAATCTTCAAACCATGTTATGTTTTGCTATTGAAATTCCAAGTTTTGGCAGTGAGCCCAAAGTCAATTGCACATGTTTTCCTAATAATCCCATGGTTTCCGCCTCTGAAAATGAAAATACACTGCCTCCGAACAAATATTTCGAATGGCTGTCTCAGATGCATTACCCATTTTAAAGATCGGGGTTGCTAAGGAATGTGATGTTGCACTTCACCATGGTATGAAAGATACAGGTGACAGGATTGTGGATAGATGTAAAATTCTACAATTTGTTGATCACTTCACAAGCTGTTGCTTTTTATAAATGTCAGATGTTTGCTAAACTTTCTAGAAATAAAATGCTTAACCACCCATCCAGTTCATAACTCATGTCCAATTCCAAGCTTATTTGATAAATACAGATGTAAGGCTTGTCCAGTCTTTGCTGATATCAGCTGGCATGTACAAAACTGTCATTTGGGAACATGCAAGGTATTTTGGGGCGCAGGTCAGAGTTTCAGGACATGAGGGAAATGCTTAGGGAAATGGCTGCTGTTTTGTAAATACCATGTCAGCCTATTCAAACGGCTCTCTAGGTTTTCATACCAATTGTATAGTAAGTTATATCACACTTCATAATATGGTTGTTTGTGTCTTATTGTACCAGGTATTTTAAGTAGTTGAGAATTCTGTAGAGTTGCTGAGATTAGATGTTACTTTTATGGGTGGTCTTTCCCTATCATTCTGTGAATTAAGTCTTAATCCTAAAACTCTTTTCTCAATGTAATGCTTCTGGAAAGTGTTTTTTTAGCTCCCCCTAGGGGCCACTTTTGTCTTCAATCAGCATTGATGTTGGTTTCCCAGAGCATATTGAGAATTCCCGCTATAAAATATGTAATACAATACCATCGATATGGTTTAAATGTTACGTTATTAGTGTAGTCTGTTCTCTCTCTCTCCCTTTCATTTTAACTGTAATTTGAAGTATAAATTGTTGATTTGTGAAGACTACGTCCTCAGAGCTGTAGCTGGTTTAATGATGGATACCATTCCGTTTGGCACAAAATGATGGCTCGTCATTCAAGATGAGTCACCTGTACTGCTGGTGCTTTTGGGAAACTGAACGGAATCTCTAATATAGTGTGTGTGTGTGTGTGTATATCATTGCCTTAGTGTTGGATTAATGTTTAAAGGTATTTTTCCCCCTTTTGAAGTACAAGACATGGAACTTTTTTTTTCTTTTTTAAATTGGATGTAGCCTGTAAGAATGTGTTCAAGTGGTGCTACGTCACAACAATCCTAAATTAGAGAGATTCTCTAATGGAGATTGTAAAGTTATTTAACTCAAGGGTGCCATTCCAGTCTGCCCCTGAGGTACTGTTTGCCGCATTGAAAATTCACTGAGCCATGACTATAAATTTTTGGTACCTCTTATTTCAGATGTATAGCATTTATCTAGGTACAGTGGCAAATAAGTCAGACTTATTTTCATTCTGGTTGTATTGGTATAGAGGGAAAAGCCTTGTTTACTGGTTTCTAATTGAGCTACTGTGACGACTTCTTGTAGCTGATATTTGGCTCAGTATCCTCATAAATAGTATTTTACTCCCACTGTGCTAGAGAGCTATGACATTTTGGCAGAATTAATACTGTGGCATATTGGTCATTAACCTTTCTCAGAAAAAGTGCTAGGCTTTTGGATTTAAGAGGTGATGGAATTAGTTCTAAACCTGGAAGGCTACTTATTGGTTCTAAATATCCTAAAGTGTCATTTTTCAGCTGTATAAGTAAGACTTGGGCATTGAATTGGCCTGTGAATACTGCATTGTCCGATCAGATAACAAAAGCACTGCCCGTTTTAAAGGTATTAAATTTTTTTTTCTTGTGTGTGTATAGGTTAAAGTATTACCTCTGGTGGTTGACTGATTCCTCTTCATAATTAGGTTATTTTTATCATATACATTTCTGATAGCATGTCTTCAGTTTTCCATCTTGATACCAAATGGGTATTTTATATTATAAAAATAAATGTGTGAATATCAGTTCACACCTGTTAACTTAATCTGAATCTTCCAGAAGTGTAGAAGATGGCCTGTATTCAGCTGCATCATACATCTACCCCCAAAACATATGTTCAAAGCCAAGGAGTTGGTTTTTAATATACTGGAAAAATAACAAACCAACACTATTGTTTGGAATGGCTAAATGGGCAACCATGATCTGCAAGAATAAATAATAGTTCATACTTCACACTCTTTATAAGGCAGTTGCTGGCACTTACACTGCCCATACCCGTTAATTATGACGAGGGCACCCTCCTCATGGCTGGGCTCATATTCATTATAGGGCACCTGGGTGGCCAGGTCTGCCATTGGCTGTCGTGTCTGAGTCCTCATCTGTCGGCGATTCTGAATTGCTGAGCAGTGTCGGATTCGTCTTAGTGTTGGGGGGCAACACTTTCTCGAGATGTATACCACAAAAATGATGAGAAAGAATGAAAACAACAGGGCCATAGTTCCAATAAGGACCCTCTGGGTGAGAACTGTGTTGTCCATCTCTGAGAGGTCATCTGTCACAGCTGCCCACCCCACTGTGGTTGTGGTAGTGGTCGCAAGGACAGTCTTGGGTGGTTGGGTGGCAGTGGTGGTAGTAGCAACTGTAGTAAAGCTTCCAAAATCCTCTGCATAGAAGTCCTGTGTGGGTGTCTGCATAATTCCAAATAGGGAGCTGGTTGCTTCATGGGGTGATGTGACCTCAGGAGAGCGGCTGGTCGGCAGGAAGGGTGCTGAAAAATTTTGACAAAGCTGAAACCCATAAACCGCATCCAGTATTTCCTCACCCTGTGCATACTCTGGGCTGTGGCACAATATAGAGTGTTCCCACCTTCCCTTGAATGTGCTCAACCAAGTAGCTAGTGAGCAGATCCGTTTGGTACATTCCCAGAGGTTGCTGGAAAGCCCAATAGTTCCCAGTGAGTGCCACATATCCAAGGTCTGGCTGTCGAGGCTTGTTAGTTTATTGTTATCCAGCAGCAAGATCTTAAGATTGGGTAGAGTCTCAAACACATCAGAAGTCAAAGTGCGGATCTCATTCCCAGTGAGATCCAGCTTCTCCAGTGTTGTCCAGGTCCACTCCATCCCACATGTTAAGTTGTTGATTTTGTTCCACTGAAGGTAGAGGACTTGAAGGGCAACCAGTCGGGGGAAGTGTGCCAAGTTGATCTTGGTCAACTGATTGTGCTCCAGATGGAGTTCCCGCAACTTAATCAGGCCAGCGAAGCCATTACGAGCCAGACTTCTTAGCCTGTTGTTGCTAAGGCCCAAATACTCCAAGCTGCGGCAGTCCCAAAAGGCCCGTACGGGGGTTGTACGCAGGGAGTTGGAGCGCAGGTGCAGTATCTGGAGCTTGCGCAGGCCATGGAATAACTCTGGCTCTAGAGCAGTCATCTGGTTGAAGGAAAGGTCCAGGATCTGGAGATTAATGAGGTGGATGAAGGTCGTGTTGGGCAACTTGGTGATGCGGTTGGAGCTCAAGTTGAGGTCCTTAAGCTTGTATAGCCCCTGAAATGCATCCTCCCACACGGTGGTTATTTGGTTATGGTCCAGGTGGAGCCACGTGAGCTGGCTGAAGCCATAGAATTGATCAGCGCTTAGTTCTGTAATGCTGTTGTGCCGCAGTGAGAGCCCCAAAGCCCCCCTGTCTACACCATCTGGGGGGGCCAGGAGCCCCTGTGTGTCGCAGTAAAACTGCAGGTCCTCACAGCGGCATTTCTGGGGGCAGGTTGTGCATGACACAGGGCGCAGGCACAGCAGCATGCTGATCGCAAAGAGTGCCGCTGTTGCTGGTCCTACGAGTAGCCACCTTGAATGGAAACCTGGGTGGGTTTAAACAGAACAAAATAAACTGGGTGGGAGGAGAGTGGGCATCTAATTCCTGCTGGGAACGATCCCAGTGGAATATTGAAACTGTAATTACGGTCACTGTCTGTCAAATCCGTAACCCAAGCATTGCCATTTCTGTATGCGCAAACATTAAAATGTACATTTTTTTTGATTGTATGAATATCCCATGTAATATACGAGTCTCCCATGTCTCTGAAGGAGCGTTCTCTAAGGCTTATCTAATCCTACCCTGGTGTTTCTAAATGCAGTTTGTAGATTCAACAGATATCTTTAAATCTTTTGTAAGCCCTTTTTTTCAACCATTTTATGTGGAATACACTGCCACCGCGCACACACACACCCAAAATGAAGTGTGTCCTTGGGATGCGTTGTTGTGAATTTATCACGCCGATCCGAATGCTATTTAAAATTAAAAACGCAGTGTCTGTCTTTTTATAGCTGAGGATTTTTGCGTATCACACACAGATCAGGGTTTATTACTTTGGCTTTGAATGAAGCAAAGCGTTTGAATAAATTAATGGTTGAAGCTCTTGAGATGTTATCTTTAGTCCACTCTTGCACTCTGTTTTCTATTCAGGTCCAGACCTAGCATATAAAAGGGCTAACTTACCCATTCTTTTCTGCACATCGGAGGCTGCATTCAACTGTTTTTCTCCGCAGACTCTCTGAGCAGCCAGACGGAAAAAAAATATAATGAACAAAAACCCTTTTGATAAAACACAAAAGGAATCGTGATCTTAAATAAAGCAACGCTGGATCCCCACAATTGCAACAAAAGGAGCAATTCCATGACTAGAATTTTAAGAATATATTTTTAATCCAGTTTCTTTTGAGAAATTAGGAAAAGAGATTTTTTTCCCCCCCTTCAGTCTATAAGTTGATCTGAATCCATCACAATCCTTGTGCGCTTTCAGTTTTTCGTTCCTCTCCTTTGCTACTGCAATGATGTCAGCTCAATTGGTTAATTGAAGATAAAGCAGTCGCCTTTCATGACTGGGGGTCTGCCTTCCCATAACTTGTTGATGGCAGTCTGAGACCCTTCTCGCAAATCTTGCTCCTTGTCGCTCCGTCAGTCGTCTGTATTGAGTTCTCAACGCTGAGGATAGTTGCTGGTCAAAAAAAGGATAAGGAAAGAATCAGACTGGCTGTTCACTGCTTTTGTTGCAGGCACGCACTGCTACAGAGTGGTGGCAGGCTGGCGTCGATCAGTGATGCAGTTTCTCTCTCTCTCTCTCTCTCTCTCTCTCTCTTGCTCTCGTGCTCTCTCTCCCCCCAGTCTCCCTCTCATTCGCTCGTTCTCGCTCATTCTTGTCTGCTCTTGCTATTGCGTGGTCTCCCCTGCTCTCTTGCTCGCTCTCGCTGCATCTCTCGTCGTCTTGCTCTTTCCCTCGCCCCCTCTTTCCCTCTAGCTTTCTCGCCCATTCTCCCTCCCTCGTGCTCTTCCTCTTGCTCTGTAATGCTCTGGCTTGTTAGCTACCTTATTCCTTGCACTCTTACGTACTCCTACTTGCTTTTGATTACCTCCCCCTCTTTCCTTCTTCCCTGGTTTCACTGACCCATCAGAATATTGATAATGCATGTATCAATTTATGTACCTTTTTGTTCATATAGAAAATAAGATTTTGGATTTTGTATGCTGACTGCAGATAAATATGGGTTGTTTGATCCTTTGTAGTTTGTGGTAAATATTCGTCACATTATTTGATTAAGTTAAATGGTAGGTAGCTGTTTTTGTAGTCAATTCTATTGGGGGGAATTATACAGAGGATGAAACTTGATGGGAGTTGCGACCGTAGTTCCTGAATTTTTGTGGAATGCCACCAAATTTGCTAGGCTTGAAATTCAAACATAGACTAACACATTTTATTGTTTAAAGACACGGATTATCTTGATAAAGGTGCTGTAGTGGAGCTGCGATCTTTTTAGAACTTAATTTTTATTTCAGGACAAGCTTCATGTATGCCTTCAGATATAAAGCATTCAGTGCCCATTGAAAGCTTTATGTTCAGTTTTTTTTTGTGTGGTTTGTTGTGATTGCTCTGAAATGGAGACTAAAACAAACGTTACCAGTGTAGTGTCATAGTTCTGGAAGGCGGAACAGTCTACCAACTGTGTCACATGTGACTGACTTGGTCCAATCATGAGTAATCACCACTGTGATAAAATGTAGGCTAGATTCATTAGCTATGATGGAGGTTACCGTGAGGCTGCAGAGCACCTGGGCACATTCATTTTGGTTATCCAAAAGAGGTGTATTTTTTTTAAATTTTTTTTTAGTAATGACGTGGTTATTACCAATGTCCTTTTAGTCTTATTTTTGGTGATTTTCCCCCCCACCCCCTCAAATTGAGGCCTGAACCAAACCTAGGGACTGGGGATTCATCACACCCCTAGCTTAACGTCTGTCTTAAGGGCCCAGGGGAAATGGTGGTGAGGGAGTGGTTGAGTTTCGCTGTATGTATGCTTTACCTTAATGTGGCAGACGAAACTGGCTAAGTGTGTCGCTGATCCTAGATTCTATCCTAGAGTCGATAATCCCTGTGATTTTCTACCATAATGGTACAATGTATAATAAGTCTCTTATGTAGACATTGACATCTTTTTATATTCTGGCAATATGGGGCGTGAGCAATATCAATTGGATTTAAGTATTTATCACTCTCAGGTCTAGCTGACATTGAACCGAGCTTCTGCAAAACAAACTTTTCATATGTTCAAACCAGAATTGAGACAACTCTCCATTCGGGGCACCTGCAACACAATCTTACTTGTATTCAGTGTTTTTCTGTTTTCCCAGTTTACAGACATTTAACTATTAATATCAACAGGTACAGCAATACCTCTGTTAAATATTTGGTATCCAGTATGTCTGTAGTGAGTAATTTTCGAATTTCTCTCTCGAAAATGGGGTTTCCTGCTTATGTGCGTTTTATAGGTAAGCTTCACATTACAAGCAGAGGAGGCTAAGGGTTATCTCTTTTTCTTCACTTCTTGTTTTGAGGTTTTCTTTCATTACATAATTAGGCTATTTTGTACGAGGACAGGATTTCCTCCCGAGAATAACACTTGAATTTCCCAAAATCCCCATACCTACCAATTGTGTATAGGAAAATGAAAGTTGTAAAATGCTGTTTTCTCTTGTAGGCTGGCAGAAAAGACAGAAGTGATGCCCTGAACACAGCCATTGACAGGATGACTAAGAAGACGCGTGATCTTCGCCGACAGGTCTTTCCTTATGACTTATTTCTCCATTCTTCTATGAAGCCACCCCCTTCCACTAATAAGGCTCATGTCGATGGTTGCATGATTTACATGCGAGTATCTGGAACGGTGTTTAACGTTTTAAAAATTACTTGATCTAAATTGTAATGTGCATTACGTGGAGATTTTGCTCATCTTTATTGATAAATCTCCAAAAGTGTAAGTAGGAGTTAATTTCTAAATGATTGCTGTGGAAGGAATTGATGTTTCCATTTTTCCTGTTTTAATGACTTTCAGTTTAAATGGCCACCCTATGTCTTAGGTTTCCAAAAGGCATCTATTGCCTGTTACTACATTGTGATGCTAATGTCTCTATAGATTTAATTGATTGAAGTGTCTCCTTCAGAATTATGGCCTAGCAAGCTGACAAATTTTAATGTTTTGCATGTTTCTTCCATATTTCTTTTGTTCATATTTTCAAAATAAAGCATTTTAAAGCTAGATATTGGTCTTTACTCTTATTTTCTTAGTTGCGCAAAGCGGTAATGGACCATGTGTCGGACTCTTTCCTGGAGACCAACGTGCCACTTCTGGTCTTGATTGAAGCCGCCAAGAATGGCAATGAGAAGGAGGTGAAGGAATATGCCCAGGTTTTCCGAGAACATGCCAACAAGCTCATTGAGGTGAGTTGCCCTATGGAACTGATTTTATTTAGAAAGTTCATTGGGAGGTGAAAGACCCTCAGCATCGCAACAAGGCAAATATCTGAACTTGGTACAACCTCAAATGTGATTAATAATCTTTGGATTGAGTAAAATTTCTGTACAAATTCTCCCGTAACACACTTCAATAAATCTTATTATTCACACAGTACAGTCAGACTTCAAATTTAGCCATTTGCCAGTATGCATGTGAGACTGCTATATGTAAGCAATATTATCAGAATTAAATCATGTACTACTTTGGGCAGGCACACTACATGCAAATATGTATGGCTGGTCAATTCTGTGAAGTCTTGTACCTAGCCAGGGGAGTCAAACATTGGCAAAGATTGAGTTCTCTCAAGGGAAATGGCTCAATTTTCTTAACTGTTGGTATCCTATTAACAGTAGAAATATAATGAAATGCTATGTACTGGTCAGGAAATGGCTTAATGCCAAGTGTGCTGTCATTGTACATAGTTGTGGGGCTGTGGGAAGATGACTAAATTGAGCTTTTGTTCCTCTTCCATCCTCGCATTTTTTTTCCTAGGCAGTGTCCTCCAGTTGAAATCAGACTTCAGCATTTTGAAGTAGACTTATGGGTCAGCTAGAAACTGACACAATCATTAGACATCCTCATTACTTTTTTCCCCAAGTCTTTCCCCATGGTCCCTGTAGAAAAATGCCCTTTGTTGACATTTGGGAGTGACCACTCCCCATGGGTGCCTGGCCTTCATTTCAGTGCCAAGACAGGAGTGGAAGCACCAGTTAGAGACCAGAGTGGGACTGGATTAGTCAAAGAGCCCAAAGTTCCGCCCCAGGCAGAGGAATTGGCAGTGGCTTTACAGAATGACACAACAATTGTTGAAAATGCCTCACTGCACTGCATAATTGGAACTGACACCAGATGAAATTGGAACAAGCTAAAAAGATGAAATACAGCTACATAAATGTGATTGTTGCTAAAATAAGAATTTAGTGTATAAATGTACTGCAGTTTTTCAGTTTTCAGCGGGTAAACACATGTTATGCTTCTGAAGGACATTCTCTCCTTCACGCATGTACCATGTGTTAGTCTGTGTGTACATTTATTCATAAAAGGGTAGTTTGGGCACATTGGCAGTAAATCCTGCATGTTTGTTGAATGCTCTTACTCCACCATACATGTTGACTCAAGATGTAGGGATGGCTTGGATTTGTATTATTACTAATCAGATTTAGTACTTGAGCCTGTTGTGTATAAATCATCTTTTGGTAACAAATGGATTCCAGTCAAATTATTTAGCATTTTTAAGTGCGGTTTTAAAGCAGTGCATAATGCATGTGCCTTGAGTACTGTTGGGTTTTAAAATTTTATTATGCTATTTACTTAAGTTTCATTTAACGAAAGGAGTTTTTAGGATAATTTATTGATGAGATTAAGTGTTTTGTTACCATGTATTTCGTGTGCACTGTATTGTTCGTGTGAAGGCCTCACTATATTTTTCTGTCGCACCACGCATGAAATGCACTCTTGCTGTGTACTTTCAAGACTATGCCTTACAAAGAACAATGTTAAGTTTGGTATTCTTTTTAATTCATTGGCTTCATTTTGACCAGGATGGGGTTTTGTGTTTAATACAAAAGAGGCCACTGCCTTTTATGCATCCATCCATTTTCCAGCCGCTTATCCAGATCAAGGTCATGGGGTGCCTTCTGTGCTTGATGGCTGTGCAGTAATGGCTGCTATGGCTCTGCCTTTACAGATGCAAACCATTAAACATGATTTTTTTTTTACAATCAGGTTCAGACATGTTTGCAAGATTTTGGAAATTCTGCAAGTCTGTGTTGATTGAGGATATGGGGCAAACCTACGTATATGAAAAATGACATTACCTACAGGTTCATATGGCCGTATTCATTAATGAATATGCTTTTAAAATTCACATTAGATCGAGGTTACATTAGATTGAGTGATTGCTTTTGGAGACGGTATTCAATTTTCAGTAAAATGAAAGGTAGGATGGAACTCCAGCCAACCCCATTTCTTTTGTGTGATATTTATGAAATGTACACCAGGGGCAATGGAAAGTGCTGACTGCCTAGCACTCCCCAACCCCCCCACCACAAGTTATAATACTGCTTCCGTGTGATTACTTTCATGGAAATTGCCATTACAATACTTTATTATGGTTGAGCTGTAGATGGCACATGATGTGAATCTGTTGCTGGTAATTTTTGTCATTAGGTCTCTTTGCATGTTTGCTTTGGATCATCTCATTTTCCTTGGAAAAGTAAGCTATCCTCTTCTGTAGGCCAAAATTTGTTGAACACTATGTCTTTGTATTCTTGCATTAAGTGTTTGAGAGATTAGCGATGCAGAATGGACCTGTAGTCATGGATTTGCTTAAGGAATTTGAGATTTAAAATACATTTGCCATATGTATTGAGTAATAGTTCACTTATGTCTGACAAACTGAAGGAGTTTCCATGTTATGCCCATGGTTCTGGCACCTGGATGTTCTGGCAGCGGATAACCATATCTGTTTTCAGCATTGGGCTGCATTCATATTTTATACATATAGCCATATTTTATGCAGTTACACCTGAATGTTTGCCTGTTTTGCTTTGTGCAATACATTTTCCGCAAAAAATCACTCAAAATGCACAATTATAGTTTGTACGTTTAACACATTTCGACCTCTTTACATTTTATGTTTTGCCAGCATGACTGTTTTAGATGGCAGTTGGCGATCTGTTTTGATTATGTTGTGTTAATTAATGCAAGTATCTTTGACTAGGAATGCGCATTTGCATTGGTGCTTTCACCAGACCACTGTTTCACTGACTATGAGAGTTCCTTTTGTGGGTTTGATAGTTTTTGCATTTTTTGATGTATTAAGTGTCCAGTGGTGTGAAACTGAAGTATTGATGGATGGTGTTAACATTTGAACAAACGAAATATTTTTATATAACAGCCCTCATTTAAACTAAAACCGCAGTCTTTATGCTTTTTAATCAAACTAGTGCATTACATGTAATGTCTTTGGAGGTGTTTTTGCATCTTGTCTTGTCCTCTTGAGGCATTGTAATCCACTCGTGCTACAGCAGTTGTGATAGAGCATAGGGGTGCGACAGTACAGGTATCCCACGGTTTCGGTTCGGTTTAAACACAACACTACAAATAACACAAGACAAATGATAAACTGCCTCTACGCATTGGCAATTACCGCTTAACCCTTCGGGCACTAGGGGTAGGAAACTTTCCCTGACTGGGGCATGGTCACACATTTCTTCAAATATCTTAAACTTAATTCATGGCAAATAAATTATTTCTTATATATTTGCAAATACTTGTAAATACTGTCAGATTTCGCGAAATGCAGTTTGGAACACTTGCAGAAACATTATAAAAGTACATAGTAAGCAATGATGGCAGTTTTTGATCCCAGATACCTGATCAGCAAAGTCTTGGCTACATGAATATGACTAAAAGGTGTAGTTGCAACATTCAGTTGGATAAATAAATAAATAAAAGCCTAACTCATGTCACTATTTCCGGTGGGGGGCTGATGGGAATCTACCTGGATCGCGTTTCACTGCTCTGTTTTGCATTATATTGCCTTTTGAATAACAGCCGTGGAAACGCGGCTGTTTAGAATTCGAATAGCAATCTTCGCGTCTGGGCAGTACTACACGCCCCAGATCTAGGTAAAACAAAGAAAGCTGACATGGTTTACTTTTTTGCCGATTTTAACCTAATTTAAAAAACTTAATGCTTCCGACAATGGGCGTTTTGAAAAAAGACAGATTGTGGATTTAGCCAGTGTTTTTTTCATGATTTCATGATTTTTTTTCATGATTTCAGCGAGATATAAACGGAAATGGACGAGAAAGATATGTGACAGCATCCCCAAAAGGTTAACAGTAGCCTGATAAGCCTTAAGCGCCATTTTCAAAATGAAGCGCAACACCGAAATACCGCGGTACACAAGGGCGAAATTTCAGTGGCTGTTCATGTGAGACATCTAATTGGTCACGGTTACACGGGCTGAAAGTGACATTTTCAGGATACCGTCTATACATCCAAAAGTTTGTAATGTTTATACACTGCATTTGAAATTACAATGCAGACGCCAGTCATGGTTTATTCTAAAAATTAACCGTTTAGGTACCTTTTAATTGTCAGTGATGCTTTTTGAATGCTGGTGTAAACGGATGTGAGCAATACCCAATATGTTTTTAAATATTCTGAAATCACAAAAGTGTTTAAAATTAGTTTTGAAACTGTGAATGTCATAAGTGACTAACAGAAATCTTGTATTTGTTACGTAAGCTTATTGTTCTTTAAAAACATCTTAAGAGATCATGCACATTTATGTATAAGCATTTTGCTGAAAGGGGATTACTTGTGCTACTTGTCTGTTTGTAGCGTGGTTGGTATATCCATTCAGTTTTTTTCTTTTTTTGTTTATAAGACTAATACTGCTCCCTTACATGCTGTAAATAGATTGCGTTGCTTGCTTTACATCTTTTCTGGGCTGTAGCTGTGTTAAATTCTCAGCAACACATGCCTCCTCTTAGAAGAAGCACAATTTACTACAATCAACTTAAACAATTTAAGAACTGTAAGCTATTGTTTGGTTTTGGTTTCTGTAGGTTGCCAATCTGGCTTGCTCCATCTCCAATAACGAGGAAGGAGTGAAGCTCGTCCGTATGGCTGCATCTCAGCTGGAGACCCTCTGTCCTCAGGTACAGGAACCACGTTTGTCCTTGTCACCACATTACTCACATCATCCCATCTTGTTTACTCACCCACCCTCTATCTTGTCAACGTGCTTTACACACACAAAAAACACTAATTACAGTTGAAATTATGGTATTTCAAGGTTTTGATTCAGACCAGATTATCGCTGTCTGGTTTTGGATAGTGGTTAATTGCTTTTAATTGATAATTATTATAGGTGATTAATGCTGCCCTGGCCCTAGCTGCTAAGCCCAACAGCAAAGTAGCCCAGGACAACATGGATCTTTTCAAAGAGCAATGGGAGAAGCAAGTTCGTGTGCTTACTGATGCTGTGGATGATATAACTTCCATTGATGACTTCCTATGTGTGTCTGGTAAGGATGAGCCTGGTATATTGTGATCATTTGGGTTTCTAAAGGTAATTCTCTTGTTCTTGCTCCAGACGGGAATTTGCAGGTAACATTATTCCACCTTAATGTAACATGCAGTCCTATCCTGAGTATGTCCCTGTTCATTTGCATTTTACCTTCTCTCATTAGAGAAATGTTTGTGGCCACTGTTCTTAATTTTCCAAAACCATGGACAAAGTTTAATACACCATGACGGATAAGGATTTCCAGCTTTAATTCTCAGAGTGACTGTTTGCAGACAGTGTGTCCTTGTTTTTAATGTTGTAGGTCAAATGCAATGTTTTTTTTTTTTTTTTTTTTTTTTTACTAGAAAATCACATCCTGGAAGATGTGAACAAGTGCGTGATTGCTCTGCAAGAAAAGGATGTGGATGGGCTGGATCGTACTGCTGGGGCTATTCGGGGCCGCGCTGCCAGGGTGGTTCATGTGGTCACGTCGGAGATGGACAACTACGAACCAGGGATCTACACTGAAAAAGTGCTTGAGGCCACCAAGCTTCTGACAGACACGGGTATTTAATCTATTTTCCAGCATGCATTCATTATCATTTTAATTTTATTTACGTTGTGTGTGTGTGTGTGTGTGTGTGTGTGTGTGTGTGTGTGTGTGTGTGTGTGTGTGTGTGTGTGCGCGCGCGCGCGTGTGTAAATTGAAAATTTTTCAAGCTGTTTTCTCTATTCCAGTCTGGTCCTTGGGGATCTATGTTTTTGTTCCCTACCAAACACTCCACATTTTTACTCCCGGTAGGGAGCTGGGGGGAAGCAAAAATGTAGACTGTCTGTGGCTCCCAGAGGAACAGATTGGGAAACACTGCTCTATTGCATCCAAATGCTTAAATAACAACCTTTGCTATTAAGCTCACTGACAAGGCCATTACATTATGTACAGCCCAAAATCCCTACTTCCTTCATCCCTCTGCTTGGCAACTGGCTCCCCAGCTCAAATGACCCCTGGGACCTTGTTCACTTTGAAATTCTGAATGGGCCTGAGCGTTAATGGAAATGTGGACTGAACCATTGCTTCATAGTTTTGGGAGCAACTGAAAACTGTTGAGTCCATTTTCAAAGATGTTTCAAAGCTGCTATAGATCAGAGTAAATGAAGCAGCTTATTTCCAAAAATAGTGTGCTGGTATTGTCCTGAAAGTTGGAGCTCAAGGCTAAAGCTGTTGTCAAAACACCATCATTTACCAGCTGCCCCATCTGTATTTCACCAGTAAAAGCTTTTCATATTTCCCCCAACTATCCTTCCCAAGCCAGTCGTTTATAGATTTACTAGGTTTTCCCAGTTTCTCTCCTGCTCAAAGGATATCTTGGTCTTTAACCCTGATCATGGTTAAAGATCGGCCTGGTCTATATTATGTGCTTGATCTGAATCCGTATTATTTAGAGGTATGATTGCAACATACATCTAGCTGTGCTATTTGACAAAGTAAAAGCTCAGATACTGTGGTGTGGATGTATTCTGTTATGCATGTAAAAAGCATACGTTTCAAATTTGGCACACAAATATTACATGAACTGTGTATTACAACAAGCGCTAGGCATGACATTCAGCCCACCGCTTTGTGCTGATGCACCGTCTCTCTTCGGTTTGCAGTGATGCCACGTTTCACGGAGCAGGTGGAGGCTGCGGTAGAGGCCCTAAGTGCCAACCCCACTCTGCCTGTGGACGAGAATGAATTTATCGATGCCTCCCGTCTGGTGTACGACGGTGTCCGTGACATCAGGAAGGCTGTGTTGATGATCAGGGTAAGCCTATGTGAAGTTTCATTAAAAGTTGAAAGTTCTCTCTCCATTAGCCTGACCTTTCAGGTTATCCAGGCAAACACTTATTTTACCTACACTGTGGATGATTTCATTACCCTTCAAGTTTGTGTGTGTAAAAAAACGGGGAAGAAAAACATGCAATAGCAAAGACAGCCCAAAATTAGTTACACCATATAACTGGGTCAAGCGAGATGAGCTTCTTTTTTACTTCATTTATTGCATGTTTTGATCACTCTTCCTGGCATTATTCTAAATGCTCATTTAGAATATTTTAATATTTTGCCTATACAGTCACACCCTGCCTTACGTCATTAGTTTCGAGAGCCAAGTCATAAGCTGATTTTTGTCAATCTGAAAATAATGCCTTAAAAATTAGACTAAGATGTAGTCATTTCCATTGATGTACTTGCACCATTAATTCATTATAAAAGTCAGTGTTCACTTTGCTGTCTTGAAATTCAGTATTTACATAGTATTCAGAAAAACAAAAAAATTACTAATAAGTGATTAATTTAAACATGTCATACTGCTTCAAAGGTAAATTGTAATTTACGAAAGTTTCATCAAGCCCCTCCAGTCTGGTATCATAAATCCTGTTCATTATTTAATTAAAATCATCTAATTCTTACAAGCATAAGTGAAATTAGTTGAGTATGAAGAACTTCATATTCAGTCATAATTATTTCCATCCTTTTCACGCTCTTCAAGTAATATGTATGTGACTGCGAGTGATGTAAAGTTGCGAGTGTGTGTGTGTGTGTGTGAAATTAATCACTACTGACAAATGATGCGAAGTAGTTTGACATGCTGAAATGTTTACTGGAGTAGTACAGATTTGCATTATACTTTCTTTGATGCTTATCAGTGTTTTAGGTGTATCCCACTGATGTATCAGTGTGTTCTCATCCGAATAAGACTGTAAATGGGGCATGTGGCAGCTTGGCAACATTCATTTGGGATTTTCCAGAGTGAAAATGGTGGTAGTCACTGAGGGAACAACACTGGGGCCTCTTGATGCTTACTACCTGCCGAGCACCAGTTAGGGGTCACCTTTATTGAAAGCGTTGGCACCGGGAGCAAAAAGCCAAGTTACATGTTGCAGTTTCAGCAAAAATGTACTCACCTGAGTATTTCTGACTCTAGTAGATCCTAGTGAATTTCCCTGCTAGAGGGGAAAAAGTATTCCTTTTTTGAGTGAGCACTTTCATTGTGTTTAATTAAGGCTGTTGTTACTGCTATCAGCTTCTGTGCTGTGAGACATAGACATAACTGCTGCTTAATATTTTATGGTGAATCTCATCCTATAGTGGAAAAAGGACTTTTATTTTGATAAATGATTTGTTTGCATTAAATTGATTTTCCTTGTCCTTTAAAACGGAGGAGAGTGGAATTTCTTTCCTGATATAGGTTGTATTCTGGTCATCTGTGAATTGGGAAGTGGTCATCTGAGAATTTGGATAAACCTTTCTGTCTGGTGCATTTCTTGCCCAGTGTGTAAATGCATATTTCAAGTCCAGCTGCCGCTCTAGTTTTATGACAATTTAATCTGTTAGTGTTTTTACAGTATTCCAGAGTTAAGCATACATGTTAAAGGTTGTACCCATAGTTTTATAATGGGTAATTGTGGAATACTTGAGCAAAAGACATTCTGTGGCATACTATGGTGCAGCTTTTGGCTAAGACGTGTATGCCATAATGGCAGGCTGTACAGGAGTAGTTTCAAATCAGCCAAGCTGTGCCCAGTTCTGAGGACCCGCTCTGGCAGGCTCTTAAAAAGCCCCAGCGAGGTCACATTTCAATCCAAATGGACAAGTGTGTAGCTCTGGCTACTTAAGATGGACAGAGTCTTTAACCTCTGTAAGTGGAATGCTCACGGGCTTTGTCAAACATTAGTATTCTTGTCAGGCAGCTCTGTATCCACCTCAGGCATGTCGCTGTTACTGACTTCCAGTTAACAAACAAGAGTTGTGTGACAATCAACCCATAGTTTAGCTCTTAGTTTGCCTCATTGCCTCCAGTGTTTTTTTTCTGTAAAAGATTTAACGCAAATGCAGCACTTGCTTTGTACTGTCGGAAGTGGCACACAGTTTCGCTGTTGACAGTTGTACCTCAAACAAAAGATCAAGCTCTTATTAGGCCTCCTTAAGCCAGCATTTTAACAGGATAAATGTCTGCACTTTGGGGACGTGTGACTATAGTATACATTGGGTGATTTCTCCCTCTTTTAGAAGTTAAGCTTTTTAATTGTTTAAAGTAATATACACAAAGTAGACACTCCTGGTGGCCCCTCTAAGGGCTTGTTGACTTTGCTACATTTATTTGCATTGATTTTGCTTTATCATAGTTCTGTAAACTGATGTTTAGTCATTAGTTTTTGTCAATTTTAGCATTTTCTGAATGAAGTCCCCACACCTTATACACAAAAGGAGATTCTCACTTTGCTTGTGATTCCTCTAAAGCAGGGGTGGGCAATCTTATCTGCAAAGGGCTGGTGTGTTTGCAGGTTTTTCAAGGTCAGCTGTTCAAACCCAGGTGTGAGAGTTCTTCAGCCAATCAGTCCTGTAATTAGTGATCTAATTAGGGAGTTGCAGCAAAAACCTGCATACACACTGGCTCTTTGCGGATAAGACTGCCGACCAATGCTCTAAAGGCTTAATCCTAAGTAAGTGATCTTTGTGGTTTTATCGTCCTTTGAAGTTTCCCCTTGGAAGTGTGATTACAACCAACTAGAGACAAAGTAGAAATGTACCAACGCTTGAAAGATATATCAGTGATTCCATTAAAGCTCTGTCATCACATTTAACTAGGCCTGTGCAGTATGGCCTAAACTTCATGTAGGCAGCATGAATTGTGGTATATAATTTGGTATTTAAATTTAACTGTTTTTGAAAGGGTAACATACGCCCATAATAAATACACTGCAGCAGGAAGTAGCATTCTAAACTGTTAACACATTTTAAAGTAGTCGTGAATGTTACTTTAAAAATATGTATTGTGTAAAACTGCAGTGTAAAACTATGGAAAACCTTTAAAGTAACTTTTCCCTAGTTATATTGGCAAAATTTAAAAATACAGGTTGGTTTTGTAAACTGTAGGTAAGAGAGGCAGAAAACAATTAAGACACAGAACCAAAAGCTATAAAACTAATAAAATTTAGACTGATTGCATGACTCCATCCCTGTTTGGATGAAGACCATTCTATGTGCATACTCATTTAAAACGGATTGCTTGTGTTACTTCTCTTTGCAATCACTACCGCCTGACATATTTTTCATTACATTATTAATGCATATTTAGATCCATAGCGAACAATTTTATCGCTTATAACTGACATTTTATTAGATAAATCGAATCTAATATACATGATTACATTATTGATGTAAATTCAGGTTTACTGATATGTTTTCTTAACTGTCAGGGCTCTATTGATTATCACATTGACATTACACGCTCACATGAACACGCTACGGTTATAATCAAGACATGTCGCCACTGAGCTAAATATACATCAGTAATCTCACAAAATGTGCCGAGCTAAATATACATTATCTAATGAAACATCGGTTGTGCTATCCAGCTAAATGTGAACAATTTAAGTTAATGGCAACGCACTGTTGAAAAACATTTCTGAACGTTTTTAATTGAGCTACGATTCTTTGATAGTAAAAACTCACTTAAAAAAAAAAAAACATCTAAGCATTTCTTATTGGTGTGGACTCTTGCTGCAGCCATAAGGATAAAGTTGAAACTTACGGGGCGCCTTGAAGTTGCATCACATCGCCGCGCGGAGTGATGTATTATTCAAAGTCTAATAGTGCTCACACTGCGAGTCTAAGGTATGCCCAAATCGGAGCACGGAGCGACTTCACTGGAGCGCAATGAATTTTAGTGGAGTGCAGAGCGGTATTGAGCGGAGGAGCAGACAGACCCAACACCCCAGGAGCGGAAATTCTCACCCCTCTGCTCGCATGCTATGGTCATGAACAACCACTACTGTGGTAGGCCGGTATGATCAAAATCTCTCCCAATGGCCAAAGTTATACCGTTTATACCGCACACCCCTACAGTCAATTAAATGCTTTGTTTTGAATTTATCAAGGATATTGTCCACAGGTTTGTATGGGCTAATTTGTAAAACTTAATTTTTTGTGTTGCGCATATGAATTTTTGATATTAAATATTTTTTATATTCCGTGTGTAATCAAAGTTCAGTGTCTGACAAAGGAAATGGGAGGCAAAACATCAGCAAATGCAGCTATTCGGTCACATGACCTTCAAGTCTGAGGTGTTTTGGTAATTGGAAGTTTTTTTTCTCCGATTGACAGATGTGTTCAAGGATTTTAAAGTATGCCGTTTGATAATCCTTGCTAATATAAAGCAGTCTTGTTCTTCAGCTGTTTCTGTGGAGAAGCTTGCTTCCCAAATGACTTTGCTTTCCGTTAAGTGGCCGTGATTCATGCACACTTATTGCCAGTAGGTTATGGCATCCTTTATGAAATGGCACACAGTGACATGTAATTGTATAGGAATCAAATACATTGCAGATATTCTATGCATGTGATTAGAGTTCCGCACTACACATTTAAGTCTTAAAATGACAGTTCTGCTTCATTTGGCTGAATCTTGTCAACTTAGTGTTGTAAAACTCCCTGACTTTGTGCAAATTAAAGCACTGAATAGGTTCCTGTAATGGCTCATCAGTGTTGCATATACTTCACCCCACTATTGTCCAGTAGATCCTTTGCTTGAGAAGCATCCTGTTAAATCATTGCTTTGAAGGCAGCCAGACCCCACATGTGTTCATTATTTTTATGTAGACAAATGATTACTAATTATTCAGTGTTGTGTGAATTTGCTTAGTTTTGCCAACTGCCCCAAAGTTGGGTCCCTCCAGGCAAATGTAAATCTCAGGTTATTCCCAGGCTGGTTTGTCTTAATGGCAAACCTCCCTTGCTATTTTCCTTCAGACCCCTGAGGAGTTGGATGACTCGGACTTTGAGATGGAAGACATCGATGTGCGCAGCAGGACCAGCGTGCAGACAGAAGATGATCAGACGATTGGAGGCCAGAGTGCTCGGGTGAGTGAACATCTCTAGCAAAGGTTCAGTTCCAGCGCACTGAGTATGTACTTCATGTCCACCTGATAATGTAATGCCATATTCCAGTTGTCGCTCTTAAGCTCTTACAAGTTTTTCATTGAGAAGAATTCACTAATGAATTATGCGCACCTATACCCCCCCACTCCCCGCACACACCTCTTAAGCGGTGTGGTTGGCATGGCCTAGTATTTTTTTGCCAGCTACATTTTCAGTAGCTTATTTTAATACTCTAGTCCAGCAATGGGGACAAATACACAATTATGCAAGGCTCATCAGTGTTAGCAATGACAACAAGGCTCTAGATGATATTCTAATGAAAGCAGAGAGCCCATTCTCAACCAACCAGACGAGTATATATCATCCTCCTTATCCACTCAGAATTGTGTTCTGTTGCCTTGGTGATATACAAAGACAGATACACATTGGCCAAAAGGGTACAATAGAGGTCTGTTTAAATAAGGCACAGCAATTTAAATTGATTTCAACATCCAAAGCTAATGTGGCATTTTCGTGGAATGAATAGAAACCCCCTTTTTATTTCTGTGCAGAAGGAATCAACTCAAAGTTGTTAGGGATCCTCTCAGAACAAATTTAAGTTCTGCATGAATTCTCTTTAAAGGAAGTATGTCATAAATGGTTATGTAGATCATCCCACGTGTGTAATTGGAAGAGTTTTTTTAGTGCTTTGCAGTTTGTAATTGTGCCGGTTCCATTACAGCTGGCAATTAAATTGAATTTTTTCAGAAAATTGCTGTATTTTGAATGGTGATTTTCATCCATTTCCATGTTTAAATTGGGTTTCTATCATAAGTGAGATTCAGCAGGTCAGTCTCAAGTTTAAAGTATCAGGGCATTCAGTCCAGTTAGTGATATTCCTGAGGTAAATCATGTCCTTTCTGAATAAAGGTGCGGCAGCTTAGTACATGGGTAGAATGTGCCGTATTGGCTCCATGTCATGTTTCATACAGTGTGTGGTGTCCAGACATATTTAAGTTGCAGTTTTAACCCATGCTCAGTGCTCAGCTTTGTTTCACCGAGGATAACATTGGGGGGGACGTTACTCTGCAATAAAAGTGAAATTGGTGTCAAAAGCAGAAACGAGTGTTTGTAAATGGTGACTGAAAAGGGCGTGTCATCTTGACCCTTCATGTGGGCTATTTCGGTGGCAATTGAAATTACCAAGGGGTTCTGTAAGGAACAAATGCAGAGCATAATGTAACAAATGTATCTTGCTACTACTGCGGTAATTGCAGTTTTGGTGTATTCACAATAAAAGTAGTTGCTAGGCTGATGTACATTTAAGTAGCTTCTTCACTTTAATAGGTCACTTAATTATGCACCGGAAAGAGAAAAAAACCTTCATATAGTTATTTAAACTCCTTCATGCTTGAAACTTTCAGAAATTCCAACACGACCTATATTTATTGTCAGTGTTTTTAGGCGTGTACTAATCTTATCAAATTGGCATAAATAAACGTCCATATAGTACCAAAAAGCTGGTGTCTGGTCAGTTTGTTGTACTTATCTATAGCCCTGCAGCCACATCGCATTTGTTGATTTGTCTGACATCTCATGTTTTTGCTGGATATGTCATGGCAGTGTTATGCTTACCTTTCAAAGTGTTATTTGTCCTCAATAGGCTATTATGGCCCAGCTTCCTCAAGAGCAGAAAGCCAAGATTGCAGAACAGGTGGCTAGCTTTCAAGAAGAAAAAAGCAAGCTGGATGCTGAAGTGTCCAAGTGGGATGACAGTGGGAATGACATCATTGTGCTGGCCAAGCAGATGTGTATGATCATGATGGAAATGACAGACTTCACCAGGTGAGACTCAGATGCATGTCTAGACAGAATCCCTTAATGTTCATTTGTACAACAGTGGTACTGTAACAAACTTTTCCATCAAGCTACAATTAGAAAAATCTGTCCATGGTGGAATTACAAATTTCTGCTTTTTCAGTTTTATTTATTGCCTGCATGATTCCAATCTCCAGTGTCAGTGCTGAACCCTGGAGTTTTTCTAAAAGCATTCTTTAAGCTTTGGGGCAAGATTCAAAAGGCATTTTGTAGGGCACTTTGTAAATGGCATATGATACTACTTCAGATGTCTAGTGAAGAGGCTAACACTGTCAAAAATATTTTGAAGTAAAAGGTAGCATATCTTTAGTCAATTTAGTATATTTTAATCTATCCAGCCTTTGGGGAAAAAGCTGTCATCTTAGACTTCAGTTGAATGGACATTTCGTTGGTCATGGCAATGCTTGGGCCAACAAGGGGAGGGAAGCAGCTCCATCCAGATATGTGCATGCAATATCTTGATAGTGTGTCCCCATTAGTTTTTGAAATGCTCATCAAGAGACCAGATGGAAAGGTTAGCTCTGTGCTTTTTTTTTCCCTTGTCACATTCGGAAAGAAGGCAGAAGATGCATTCATCAGCTGCTCTAAAATGCCACTCTGCCTTTAATTTTGAATTTTGTTAGATGGAGGGACCTAAAACTGCCAGTCTTTCTCCACAGGACTGTCAGTTTAGCTGTTAATGGATTGAAGTCTTTCTTACTCATTTGTGCCTTTGCAAATGGTTCTACAATATTAAGAACGGAAATGACTATGCTGCAGATGGTCCAACTTAATACATTCACTGTCCACTTGGTTCTGCTAGTTCAGAGTGCACTCTGCATTCCCCTGAAGGTTCAAGGCAAAGTAATTGCAAAGCAGCTTTCCCCTAGACCTATTGTACTGCATGTTAATATCATGCAGATAAATGCAAATAAGGCTGGCTCTTAAAGCTATGGTGAGGATTTTAATTAAAATGCATATCAGCAGTATTTATGCTGCCGCCTCATTGGAGGCTGTGCTCAAAGACTTGAGGGGAAGAATTCTGAAGTTACTCTACTTTTATGTATATGTTCACACAACTATGCCAATGTAGGCCCATCTCACAATTTGAAAACTCCTCTCAAGTTACCCGTAAATCCATAAATGTTGGTAGGATGAAATCCATAGTGAGAGGCATGCTAGTTTTGTATCAAATGAATTATTTCTTTTGTTTTTGAAAGCCGGTGGTTTGTGAAAGATAGGTGTTTGGCAGTCTTAAGAGAGTCAAATGTTCCACGTGCGCTATTACAGTAGCTCAACCTTGATTTCCAGCACAATTCCCTGAAGGTTAATGCAGCACAAAGAAATTGTGCCTGTATCCTTCGGGATTAATAGCCGACATCCGTGCTGCCATCAGTTAGTGTATTGTAGAGCAAGCTGTCCACACATGCTGTTCTAATGCTCCAATCATATTCCTCCCTCAGCTATAGAAATATAACAATCAAACTCTAACCACAAATTCAAAATCCCATTGGTACAAGAAAATCTGCTTTAAAAGCTGTCCTGCTTATATGAAAAATTAGCAGGTGTATATATGCATACATTTAATAAGATGTTACACTCCTGTTATGTAATTCATCACAGAAGATAATTAAGAGTAAAATTAATTGTCTGGTGTTAGGTTCCTGTAGGCTGGGTGTAGTCTTTGATCCCTTTCTGTGATCACTTTGAACTGAAAACAGTCGCGACAACATTGATGGGGACAGTAGCACTGCTGATTTAAGCTAGTGTTTACATTGCTGCCTTCTACCTTAGCTTTCCTCTCAAAGCCTTGACTTCTAGTGTCTGACTCTCTTGGGGGGTGGGGAGAGAGAGTGGAGAATTCCATCTGTCATGCTTTGGATGGCTCCATTTAGCCTGGAGAGAGCAGCTTTGAATCCAGGTTGTGCCACTTGCCAACTGTGCTCCGGAGTCCCTTGTGGGGACACTAAACTGGCAAAGGACTTCCCTGCTTTAGCTGCGAGAGTAGGGAAGGCCGGGCCCAGATCATCCTGTAGGCCCAAGTAGCATTGGGCCCCAGAGCTGACCAGACAGCTGGGATGGAGTGGGTGGTGTGCTCAGTGCCTTCACCATCCGGTTTGGTTCACACAGAGCGATGCTATTCCTATAATAAATTTTAACCCCCCCATCCCCCCCCCCAGTTCGGAGGGGGATCTGGGCCTTTGGGTTGGCATATGATGAAATCTAATTCAGGGAGATTTGTATTTAAATCACTTGTTCTGAAGGGTAAAATTACACAGTGACAGTGTTGCTGCAGTAGCTTTACTGGATAGTATTCTGTAATAAATTACTTATCAGTGCTGATACTGGACTGCCACAGGCTTGTCACTGATCCTGTTTTTAAGTGACAAATATGCCTGAAATTACCCCACTGTTATGGAAAGGAATGTAAATATGGCAAGACACAAGAGCGGTAAATAACATGAAGACCTTATCGTAGGGGTAAAGGGCCTCTGAAGAACACATCTGATGTAATTAGTGCTGCCAAGAAGATCGCAGAGGCTGGATCAAGAATGGACAAACTGGGCCGTGCCATCGCTGATCAGGTACCTTGTTTTCCTTTTCCATTTGTATGATTGATTAATGTTCCAGTTTAAAAACCAGTTCACTCTATCTGATATGTGTATTTCACATGTGATGTGATGGACTGCTCTGCTCATAGTACCACAGGTAACTTGGTACTGTACTTGTAGCAATGGTCAGGTGAAATCGAGTGCCAGATCTTGGTGTGTGTCTGAGCTTTTTTTTAATTTAAATGAGCTCTCGGGGTGTTATGGGTGCTTTACAAAGTGTCAGAAGCTTTTTTGGGCTTTGTACAGTTTCAGGAAACCTTCTAGGGTGACCAGTTTTATGACTGGTTCTGAGCTCAAAAGTTATATTAATTGGCTAATTTCACTAAAGACATGAGGAATTGGAGAGAACAGGCCACACAATCTCAGTGGAATTCAGTTCATTAAGAGTGATTCGTCTTTAATTAGTAGCGTAATTACCGGCTGGCAGACTTTTTATAACTTAGGTTTATTTTTAGCTATCTATACCTGCAACACTAAGCTTACTGGCCTGCAGCTAGAAAGTTAAGATGCACTAATGATATTTTCTGTTCATTTAAAGATGTTTTAACTGTGGTACCTGAAATATTGTTGTGGGGGGATTACAGTTGGATTCTGTATTTTTTTTTTTTTTTTTTAATGTCTGTAATGTAGAGGAGCATGAAACATGCTGGGTCATACTTTAAAATATCTTAGAAAATGATGTCATGAAAGATGTAGGTCAGTGCTACACAAAGGTCTGCACTGCAGTTTATTAACAATTCATGAGCAGTCCCCACAGGGTGCCGTATTAGAATACCATCTGAACCAGCTCTTAGTTGACAGTGGTGGATTGTAGACCCAACTGTTTTTTAATGTAAATATAATGCAGTCACATGCCATATACAATTTCTACCTCTTTGCATAGGATTGTGGATACTAAAAATGTGAGCTAAACATACTCTGCCCCCAGGATGCCCACATGCACTATAGTTCAGTCAGGGTAAATTTGTAGACTAGCAATGCACTCTTCTGGTGGTCAGTCTAATCCTGTTTGTAGTCTCTGCTGCTTATGGGAAGGGCACAGTAAATTTCTTACTGTAGGGGAGTGTAAAGAAAATCAAGAACTGATCCACCAGTCTGTCAGTTCAGCTGCTTTAATCTTATCAATGCCAGAGATTCCTGATTTCTTGGAGATGAACCACAGTTATACATTTTTTTTTCTAATGTCTTATAATGTTAATCCTGAAGTTCTGGGTTATGCCACGTATGGAATCACTGCTTAGGAGTAAGAGATGTCTCTGATCTGGTTAAATTGTCATTAAATATAGTATATTGTTTCAATCTTGCATTCTTCTGCAGATTAAAGCTAGTTAACTCTTCATGCAGTGTTTAAATGTTAATGAACCATTTATGCAAAATTTAATATTCATTATTTTCATCCAATTCCTGCATAAAATTAATCAAATTTTAAATCCATTTAGCCATGCTTTGATTTCAATTAAAGCACACAGCTGCCCCATCAGCCACAGCTACCTCACTAGCAGCTTAGCAAGTTCATTATATTGTGTGCAAGAGGTGCATTACATGAAGTTCATAAAATGATGAATTTTGAGAGGACTTGCTTCAAATTTGGATGTATAAAAAAATAATTCCTAGATCCAGTTATTTCTGGCTTCCTCTGTCTGCAGGATGTTTCTTCAAACTGCTTGGTTAGAACAGTGGTTTTTTAGGGATCTTAGCTGTCTCAATAAAAGTTGTTGGTGGCGTGATAAATTTTCGAAGCCTATTATGGGAAGATCATGGCTGCTTCTCTTGGTCATAACCAGTAGAATAGGACCATAGCTAAGATTAGGGGTAGATGCAGACATACTGGTACACTGTGACCTTCGTCCAGTGTCTTAGTGGCCACTTTAACTCCACAGTCTCGTTCGTGCCTTAAAAATTGCAGACCCTGAACTGATCTGACTTTTGTCTTGCTTTCCCTCCTACCTTCATTTGTGAACCAAATCCCAAGGTACTTAAACTCTTTCTCTGAGGGCAGACTCTTCCTTCTTTCCTGAAAGCCCTGAGGGAGCACCGTGGTCTCAGTTTTGGCTCTGCTGATGCTCTGCTGCTTCACACGCGGCACTGAATTGTTTGAGTGTATGCCGGGGGTCTTATTCAAATGAGGCCAGACTCACGGCATCTGTAAATGGCAGGCCTGCCGCCTCTAGCCCTCCATACCGGGCAGCCTTCCAGCCTCGGCTGTGCCTCGATATCCTGTCCATGAAAATCGCAAACAGGAGTGGGCGCAAAATGCATCCTTAACAGAGGCCAACACTCACTCTAAATGGCTTCAATTTTTGTGCCAAGGATGAGGAGGACTCTTCTACATTCACATAGACCAAAAACCATGCAGGAGCAGTCGGGTGCCATATTTCTGCAGCATCTGTACCAGTATGTGCTGAGGCACACAGTTATATGCCCAAGTGCACATTTGCATATTCCCATTAACCCTCACATGGCGGTAAGCAAGGAAGATCAGTGCACTTTTAAACAGCCCCGTTTGGAATTTGCATTGTTCCTACTGTATCTGAGGTTCAACCATCAGTTTAAAATTTTTAAATTTTAAGTCAAGTCCAGAAGTTCTTTACCTATCTTCCCAGTAATTTTGAAGCACACCGGCTGTCTCACCCAAACATTATACAGTGCTGTTAACATTTACACCGCCATGGGGGCCTCTGTCTACCATAGCAGCTTAACTTGCAGTTTTCAGCTGTTTCACTGGTTTGCGGGGTGTTCTTTGCACTGCTCAACAATTTTACCCCAAGCTGATCAGCAATTTTGATCAGCTGATCAGGAGTCTGAAATGTACTATAGTTTTGAAATGCTGAACATTCTTTGTTGCAATATTTAAATGCCTTGAAGCCCTCTGTGAGGTAACAGTTAAATTTTGAGAAGTGCATTAAAGGCGCACTTGTATGCATACATACAACATATGAAACCTGTGGTGGGGGAGGTAAAATGTACTGTTTAGGAGCTGAAATGGCCTTTAAATCTGTCCTGAGGTAGGAATCTGCTAGAGGATGTAGGTAAATAAGTGCTAAAATACTGTCATTGGCTGCAGGTATTTTATGCCTTGATTTTCCTACTAAACGCAATATCAGGGTAAGAGTATTGCTGGGAGAAGGTTTTGATAAAATGCAAATTGTGACCCAGATGGGATTTGAGGAAGGTTTTATGGAGTTATTTTAAATTATTTGCATAGTTATTCATGGAATGTCAAAGTTTTTAAATATTCACCCATTCAGTGTACCTTATGTACTACTAAGCTGGCAAAATGTGTTTTGAGGTTTAAATGTTTGTGTTCTGCAAGTGTTGGGAGAACTGACCTTCCTTCAGGCCTCATTTCTCAAACTTCAGATGGATTTTCTTTGAAGGCATATCTTCAAGAAAAGACACTACTATTTAAAAAAAAAACATTTTTGACAATTTGAATGTCTTCCATGTTGAATGCAACACATTTTCAAAGTTGTTGCTGCTTCTGTTTTTTCCATAGAAATTTCTGTGCTGTGCATTCAAGCTCTCCCAGTATGTTATTCAAATGAAAACATTGCTCAGCCAAAGTCTAATTTTCTGTTACTCTCGTGGCACTGATAATGCTTGAATTTTTTGGTAATGTGTAAGCATTGTGTTTACTTAGCATACATACAGTTGGAAATTGAGTTTTACTCCCTAATACTGAGTTAACCTTTGTCCTCTTTATTTGTAGTGCCCGGACTCTGCATGCAAGCAAGATCTTCTGGCGTACCTGCAGCGTATTGCTCTATACTGCCACCAGTTGAACATCTGCAGCAAAGTAAAGGCAGAAGTGCAAAATCTTGGTGGGGAGCTTGTGGTCTCTGGGGTAAGTTCTGGAATTCCCCCACACCACCCAGACTGCCTTGAAATGTCACCTGAAAATCTCAGGGGAAATAAATCGTATGCCTTAGTTGATCAACGATCTGCTGTACCGTCTTGGAGACATGTCAGAGGAGTTATTGAAAAGGGAAGACACTGAGAACCTCATCTTATGCTGCATCTGTCCTTGGTGTAAGATAACATCCTGCATTGATCCGTTAAGTTTGTCACTGAGGATGTAAGGCTAACATTGTAGCATTTGAAAATGGGATTTACTTTAAAATAACGTCCAGTAGTCAGCATCTCATCTTTTGAGTCTTTTTTTTTTTTCTTTGTGTGATTGGCCTATACCGATTTTTCCACTTTTTTTTTTTCTTCCCGAGAATGGCAAATGCAAACAAAAAGCTAATTTTCTTTAATGCAAAACCTTTATTAAAAACCTTATTAAACTTCACAAATTCAAATACATAAAACTAAAATATAAAATTAATACAACCCCAAATACAACTAAAGTTTAATATATTCTTTCAATATACAGTGCCAGACAAGTCTTGTCACTTAACCAAGTTGTAGGAACAACAAATAACTAGATGTGTTGTTAACCAGTTGGAATCAGAAATGACTTGTACGAAAGGCAAGGCCCTCTAGACCATGCTGATTATACCAAAATAAAGTTATGCATCATTCATTGAGTTGTATCATTTAATTAGGAAAGAAAGGTCAACTTTTGCTTGGACAAGTCTTGTCATTTATAAAAATTATGTAGAAATTATATACATATTTTATTTAGAATATACAAACATGCTACAAAAACATCAGAACATAGTCATGATTTGGAAAAAAGAATTAATAACGTGTATGACTTCCATGAGCTTGGTGGACTGCATCTATACGTCTTGGCAATGATTGAAATAACTTGTTGAAGTCATCCGGAATGGCAAAGAAAGCAGTCTTGCAGGACTCCCAGAGTTCGTCTGGAGTCTTTGGTTTCATCTTCCAAGCCTCCTCCTTCATCTTACCCCAGACGTGTTCAATAATGTTCATGTCTGGTGACTGGGCTGGCCAATCCTGGAACACTTAGATCATCCTCTTCAGTTTCAGGCACTTCAATGTGGAGGCTGAAGTATGAGAAGGACCAACGTCCTGCTGCAGAATTTGCCCTCTTATGGTTTGGAATGTAATGGGCAGCAAGAATGTCTTGATACTTCAGGCCCTTGATGTTGCCATCCACTCTGCAGATCTCTCGAACACCCCCATACTGGATGTAACGCCAAACCATGATTTTTCCTCCACCAAACTTGACTGTTTTCTGGGTGAATCTTGGGTCCATCTGGGTTCCAACAGGTCTCCTGCAGTACTTGCAGCATTTGGTATGCAGTTCAATGGATGATTCGTCAGAAAAATCAACCTTCTACCACTTTGCCATTGTCCATCCTTGTTGCAAACTGTGGACCTTGGCAAATTCAACACACTTTTGTTGTGTTCTCATTAATGCTGGTTTCTGATTCACTGTAGTTGAATCTTTGACTTGTCAGAAGTCAGGTTGTACTTCAAATGGTGTGCTGGGGTTCTTTTTATACACACCTGGGATTATGCTGATTACAGTATTTGCCACAGGTGAACCTCTAATCAGTGATTGGTTGAATCATTAAGACATGACAAGACTTTTGTCCTTGCAAAAACAGGTGTTATGGGCTTCAACAAGCTGTGAACATCAGGACACTTTTTGACTGTTTCATTTTGCACCCAGTTATTAATGTGAAAGCCACTGGCATAAAATTGATCCATTTATTGTAACAATTGATTGATTAGAAATACTTATGCCTTTTTAAGTTACTATGTCCATATGTGACAAGACTTTTGTCAATGACTGTATGCACATATTGTCTTGGCAACGAAATGCCGCTACTTAAGCATTAAAAATAAGTTTCTCTGGAACTGGAGTTGGTTGTAAAACTGAAAGCTTTGGGATCCTCTTGTTCGTTCCACCGAACGAAGTTTGGTACTTTCGGTACTTCCTTTGTGTTGGTTTTCCACTGGCTGGTACCGGTGCCAAATGACTTCATCGGTAACCGCCCATGAGTGACAACGGCACACCATGCAGCACCATGTTTCTTTCACCAAAATGCTGTAAAAACTGGTACCGGCGCTGAATAAAAACACAACGCGAAGTGGGGCATTTCGTACTGAATTCGAATAATGGCTGTAGTATACCGCTGAACGCTGTTGGGTATTAAATCTAACATCGCATGTTATGCACATGCAGTTCTTACGTCGCTAGTGAGTTACATTAAGATTTTCAGCTTTATACGGACATTACGGACAGCACAGGGGGGTTAATGTTTTGCTAAAATATTTTTACTTTGGCATAGGGAAAAGGCTTAATTAACTTTGCAATTTGAATGATTATTCCTTGCATAGATTATATTTTATATCCAAAATATGTTTTTAAAATCAGTTTAAAGTTTACCTCCGATGCTTTTGGTTGGGCGCTGCATGCATTTTCAGAGACGATCATAATCGTCCTCACCCTTGCAATTTAAATCACTCCTAGACAGGTTTGTGAGAAATTTAACTTTTTTTTTATGTTAACTAACTTATAAATACCCCAATATTTATTACAACAAAATTACATCGCTATATCTGGAGACTCTCCAGTACCGTGCTGCAGTAGTAGACTATTAAATGAAATACTTTTTAAATTTCTTATGCCATCCTGATTTTGTTGTATCTGTTCTTCTGACCAGATCACAATTTTTTTTTTTTTGAGTTCGTACATTTGTCAAGACTGCGATTGCACTGTTTCAGAATCAGGCTATTTGCATAACCAATCACAGCAAAAGCATTGCAAGTTACGCTCCAAAGTACCAAAGAAGTACCCCAACTGGGTTGGCACTTTCGGTACTTGACTTATTGGTACTGGTACTCGACCAGAAGTCAATGGAAAAGCAAAAGTACCAAACTTTGTGCGGTGGAAAAGCGCCCTTAGAGAACTTCTCATTCCATTTCCCCAGTTATTTCATTAATTCAGTGAACTGTTAAAATATTAAGTGTATTTGATTGATTTATACCAGGGGTCTCCAACTCTGAAAACCTCCTGGTTTTCTGTCCTACCTGGACTCTCATGAGCCACACCTGTTCCTGGGATTTACCTGAGAACAGGTGTGGTTCATATGAAGCCAGGTAGGACAGAAAACCTCTTGGGTAGCAGCTCTCCAGGACCGGAGTTGGAGACCCCTGATTTATACTATTTCAGACACTTTGTTGGCCAGACCCTTTGTTGCCAGCTGTAATGAATAATCCTTTTTTGGGTTGGATTTTGATGCAGGTTTGCTGTCAGTGAATGGTTTTCATATATCATTTCATTTCTGTTTTAGGTGGACAGTGCTATGTCCCTCATTCAAGCTGCAAAGAACTTGATGAACACTGTAGTCTCTACAGTAAAGGCATCATATGTGGCTTCCACCAAGTACCAAAAGGTCGGGGGAATGCAGTCACTCAACATGCCTGCCATCTCTTGGAAGATGAAGGCCCCGGAGAAGAAGCCGCTAGTGAAACGTGAGAAGCATGATGATGGCCAGACCAAGGTTAAGAGGTCCTCCCAGAAGAAACACATAAACCCTTTGCAAGTTCTGAGTGAATTCAAAGCTATGGATAGTATCTAAGAAAGCTCTTCCTCCAAGTATATATCAGTGGAGAAATTGCTGACAGGAGATGTGCATAAAATATTGTTTTGTCCTTTGGAATCTAGCTGGGGCCTGCTAGTCTTTCAGGAGCTTTCTAAGACATTATGCCTCAGAATGCAATTTATTTACCAAATTACACAGTCTTAGATGATGACTGTACTTTAAAAAGGATTTTTTCAATATTGAGAACACTAAAAGGGATGGGTTGTTTTCTGGATTTAATTCCCATACAATTTTTGATTAAATTTAGTGTCATGTTTTATGTGCTTTGGTTTTTCTGCGTACTTTATAAAGGTTTTTTTTTTTTAAACACTTTTGCCCACACAGGATGCCTTGCCTACATAGTTAATTTTTTTGCAAATTGACTGACCTGCCTTAATTTCTTTATAATCCTTTGCAATAGTTACTGATGAATGGCTAACTCGGTCATACTTTTAGAGGGGATAGGGATCATTTTCGTTTAAAAATGAAATCCAAAGTTTTTGGTGTTTGCAAATAAAGTTCAGCTATTAGATTCTTTGTAGTACCTCAGTGTGATTACGATCTCTGACAAGTGTGATTGTTCTTGCTTGTATCATGATTTTATTTTAATGCATCAGTATGATAACATTTAGAACTTAGTTTAAAAAATAACAGCTTGTCCCAGGCATCCCTGGTAACATAATAACATAAGCATCTTTTTCATCTCTTTGTATATTTTAGTCCAGTTAGTCACTATAGAATGGCAAATTTACTGTGTCACTTGGGGACTGGTTGGTTCGGTGCTCTTCACAAATTTTCTTGTAGATGGAACAGCCAGACAAAGCTGTGTGTTCAGGTTTTCTATCTGAATGGTTATTGGACATCAGTTTCTGTTCAATGCATTTTCAGTCCCTAACCTTTTCCTCCAACAATTGGAAAAATACATGCACTACATTTTACCATGTTTTGGCTGCTTTTCAGTATCTGCGCATTTCCAGTTAAAGCCCCTCAATAAATTTATTGTACACCTAGTTTTCCTTTTATAGCTCCATGAAGTTTGGAATGGATCATTCCCCCCAGAAAGAAATATATAGGCAGTAGTTTGGTTTGTAATTAAGTCATAGTACACCTTCCAGGTCAACTGAACATGTAAAATTATTTTTTTTTTGTAAGGTAAATTGGTCTCACTCTCACCCTAGTGTTTGTGTGTGACTAATTATTTAAACTGCTTTCAAGGTTAGATTATAAATCCTTATTGAGGAATCCTTTAAAACCTGTTTAGCTTTGAGATCTTATGCCTTAACCTTGCAATTCATTGGTTTTAACTGCGTTCCAAAAAATAAAATCTAAAACGATGCTATTAGTTAAAGGAAGCTATTTTCTTTCACGGCTGGCTGCAGTAATGCCTGGCTTTATCAAGTATAATCTAGTGAACTGTCTTGGAACTATTCAAACATTGCTGGAATTGAAAGGCCATTTTTTTTTCCTTACAAAACAATTTATCCCCAGTGTCTTTAGTGAAATTTGACTTTTTGACATACCACAAATCAATGTAAAGCAAGGTATTTTTTAATTGACAAGGTTGAATGCAATGTGTAGCTTGTGATTCCAGCTAATTTTGATCTCCAAGTCTTGTGTTGAAGTCAGTAAAATGTGCAATATAGCCAGTATGCTTTGAAACATTAACGGGAAATGAAATCTTACGCAATGGAGCGGCAAGAAGTTAAAATTGTAGCTTGTGTGGACTCCAACCCATGAATATTTATGAATGACATAAATATGTGGATGGGAAATTTTCTTAATCTGCTGTATGAAACTTTCTGGAATTCATTTCCTTGTTTCTGACTATCTGCAGGTGTCTTTTAAGACCACGGGAAATTAAAAAACTGATTCTGACTTCCATAGGCTTTATGTAACAACCTTCTGCTTTATATGGATCTGTTAACAGGTCATTTTTTCTAATAAAAGTTTAACACATGCAGGTGTGTTCTAACTTTTTTTTTTTTTTTTTTTTTTTACTTGTAGTTATGGAGTCATACCTACGTGGGCATGTCTGTAATACTCAGTGATTTGGTGGTGTTAGTAATAGTGTATAGCTGATATTTTGTACGATATGCCGCACTTTTTAGCTAATACTACTAGAATATGGGGAGCATCTGTCATACAAGTTTTATTTTTACAAACCAAAGCTCATTGTTCAGTCCAGTCCAGTCCCCCCCCCAACACACACCCCGGAGTGACATGTGGTCCAGTCCCACCCTCCGGATATGAGTGTCTATTTGCCACAGCCAGGTGTTATGTGAGCATCCCCTTGGCTTGGTCCAGCTGGAGGGGTCCTCAGCAATGAGGATCCAGAGACCCTGATCCCCCACAGGGAGATGTGCCCGCATGGCTTTAGTGCTATACCTTCCAATACAGGTAATGCACCTCATTTGGAACTCCCTGAGTAACCGTTCATTCAACGCAAAATCAGACCTGCGGTACCCAAGGGTTCTCCAAAGACCAAAGGAGTCCAGTCTTTGTCTCAGAGCACCAGGACTCTAAAGACCTGGACCTTAATCCTCTTGCAAAGATATTGGGAGAGCCGCTCACCCCTTTTCAGCAAACTCATAATGCCCCATGCTCTCCAAATCAATCTACTGACTTCATAGGAAGAGTCACCAGGGACATTGTCACTGCCAGGGTAAGTGAGCCTCTTGACATGGGCGACATTATCTCTGCAGACAGACACACTGCTGATGGCAGTGCCTAAGAGGACATCAGATGCTTGAATCTTGGATTTTATCCAGGACACTTGCAAACCCAGACTGACTTTACGAACCGGCCACTTGTAGACCCTGCAGTTCTGTAGGAGGCAACGTCCAGCCACAGCACCAGCATTGTAGTACCAAGTCCAAGGCAGCTCAGGATGCTGGAACCAGGATCCAGGAGTCCGCAGCCCCTGACATTTCACAAAGTCAAGGAACCAGGCAGTGGGGGTGGGTCCCTGTTGGCACATTTTGCATGAGGCTTTAAGATGAATATATAGGCTGTACACAGCAGTGAACAAAAAAAAAATAAATCACATTTTGGAATCTGCTGACTCGCATGCTTCTTCAATATCTACCACAAAACATTCATGTTACTTAATTGCATAACAGGGTTTTCCATGGTTTCATTGTTTTTTTATTGGAAGTTGTAAGAGGATTTGTCTTGCAAGGGTTCCATTTTAAGTAGGTTTCTGTCAGACAGGAAATGAATTTTAGATATCCTTGCAGATATTCAGACAGGTGCACAGACTGCATCATCTGGTAGTCCAGTGATATTTTTTGTGCAGCATTGGTATTACAAGAATTTCATTCTCTATTTCAATTTTTGAAACCCCAGGAGGTGCTTTGCAGGGGGTTTGACATAGCTGCCCTTAAAAATACTGAAATTTGGGGAGTTGTCAAGCCAGCCTTACAGATAAATATCTTAAGCCAAATTCCCAATTGTGTAAGAACAATAGAAGCTCAGTCACTTCACTGAAATGTTTTCCATTAGCTGAGATAGGCTAACAAGTATGTACTATAAGTATATGAGCTTTCCCAACAATGCTATTGAACTGTACTTGAAATGTTGGTTGGCTCAATTGCGTGGTAAAAAGAGACCTGAATGTAGTGCTTACATGCATTTTAAAATGACGGCAATATCCAGCCATCTTCCATAACTAGGCCTAGGAGCATTGCATATCTGAACAAAGACATACGTGTGGTATATTCCAGTTAATTTCCAATTCAGCAATTGATGGCAGCTGAATTGGGATGAATTTAGGCCTTAGTTGATTTTTTTTGGGGTGAATTCTCATGAGGACCAATAACTACATATTACTAGGGCTTTCCACAGCAGACTGAATTTCTACCCACTACAAACCCACTCCAACTATAGCTTCAGATGAACTACATCAAACGTACAAGAAAAAGAAAGTATATTTTAAGTTTTATGGTCATTTTTTTTATTTGCAGACTTTGTGTGTCTACAGGCTCTGCTATGCTTGTGAAGACAATAGTATCTCGCAAGTATAGCAGATCCTCAAAAAACGTGACTAGTGAGGTCATTTTTTCAGTCCTCATTATTTCAGACTTCATTTCATGTAAAAATAGCAAGTCTTGCATATTGTTTGGGTACTTATGGTGAAGGCTAGCGCTAGGTAGGGGATAAGGGTGACTTGATTGGAATTAGGGTTTTTCCCCCATAGAAATGAATGGATGGTCCTTACTGAGACAGTAATACAAACGTGTGCATGTATGTGTTTGTGTGTTTTCCACATTTTATAAAATATCTTCAAAGCAGCATGGTGGTCCAGAGGGCATTGTTACAGTTCAGAGAACCTGTTTGTGTTGTGGGTGATGATATTACAGAATTTTCTGATCTTGACTTTAAAAGGGGTTCAGGAAATTGGATTCAGATCCATTTTTACATATTTAATTTATGAAATAAATGACCTCTTTTTAACTATTAGAATGCTATCTCAAATTTTTTTGTTTCAGAACAGTTCCTGGTCTGTATGTGATACTACTTGCAAAAACAAGAACCTATATCAAAATGATTTAAGCTGAACAATAGATAGTGGAATATAATAGTTATGAACATTTTTTAACCCTTTCATATGATAGATTATTGCATAAACAGTGGTACGACAGCACAGCCCTCTTCAGAGGACCATGAAATGCAACGATGAGTTTCACTACCTGTTGTATTGAGATACATGAACTGGGGCAGGGTGACACTTTATAAACATAGCTTTTTTGTGTGTGTACTTTCCAAGTTTTTTTGATATTTTCAAATTTTTTTACAACATACAATATAAATTAGTCCCCCAGTATCGGACAACATTGGATCGCGAATAGCCAAAACTGCGGACAATGACGAAACATCCTCAGACACCATACATAAAGTAATTTTTGTGTTCATACATATGGTAAAGGTTAATTAATAAATTGTGCACAGTAAGACATTACTAACAAAATATACAGTAGTAATGACGTATTTTGCAGGTTAATATACAGTATTGTATAGTAGGCCTGCTGTATTTTCTCAACTGAAAGGATTCTGACGTTCTACTCTAATTCTCAAGAGATGATAGAGCAATGAAAAAATGTCACGTATCAAGGGATGAAGGAGCAATGAAAATCATGCCTCTTAAACCCTTCAAAGGACGAAGGAACAATGAAAAACTGGTACACATTTTACTCTTTATTTTGGACCATGGAAAACCGTGGATAACTGAAACCACAGATACAGTGGGACTACCAAAGACTTTTTTGTGGCAAAATTCAGTGTAAATATTGTACCCCCTTCACATTCATCATTCTGCCATTCATGGTTTTGGTTTGCCGTGAACAATCAAATATTTTTGGAGCTTGCTGAATGATTGCAGGAACTCAGTCGACATATAAGCCAAAAACGATACAGGATGTTTCACATAAAAGTGTATAATATTTAAATGTCCGTGATGCATAATATTTGGTAGTATTAAGTGCATACTGTATCTTTAATGTTAAACATCTTGGCCTGGGTACACCACACATCTTTGCTTTGTGTGAGCTGTCTTTTTGACAATGCAATCTCATGTTTCTTGCAGCAATATTTTTAACTTTTCAGTTTGGTTAATTTTGCATTTTTAATAATGGGTCCAAAATGTAGTGCTCCCAGTGTACAAGAGTAACTTTCTACATGCAGGAACATTATCTAGATGGTTTGTATATTACATAAAAAGATCTAGAAAGGAAAGAAGCAATTTGACAAACATTTACAGTACTCTTTATTTAGAAATTGATAATAAGCAGACTTTTTACAGTATGTTATCTCTCAGGCTATTGGGCCGCACAAGTAGGCCTGTTATTTGTGAATGTTCACATTTGTGAGGATCTTCCGCCCTTAACTAATGTGAAGGGAATACTGTATTGTCAAAGTATACCACACACATTTTATGTTGTGGTATAAAGAAACTTTTCTAGCGCGAATCCTAGAAATCATGTCGTATCTCAGCATGTCATAACAGCTCTTGCAGGGGCGTCTTGAATAACATGGATGTTACTAAGGCTTGTTCCATCACAGCACTGATTGTTCTTTATACAAGCATAGGATCTGTTAAGCATAATTATCATGGTTTACTGGTGGTTTATATTATTTGGGCTATTTGCTTAGTATATCGACTTATAATATTGGCATATTATATCTGATCTTCACCTATTTTAAGATTAATATTATGATTGAAATGGACTTTATTTATCCTAGTGGTGAATACTGGTGCATACAGCAGCAAGAACATAGTGTGCTGAGAAACACTTAAAGTGCCAAACAGACAAGGTGCAAAGACAGTACACATAGTGCAAACAAATTTAAAAAGTACCCAGAATACCAATAAAATATCCTAAGAAAAATATATGGTGACACTGTAGAAATACTCTTTTAAAGAAATGAATAATAAAATAGCAATGGTGTTTGTGCAGTTATATCAGAAAACAGATTTTTGGTGGATACTCCTTGGCGTGCTATGGCTGTGCACAGGGAGTGGCATGTCAGCAGGAGGCGCTGTGGCATCTGATGGCAGTAAGCAGGAATGATCCCCAGTAGCATTTTTAGCACAACGTGTTTAAATGAGCTGGAGGCTAAATGTGATCCAGGATAGCGCCCCCTGAAGACGACGTGGAAAATTGTCCATAATATTGTCCAGTTGTGCCAACATCCTCTTCTCTGCTACTGCCTCCAGTGAGTCAAGGGTCCAATTAATTTCATAATGAATTGGTCCACTTCCACTGGGTGCTCTAACAGACATCACCAAAAAATTGTATTATACTAAAACTACAAATTAAGACAGTGAAGCAGTCATGTTTCATACCCTAGGAATGTATGAGAATGCACAGATGCAAAGAAAAAAACTCCTAGTTAATGAAAAAAGGGTCTAATTTCCAGAAGACATGAAAAACCAACCCAGAGAGATTTAACTTTTTAAACATTGAAGTATCTAATATGCATCATATTAGCTACGGCTGTTTGGAATACTAATACATTTCACCTGAAGCTGAATAGTCAAATTAAATCTCAGACACACTGTGGAATAGTCCCTGGATAACAGGTCATATTGACATCTGATTAATAAGGATAAACTACAAAATAATTTCTCTGTTCAACATCTTAAGAGCAGTGATTCAATGAGTGAGAGTTAAACATTTTTTGAATGAAATTGTTTGTATTTTATACTGGGAGAAATAATGGGTTAATGGAATAAGTTAATTAATGAAATAATGGAATAAGTTAAGTAACTAGAAAAATCATGTCAGACCAACAAAATAATGTGCTCCCCAAACGGCCCCATCATGCGCCATCTAATCCCTACCCAGCCCCCACACCACAACCTCTGCTCAAGCTCTCTGATGTATCAGGCATAGATTTTCATTCATACAACATTTTTGCAAAGTAGTTATACGGTCCATCAATGATCTAATAGAGTTATCCTGTTCACAAGGTTAAGCATCTTCTGCTGTCACCCTTCTCTTTGATGACAATTTTAGGGTAGTTTGTCCAGGTCTTAACAAGCACAATGTGTTCGGAAAGTTCTCATGCTGAGATGATGAAGTCTCTGAGGCTGCCCTTCCCTTTGTTATCACTATGCAGAGATGCTTCAGTTTTGAGGCTTTGTCTCAAAATTTGATCAGTTCCAGTTTGTCACTCATACACAGCTTGAAAACAAGACCCATCAAATACTTTTTGAGTTATCACGCTAATGGGATCTAGTGTCTGTAATGGCACTTACTTTTTAGTATATGTTGAACTTTAATAGATGCATAATCCAGAGGTGTATAGTTCAGGTCCAGAGAGTAAAAATCCAGTCCTAGATTTCGTTTCAACCAATCAGATGAGTACTCTCTGACTGTAACTCTTCATACTCAACTAGTTGGTTTAAACAAAATCTTGGTCTATATTTTTACTTTCTGGACCTGAACTATCCAGTTCTGGCCATATTCTTCAATTAGACTGAATAGAACTATTGAATGAACAGTGAAGTTAATAACAATAACAATTACCTGACATTAATATTATTATGGTGAACTTAGTAATAATGATCTATTATTCTTATTATTACTATTACTGTTGTTGTTGTTTTTGTTATGGTTCTCATTTTATGAATATCTATTATCCATAGAATTACAATTAAAAATCTGTGAAACCAGGCTTCAGAGCTGAGGCAACTGAAGGTACAGTGAATATAAACACCAAGAAACCTTCCATCAGACACCAATCAGCTTAACTTGAAATCCTTTTCCTTTAATTATGGAAGGCATTGTTTGCATTGTACTCTATACTGTACTGTAATACTCTATACTGTACTATCTAGGGACATAGAAAAGCATTAATGCATTCCAAAATGTTTTATTATGATCCCTTATTCAGGAGAGTGATTCATTAAATATTCTTCAATAGAAAAATTATAAAGTGATCTGTTTTTATGAATAAGTGTAATGAAAAATGTAAAAATGTAAGCTCATGGTTACTTTCTTTTAGTTTATGAATAAATACATTTTAATCTTGTATTCTGTTAACATTATATCAATCAGAACATCAATGTATTAATACGATGAAGCATGGGTGTGTTTATTTCACTAAAGCCATGATGCACCCCTCATTTAATTGTTTTGTTGTGATTGTTTTGACTCAGTATTTTTACTCTAGTGACCTGAATTTTGGTGTAAGAAAGGGATTCATTACTAACTTGAACTAATCAAGCTTTCAATAAAGGGAATTTTAATAGCTTGTATAGAACAGAAAGAAATGAATACACAGGAGCTAACCTAATATAACTGTTTTTTGGAGCCTGGAGCTGGAAATGTCTTTAAATTGTCTTTAAATATACTTTAATGTGTGTAGCTGTGTGCGAGCACCCTGTGATGGACTATTATTCTGTCCAGAGTGCCCCCTGCCTTATTCCCTGTACAAGCTCCAGGTTTAATTTAATGTGACCCTCTGCTGGATAAACATTTATGGCAGGTGGATGGGTGACATCACAAGGATGTCGTCAATATTAAATAAAAATCACATTTCCTCTAGCAACTACGACTGCTGCTGAGCTCTGATCAAAATGAATACATTTATGTGAAGATGCCTTTAAGATACACTGCCTATGGAGTCATCCTGAATTCTATCATTTCCCTTTTACACTGCAGGAGTAGTTACTGGGGGAATGAAGTGCTTGTCTTGATTTTACAGTTAGATTGAGCTGCTGGAGGAATAATCATGTGCTGGAATACAGAATATTTTTGCATTTGGGATTTAACAAACGTGTCCTGCATGACAGTGTCAGCCTTAGCCAGCCCGAGGACACCCTTTTACATCCTGTGCATATTAATACATCAGCCTTCATAAGGATGCCTTGTCTTTTATCTTTAACACCATCATGCCAGTATAATATTAACTGAAGGGTCTTGCCAATATAATATCCATTGTTCATTTATGGTATGCAGGTCTCGAGCTGATAGGTCTGCACCCAGTGCAGATTTATCTGTGATTTGTTTAGGTACGTAGTATATTCCTCTATCTGTGGATTGCTCTTCCATTTGCAGAGGTGGTTCTGTGCCTGGGTTGAAAGGCTTCAGAAATATTTTCAGCCCAGGTGGCAGATGGAGCAGAATCATGTCTGACCCACTGAACCTCGCTAGCTGCCTGGAAGCCCCCTTTACCACCCCTCATTTTGCTCACACAATCCCTTTAAAGGGTTAGTGTGCCCAGTGGGATTCAGCATGCCAGTTGACCTTGGACCCTCAGAATTTTTTCTTCCATAGCTGCTATATTTTTTATTTTTTGTCATTCCTTGTCCTTTTTGTTCCATACAGACTTCAAATTGTACAACATTGTGTCCATTTCCATCATTACTTATTTCAGTTATTTCAATTTCAAAATGTTACATTAGTGTTAAATCACTTTTAGACTAAATGTTGGAAGTGCTGTTATACATACAATTAATTGATGTTTAGAGTTTAATCCACTTAAAGTTCCTGTTTTCTTGTACACAGATAACATCCTGAATAAGTACTGGTTGGATTTACTGATACTGTAAAATTATACAGAATATGTAGATCTAGAATGAACACTACACACACATCAGCCAATGACAGGAAAATGTGAAGAAGAAATAATTTTATAAACATTTTATTTATTTTATTTAGGAAAGCACCTATCCATTTTTTCTATACCAATTCATGCGTTTCGGTATTGGCCGATTGACCGGGTACCGATTAATTAGCAGCAGGCTTTACCTCACTGTGTGGAAAAACCTATGATGAAGCAACACCAGGCTTAATTTAAAGCTTTCCTAACTATATAAAACAAAATGTAACACACGTACACACTCACATATAATATAATGTAATAACATATAATGTATGTGTGTGAGTAAATATATATATATATATATATATATATACATATGTACTCTGTTTAGCTATGATCATATTTTTTTCAGTCATAAAATGTTTTACTGTCAGCTTCCCGATATATGATGCATGGAGTCATGCAGTGAGGTGAAATATCTGTCTCGTCGGTCATAGTGCAAATGAGAAGTAATAAACGGAATTTAAATCCTGAGACATATAAAGCTAATATAAACATGACATTTAAGCCACGGACATTATGACATAGACAGTTAACCGCACGATTGGTGGTGAAGGATTATGCAAATTTGGTATGGAAGTTAGGCATTGAACAGAATGTACAATAAATAAATATATATAGATTCAGAGTTCACAGTTATTAGTTAATTTAACAGATGCAGTTTTCAGCTGACACTATTCAGAATATGAACAGTTTTAAGCCTCACTGTCCTCCTACCAGATGGTGGCCCCACTAAGGGGTCATGAAAGAAGCTTGATGAGTGCCTGATGCCAGTGGCCCTCTTGATGCAGCAACTATACTCATGGTCTTGGCAAGACCGGTCATACTACCTTGCCTTGCAAGAACGAACTTGGGACGCAATGAATTGTGGGATTGCTCTCATTTGGCAAGGATGCAGCCGATGTCATGTACGCATATTGGCCCTCATTTATCAAAACCAACGTAGATTCAGAGGAGGCAGAGTTGGACTGCGGTGCGCGATCACGCAGTGGGCATAGCATCTTATTATGCTGACTGGACGTGCTAGTTGTCATGATATCGTGGTGCTTAATATTCTGTGCAAATAGTCAGCAATTAAAGACAGTGCTAAATTACATTTGAAAATCAACACACGGTAACATTGTTTTAAATAAAACAGCAATCTTCCTGAGAAATCCTGAGCTCCAGCACAGATATCTAAAATATTTCATATTTCAGAAGCTAAAAGTTTAATTTAGTGTCCTCCATCCTGTGGTTTTTCTGCTTAACTCTCCCATAATATTGAGGCTACTGCAATCAAGGCCATAGCAAGGATTTTTCAAATACAGAGGTCAATAATGGCCAACCAACATCGTTTATGTATGGATAATTATCATTTTCATCAAGTTTCATGAACGATGAAAAAATACTATGACCTTGGTATCCTCAATGGCAATGTAATCCAATCCAGCTTTATTTGTAATGCACATTATGCAATCATACTGGGCCATAACAGCTCTCACAAAGCATAAAATAAACATAAAATACAAATGAAGTAAATAACAGACATACAACAAATAAGACAACAGCCATAAGGATAAAATAAAATGGATAAAATAAAACGAATAAAACATAAAAAAGTTAAATCAAATAAAATGAGTCAAATAGAATAGCATATAATATGATAAAATAATGGTAGCCACAGGCATGACTGCAGTAACAACTTTGCATATGGAATTTTGGAATGTCTGTAATCTTAGAACTTCATGAATCAATAAAGAAAATTCATTAATTGAATTTAACCCGCAAAAAAAACATTTCACCTGAAATCTAGATAATTATCTTATAAACATCATTTTAACGCAACTACAGTGTAATAATTCTCCAACGCAGTGTGATTTCCTTTGGTGCAGTGTGAGTCTGCACTGACAGAAAGCTGTATACACCACCTGTGAGCTGGTGTGGGATTTGAGCGTATCTTATGCACATGTCCAAATCGAAATTCATGTTGAAATGACCGTACACCCATTTTTTCTGCCGTACGCATGGTTGATAAATGAGGGCTATTGAGATTCAGCCTGGCAATCTGAGGTGTCGCAAGACCAAAACCAGGCCGTGATACAGTTTGTAAGGACACTATTGATGGTGCTTCTATAAAAGGTGGGTGGAATGTGAGGTGGCAGTCTTACCTGTCTTAAGTGCCACAGTAAGTGAGTCCGCTGACAGGCCTCCTACAACAGGGAGGATACCAAGGTGAGGTACACACCCTGAAATTGAATTACAATGTTTTGCTTCCCTGGCTCTTCTGCAGTCTAGAATCATCTCCTTCATCGTGTCAACTTTGAGTAGCAGATTGTGGGACTTATACAGCACCACACGCTCTCTTACCCTGTCTGCATGCAGACTCATCTCCTCCACATGGAGGTGTCATCTGAATCTGCGTCATATAATAAATTTACTGTTTTCACTTAGGGGATCTTAAGAAGTCTTAGCCAATACATTATAATGCTCTGTAATTCAAAAAACGAACCTCCTAGATGGGAATGTAACATTTCTGGATCATTCCAGAACAGCATTTTATCAGTTTTATAAGAAAAAGTAATTACCAATTTATCTCAGTCGAAAAACTGTGAAATGTTCAGTTACCCTCCCCAGTTAACAGAGAAAAACACATACACTACATACACTACAATATCTATGTTCTCAAAGCTAAATATTGGCCCATGCCAGACTCTATAGGCAGTATATTTTGTTGAGATGATTATTGCTAATGACTAATGGCAATGGAGGAATCTGACAGTGTTGGGCATCATAAAACCTGAACACTGGTTCAGGTCCTGAACACAAATTTCCATGCAAATATATACATTTTTATGTTGTAATCAGATTTTTTTTTTTTACAGAATTTTACTGTTGCAGTCATATTTTCTGCATCTCTTTATGTCCCACTTTATTTCCATTGCTCTACACAAAAAAGATAATGCTGGTGGATTCAGCTTCAAAGTCTGGCTCAGCACTGTACAGCTCAACCCCCCATTCCAATTTGACTGAATCCAGTTGAGTATGAAACTCTGTGTCTAGCCAGATCCCACTATCCCGAAGCACAGGGCATTTACCCCACAGCCGTCTCTTTTTTTATTTCACGCTGAGTCATTGAGTGCATGAAAAAGATCTAGCACCACTTAAATGATACCACATCACTCACTGCTGGCAGCGGACAAGCTGCCCGCGCCTGACAGCCCTTTATGTCAAGACAAACTTGGTCAGCATAATCCCTACCAGTCTCTGCGGAACTCCTAGGCTCACTTGGTTGGTGTCATGGGTGACAAGTGCTTCCTCGGCTCAGGAAACAAATGCCAGGGAAGAGTAGCTGAGCCGAGTTAGAAGCCCTACTAATTTGAAACCCAAAACCCTGTTCATCACATTTAATTGGCAGCTGAGAGTCACCTGACGTGGCAATCTGGCTTCCGTGCTATGACTGTGTCATGACCGTGCTCACCGGTGGGTGTGTCTGATCACAGAGGACATTGTTCCCAAGGGCAGCATTTTGTTCCCTTGGTGGAACAGGGCTTGGTGTGAAACTTGAGTTTAGCCACTGCTGAAAGTCAAATATCTACCTTCATATTCCCAAAAGGAATGGAATATTTTGAATGCATTAAAACGTGAAAGCTGATTAATTGTCACTGTTGATACACCACAGAAAACAGTGCACAACAATGAAATGTGTCCTCTGCGCCTGGGGACGGTACCTTGCTCAGGGTACCTCAGTGGTATGTGCGAGTCGGGGACTCAAATGGGCAACCTTTCAATTAAACCTTGAAATATATTAAACCTTTCAACCTTAAGCCAATATTGCAAGTGATTAGAACTGGTTTGTCTCCATAACACGTAGTAGTCATTTCTAGCTCTGAGCTGTACTGCAACCTGAGATTTTGATCGAAAGTGTATTATTAAGTATGACTGGAAATTTCAACGAGAGCACTTAGAAATCCAATTATCTCTGGTTCTCTTATGAAAAGATTCCCTTTTTAGCACACAAAGATGTCCTTGCTGATCTTTTCAGCCTGTCCAGAACTTCCCTAATAAGAGCATTCTTGTCAAATTGATCGTATCTGCAGACACATGTATAAATTTATGATTAAAGGTATAGAAAAAATAATAATAGTGTTGACAACGATTATTCTCCGTATTATTCTACCAAGTTGACAAAATCAACCACCTGTTTTACATGAACTGTAAACAAGACTTACCCGTGGCAAGACCCTACCATTGTCAGAGCATTGAGTGACAACATAGAGTTGGCCTCAAAACGTTTATACTTCTAGGTACCAATTATAGGATAGAAGTCAGAGACCAACTTTGTATAAATGTGTGGTAACAAAACTACGACCTATATTATCTGGAAATTTATAACTGGCTATAAAAATGTGATATACAACAGGATGCTTGTAATTCTTTAAAAAATGAATCCACATTGTAGTCTTTTTTTTGGTAAATAGTTAGATGTACCTTCATATACCACTGATTTTGTGATTTGATTTGAGGGAGGGGAAACACCAAATAATACAAATTCTAAAATTATTTATGCATCCATATATTTTTTTTTTCTTTACAGTGACACCGTAGTGATCAGTTTGCCCATTAGGATCTAGCGCTGCACACTGATGGCAGCAGGTGTGGGAAGGAGATAAACTGGGCTCTGGTGCCAGTAGGACTGCAGGGTCTGCACTGAACTGCAGTCCGCATGTCCATGCGTCCCTGCCAGCTTTACAGCACCACGCATCACAGTGCCTCTCCTGCTGTAAGGAACAGGAAGCAGAACCACCCTCAAAGGCTGTATCACAATCTGCAAAAGTAAGTTGCAAATTATATTCACTTTATTATTTTTAGTTATGCAGAACCTATTAAAATCCCCCCCCCCACACACACACACTTTCAGACAAACTCTCCACCAGTGCTTTTGTCTGTTTACCTTTGGCACTTTAGCTTATTTCTGTCCAGACCTAGAGGTATCTGGTCTTTGCTGACCCTCATCCACACTAATTAACCATCATGCATAGGGCGACATCAGACTTTTCTCCAAAGCATTCGTCTAACACAGGGTGCATGAACACTGATGACCTGAAGCAGTTCCTGTAATGCAGTGAAAGCCCGTATAAAACTGTGGTACAAGGGAGAACATTTCGCAATTGTAAGGTTTCTCACTAGAACATTACACAACAATATTTATGCTACGGATCAGAAAAGTTTTCCAAGTCATGGGTTCAGTGTTAGATTAATGATAAAAAGCATTCTCTTAAATGTCACTCCAAATATATATTCGGCTTTATTCTATCTGGCATTGTTTAGGTTTCATCTTGCACAAAAATCTTATTAACATCAAAGATTAATATTCATGCATGCTCACCATCAGTGTGACAGAATGCTGATCAAACATACTATGTAAGATTCATTAAAAATGGAATTTCATATGCTTGCATCTGTCTTGACCACCAGTCAGACAATAGTCTGTTACAGAAATAACAGAATAATAAAAAGTGGGTGCTCAGTTCTGCTTTGAGGTGCCCAATTTAAGTTTTCTGCATTTGTGCAGAACTGTGGCTGCAAAAAAATAACAGTGCAATACTGCTTATTACTGCCATGGATATTTCTGAACTGCTGAAACATATTCATTTGGCATTTTCAGTGGATTAACTATTATCTTTTACTTTTATAACCGAATTACCTGTAATTAGTCACAAATTGGAATTGCATTTTTAATTACATGAGAAGGCTTTGCTGTTCTTCGGTACTTTAGTACCTGATATTTGCTTTTTTTTTGAGAAAAAAGTCCTATTTGTATTCGGATCCTCACTCCGGGCCAATTTCCATTAGTTGCTTAGCACCACTAATGTGTACTAATAATGTTTTTGTACTGAGAAGAGAAAAGCCATGGACTGAAATACGGCTACCAGCCAAAGTATGTGAGAAATACAGCAGAGGGACATGAAACATTGCTTTTTTTCTTAACAGAAATTGCTCTTGTCTATTCCTAACAACACACACATTATTCCAAACAACCCATCTGAGAACCACCCATCATGATCTCTCAAGCATTATACATGCAAACAGATATGAAGAATGATATATTAATATATATATATATAATATAATATATAGATATATTATCATTTCTGAGCCACACAGCACCTTGTTCTCCACCCTGTTCTATGATTGGGTATATTATTCTTATTATGATGTAATTTAAAAATGTACACACGAAAACATACTGCCAAAGCTGCATTTCGTTTTGACCTGCCGGTACCCATCAGCTGCTTCAGGAGTTGCACAAACTAACCAAACTCGGAAGACCTCCTTCTTCAGCCTGACAGCTCCCTTGACCATTCATATCCGCCAACAGGGGCCTCTGCCCAACTCTCATCCAACTCACCGCCAATATGAAAATACCAGTATTAATATCAATGGCAAAATAACTGAAAGGTAGTAGCTCAGTTAGTAACACTGTTACTGCTAACCTTCAGTGTCTGGGATTTTGAATCCAACCCTTGTCCTGTATGAGAACTGCTAATTTTAATTTAGTGCTGCCACTTTTAGGTGTATTGTATACTAGATGACTTCATTATGGAAGCATGGACACTGTAACCACACAAACTGTATCTGTCAGCAACGCTGGGGCATGTAGACGTCCTGACCGGACGTGGTACAGTCAGCAGATAAAGATGGGAAATGCCGACAAAGACGTGCCTGCTGCTGTCACATGGCGTATCCCCCAAGAGTGAATTATTACCACAAGAAGTCTTAAACTGTGTGAAAGGTAGCCTGTTCTCCCTGAATGAACTGGCTTTCCTCCGGTTACTCTGATTTCCTCATGATGAGCGAAGGCATTCAGTTTGGTGAACTTGCGTCTCTAAATTAACTCTTTAGAGACAGGGCTACCAGTATGTGCTGTTAAACCACTGCAGATTATTCACAGCATGATAAGGAGCTCAGCCATTGATGCAACAACACCCACCAGGATCTACACTCTGTCAGCACACCAACGCTGCCTGGAGATCCTTCCACCATGTAAAACCAAGTCTCACTCTGGATGCTTCCTATGTGTGATTCCATTATATGAGACAAACTACTAGTCCAGTTCCTCTCAATCTTCCTGAGACTCCTCAAGATCAAAAGACCTCCAAAATGACCCTGTACTGAGTAAGTGGTGAAAAGATTAATGAATGGCTGATACCATAAATTACCCATTCTGCTTTTTATCACAAAGACAATACCATCCCTTGGTAAGTGGGATTGACCTCAGACTGTCACACACGGCCTGGTTCAGTCCCGTGAATAGCGAGTTCTGGTTATTGACAGCTTGCAATAATTCCACCCACTTCCTAGTCTCAAAGCTTCATTTCTGCATTAACTTTCATTCCAATGAGTAATAGGCAAAGCCTGTAGAGCTAACTCATGTAAAGATTTTATAATGAGACGGAAGCTGGAGCTGATGTATACAAAGTAAAATATACTGAAGTCATGTGCAGATATAAAGGGATCTTATTAATTATTTTTGTTTTTGTACCAATAAAAACATTATGTGCAAAAAAAAAATGCACTTGGATGTTTGTGACCTCCAAAGTATTTTTATTTAAAAGATGTTAAAATGTTTATTTCTTGTGTATAGTGTGTATAATTTGTGCAATATGTATTATGTATTAATCACCATGCTAATGAATCTATAAACACAACTAAAGTTTATGTCTGTGAATTTGTCAATCATTCATTGTCCTTCATACCGTAATGCAAAATTAACACAAATTATGGGCATTGCAAAACGTCTGAAAATTACTTAAAAAGATAAAATGCATTATTATGCATTTTAAAATGCACTCTATATTACTTTTGCATATTATAAAATTTTAAGATGAATAACACTAATAATATTTTGCCAAAACCTATAATAATTAATTAAACACGGGAACAAATAATTTGAAAATCACTAATTGTCTAGCTATCACACCCACCCAGCAGAATGCCTATTTACCGGGCTAAGCAAATACGCCTTCTGCATCGCCAGAAATTCATCCCTTGACCCTGTTATTTAAATAAACATGCTGCTGATTGCCTGTTGTCTAGACTATTAGTGGCATAAGAGTGGCATAAAGATTTCTTAAGTGTTTATTTATATGTAAGTCTGATTATACATATGTACACACACAAATATTTCAGATTCATCAGATACATCAAACTCTAGTGTATAGGACACAGATTTTTTCTGTGCAAGAAAAAAAGCATTGGAGTTTATACTAAATATATAAAACATATATACCATGCAAAACAGTTTGTGATAACCTCAGATCTGTCTGTAGCCTGATGCAAATATAGGTCTCTTGCCTGCAATACAGCTTGTCTACTCTCTGCTTGTCACAATGTTCTCTTCTGAGATTCTGCTGCTGTGAACTTATTCCTGACCGGGGGCACTGTTCACCTGAACAGCAGTAACCCCAGACCACCTCTCCTTGGCTGCTTCTCTCCCTGTTCTGCCTCTCAGCCTTCGTTTTTTTACATTTCACCACTTGTCCAGTGACCTAAAACAGGGTCTGTTACATGTGACAACTCTCTCATAACTAAAACTGCAGCACTGCAGCCGACATTTCTAATTCCGAAAAACGATGTGTTTGGGAGAGTGATTGCTGGCTGTGGCTGGGTGAAGGGACACACTCAACGAGGACACAAACTGGCAGTAAATATTTGTCAAATTTTATTCGAAAAACAAACCCATAATGGCTTCCCAAAACAACCAGCAATATAAAATAACTGTACAACCAGGGCTGATAATGTCTGATAATCTTGAGCTCATATGAGCCTAACAAAGTGCCAGTGCTCCTGCTGTTTAGCTGTGCAAGGAAAAACACAGAAACTGACTGCTTTTGGAAATTTCACAGCTCCTTCATATGGGCTGGCTGATGAGGCAGATAATCCACCGATAAGCACGCTATTGACAGCTCCCACGGTGCTGACTGGCAAACTCCTGTCAGTGCTACTTTTGAGAACTGAAGGGGAGGTTTGAAAAACAGCCAGCGGGTGGCTGTTCCTCTTACAATCCCACTGCTTGATCACATTTTTTTTACGTTGCTTAGCAAACAAAGTTCTAAGTGAACAAGGTAACAAAAAGCTCATTTACAGATGTAAATATTTTGCTAAAAAAGCCAAGTACCATTGTGTATGGGAATAAAAAGTTAATTGGTTGCTTCTTCCTTTACAGACAAAATGCACAACATTGAAAAATACTGAAAATGTTTGACGTCAGATTAGCAAAAGAAATAAAATGGTCAAACTCAAAAAGTTAATAACCTAATAAGCTCTTTCCTCATACATATATGTTCATTTTACACTGTATTTTGATACTTATTGGTAATTATTATTAAGCCTTTGTCAGGATTTAGTGCTGTTTCCTTATTGTAACCGAGGAACCATGTCAGTAAAATTTTCCTCCAGTCCTAAACCAGTCATACTAAGCCAGAGCGTGTGACAGGCTGCTGGTGCTCTGTCCCCATCCTGTTTACTTTTTGAGAACGCTATACAGATGGCCATGTGGGCACTTTTCACTAGACCTTGCCTCCCTTAGTTCTTTTCTGCTCATTTTATTCACCAGTCAGTGCTCGATATACCTCATATCCATCCATCTGTGCTATCCCTATACCCTGTATCACATCTGCTAAACCAACTGAAAAGTATAACTGAGCCCCAAACCACACAACTCACAGTAAGAGTAAAAATTATATGCATTACATACACACTGAGAAATGGAGGCTGTGGAATAAACTCATAATTACTCACACAGTTACTATGCATAATAATGTGTGTCACGACTCAGTGCTTGCTGGTTAGATGCTTTTATTGGTTTCATAAACAAGGTCTATGACAAGACATCTGAACCTAGGCCTTCCATCCATCATGTCAGGTCTTCTGCCCACCTGAGACCAACAGACCAAACACTGCTGAAATCAGGGAACCAGGGCGACTTAAGCCATTGACAGGAAGGACGATGAACTATAATGCAGACTGAAATACAGTGGGCACAGCTGTGGAATGCCGGCTATTTGGGACCATGATGCTGAAACCGCATCTCTAAAATGGCTAACCAGAAACCTGGTCAACAAGAACCATGACCCACAAATCCACGGAACCAGTACCTGCTGGCAGCTGACAGGCACAAAGGAGACAGACCTATTCAATCTAGCCCTATGCCTTAAGAGCAATGACGATGACTGAACTCCTTGCTCTGCTTAAATAAGGTTAGGCTCTAATTGCATGTAAATCAGGGGCTGGTGTGACAAACGCGTGTCATGTCAGTAAGTGTCTTACTGTAACTCTTTGCCATACCTAATTATACTACATATGTGCCCTTATTGTAAAAGAAAGCAAAGAGCTACAGAGTAGTAGTTATTACAGCCCATGGTTTACTTCACTTTTTGTCAAACATCATCACAGTTGCACAGCTGCACAGTTGATTAGAACACTCCCCATATGAAGCAAATATTGGCATTTAAATTAAGAAAATGGCTGTGGGTATCTATCATGAATGTAAGTAATGTCTGCTGTGGGAAACACCCAACATGAAATCTACACCATTGTTTGTGCCACGGCTGTGGACCAACATTTTTCCTGTCTACTTTTTAAGATAAAAAAAAAGCTTTGAGGTTTTCACCATCATATATATGTTGCTCAATAACATGGAGATCAAGCATTTCTGTTCTGTTAGGACTGTATAAAGGTTCACAAGTTGTCTTTTTAATCATTACTTGGGTCCAAAAAACATCCCAAGCTCTATTAGCGATTACTAAGGTTTATTTCAAGCACACTTCATTGTATTACTTCAGTTATCTGTTGTAAATATGTTTAAAAGATGAACATTTTTTATAGCATGTGATTCTCTGTTTAATCAAAAGCAGAAACCTAGTATTGCTCAAGGATGCAGAATAAAGTGACCAGTACACACACAAGTAATAATGATCACTATTTCTTCTCAGTATCTAACTGATTATCCAGTGGCCTCGCTCACTGAGTGCAAGGGGAAAAAATAAAGTGCAGAATTTATAAAGTAAGTTTGTTAATAAATTTTTTCAACAAATAAAGAGCATTTACAATAACACAGAAATCAACATGAACAACATTAACATTATTATCATATGAGAGTATGAAGTAATATTTAAGAAGCGCATCGCATATAAATATAAATCATTAAACAGTAAACATCTTGATAAAAGAATTTGAACAACATGTAAGAAGTGTATAAAGCATTAAACAGTAAAACATTAACATTTAATTTAACATTTAAGATACATTGAGTACTACTGCATTGCTTTCGGGTAAACTACAGGTTTTGTTTGCCCATTAGGTGCAGTCAAAATTTTCTTAAATAATCACTTACCAAATAGGCGTTTACTTCTTTTCAACATCAGTAAAATAACTCTCACACAAATCATAACAATTCGTAAAGACAATATAAAAATGGCATCCACAAACTAAGTGAGTAATTCCCGGCACCTACACCGTCTTCATATAAAATTTTATATATATATATATATATAGAGAGAGAGAGAGCGAGAGAGAGAGAGAGATTTTCTATCTATATGTACAGTAGTAAGCAATCACATCCCTACAATCTTCACATGTGAGCATGAAGGGCAATTTTGCATGGCAATGGCTTATCAAAAGAGATGCAAATGTTTTTAGTCGTGGGGCATCTCAGAACTAATTTTAGACTGTAATTACATGGAGGAACAAATACTAATTTCTCTGTTCAAAGAATCAAATGGTGTGGATCTCATATCAGATAATTATGAATAGTTATGCAGTAGGTGGCTATGTGATAGCTAAGTAAACAATCCAACTGCCAACTGCCTTTTCCTGGAATAGCAAGAGATTAGTAGTTCTAATAGACTAAACTACAGAAGGCACAAAGGGAATTAATAAACCATGCTAAACAGCTTTATCACAGCAAATTATATATATATAATTTCAGGTACAGAAAGCAAAAATCCAGACCAAGATTTTGTTTCAACTAACTAGCTAAGCACCCTGGATTTTTACTTTCTGAACCTGATGCACCACTATATAGACGCACACATACACACACACACACACACACACATGCACACACACAGTCCATGTATTCCTATCATTATGCTCCATTCATTTATATGGGCATAACCCTGATCCCAGTCATGACACGCTTAACCCCTACCCAGCCCTAACCTTAACCATGAGTAACCAAACAAAATTTTGGCATTTTTAGATTTTTTTTATTGCAGACGCAGATTTTTATATAATTGAGGTTATCCTTGTGGGGACTGAAAAAATGTCCCCATAAGGTAAAAAGTAGTAGGTTTTTATCACATTGTCCTCACACTACAATAATTACAAAGCCACACACACACACAGGGTATATGTGCACATGACAAAAAAACAAAATTGACATCAGAACATTTGACAAGAGTAACAGTTCAAAACCAGAAATCAGGGATTTCTACTGTTCTCCAAAAAGTCACTGGTATCTTGTTGCATTGCTGCAGTTCCCAAACCTCTCCTCTGGGGTACATTTCATATCCAGCTCAATTCATCAATTAATTGAAATAGTTTTTTTAAAAGTCAATGAGTTATTGATTAGTTGTATGAGGTGGGGTGTACTGGATAATTGCTGGAAATACTGGGGTGACTTTAGGAGAGGTTTTCAAATGGCTGAAACATTTTGACAGACATAATATTATAGTTTTACACCAGCATAAAGACCATTTGAACCTACTAATTGATTCATTAGAATCATAAGTACCAGCATCTAGAGGGTAGATAATGATATTGTGCGTAATATGCACATAATGGCAAAGTAACTAAATATTAAGTTAACAGTGAGTTTAATGGTTTGTTGCTAAGTAAATACTAATTTTGTTGTAAGTAATACTTATTTTCTGGTTCATTAATGCACTAAGTAAGAACTGGTTCAGGATTAATTATGCACATAAAGGTAAATTATTTGTTACCCATGAAATAAAGGATGACCCATTTCAGTGCTTTCAACAAACTGATGTGGAATAAAATTGAATTACACCTGAACTCTTCACCTTAATCAAATGATTGTTCAAATTGTCATATATTTATGCAGCTGGTGAAGCAGAAGCAACAAATGATTGCATTTCATAGTTCTTTTCTTTCAGGGTTTTGCCTTACTTCTGAGAAAATTTCACATTGAAGATTCATTTCACATAAATGCAGACCGTAGGACCCCTCCGAAATTAATTTCAGAGCCAATAGGTGACAATGCACTTTCACTAATAGCTAAGAAAACTTATAGTTAAGTCTAAATACAAAGAAAAATGTATGCTATTACAAGAACATTTAGTTAGTTCTTTAAAAAGTTTTTAAAAAGGATGAAATAAAAAGCAATCTTTAAAAAGGATCCTCTAAGCCAAAAAATATATACATTTGCTGAACTAGCAAGAAATAGTTTCTTATCATTTTGGCCAAGAATATATATATCTATATATATATATATATATATATATACACACACACATAGCAAATTGGACCGTGATTTTTCCTGACATTGCCATTATTCATTAATGAGACTAAAAAGAGCACCAAGCACAACGAAGGAAGAAAATCATTACAGCTTCAGAGACTGAATATGCATTAGATGTAATTGACGAGATTAGCATGCTATCTGTTATATTTGCAGAGGGAATGGCTGCAGCCAGGAAATTAAAATCTGTCACATGCTTTTTTTCCCTTTTTTTGAAGAGGAAATAACTAGATCCTACAGACCATGCTATACTTATATTTCTTTAGCCATCATTAACCATATGTGACTTTATGGAAAATTGTAATAAAAAAAAATGAACAATAAGTTTAGAGCGAGTAGGTTTAATGATTCACATCAAATAATGTGCAATACCAAAAACCATTTTAACAACAAACAGGCTCAATACTTTACAAAGGCGTTACTACAGAAAGGTCCCTATACACAGCAGGGAATGTGCTGCGATTGTGTCCACTATCCCAACCAGGTGGGTATGCTTTCAGGGCCCGGTGCTTGGAGGCCGGTATTATAGGAATAAACTTATTATCAAAGATATTTAAAAAGAGTAGATATAGAACTGGGAGGAATTTAAAAGAAGAAGTAATTTAAAGATAAAGAATGAAGAGACTTCAAAGTTCAGTGGGTCATTTTTGATGTCATGTTTTTGGCAAAGGACTTTCAGTAATGATAAAAGGATAACCAAGAAGGTGTAATGAATAGTAGTTAAAAGAATAGATTCAAACTGTTATATCACTTCACTAAACAAAGTCAGGTCTTAAAACTTTAATGCCAAAATTTTAAATAGAAATACACAGTTAAGAACTCACCTTTAGAAAAATAGGGATAGCCAACACTTCAGTTATTATGTAAGTCCATTCTCCTCTGGCATTAACAGTCATTATATGCTATTTTAACTACAAGGCATATCTATTCAGATTTTGAACAAAAAAGCAGCCTGTGTAGGCATAACTGCAATGCCTTGGTTATTTTGATGAGCATTTTCACTTATTTTCAGCCAAATGAAAAGATGAGTGTTTGATATAGATCTGTTAAATATAATGCATTTGGTAAACTACGTAGTACTACAATATTTCACAATTACGCATAACTGAAAAAATGACTCTGCATTTTTATCCTGGCGAATAGAATGCCTTGCGAAGGACTCTATTACTTTTTACAGCAGTGCTCTTTAAACCAGTCCTCGGCCACCCCCAAACAGTCCTTATTTTTGCTTTTGGAGCTGGAAGGGAGCAAAACTGTTGACTGTCTGGGGGTCCATGAGGACCGGGTTGAGAGACACTGTTTTATAGTAGATAGAATATTCAGTGTTTATTAACCCAGTCGTACATATTCTGGTCATGGTCACGGTGGGACCTGGAAACCTATCCCAGGGAACGCATGGCATCTCAGGACACTTGGGGCAATTTAAGGATGCCAATTAGCTTAACTAAGAGAAGAGGCAACAGTGCTACAGTGGTGTTAATGTTACAAATTATATATACAGTCACCGGCCACTTTATTAGGCAAACCTGTCCAACTGCACGTTGACGCAAATTACTGATCAGCCAATCACATGGTGGTGACTCAATGCATTTAGGCATGTTGACATGGTCAAGACGAACCGCTGCAGTTCAAACCGAGCTTCAGAATGGGGAAGAA
>JAODKL010000002.1:7205865-7215879 GCA_026780765.1 Petrocephalus schoutedeni
ATCTCTGAGGAATGTTTCCAGTACCTTGTTGAATCTATGCCACGAAGGATTAAGGCAGTTCTGAAGGCAAAAGGGGGGTCCATCCCGGTACTAGCAAGGTGAACCTAATAAAGTGGCCAGTGAGTGTATATATATATATATATATATATATATATATTCTTCTGAGGTTACAATTATTGGTGTCTCATCACATATCTTGCATAGATTCACTCATCACTGATTTCTCTTTTGTAGCACAAAAAAGAATCAACATCTTTAGTGAGCAAGTTTAATGAAATTTCGGCCGTGCTTGCTCCACAAGAGTGGCAAAGTCACAGTTAATGATATATTTCGCTTCCTCTTAACATTGCAGCAATACGACTTTGTGCATTTAAGGTGCAGAGACACATTCTGGTCACACCATCTCTAATTAGACTCCAAGGTGGCAACTCCATCCTGACACACTGAAGCTATTTCCTAGTTGCAATGTACAGTTTGTAACAGCTTCAAGGTCAGGAGGGAATTCCGTTATTTGTTACTCTCCGACAGAGAATCAAAAATCCCCATTTCCTATATTTTTTTTTGTCAAACTGCACACCATGCCTTTAGACATTTCTTCTTCAACACATCATGACAAATATTTAGAATATTTATCCAACTGAAAGCAAAATACACAAAGAATTCAAATCTACCTTTTTCCTACTGTACAAACTATTCAATTATAGATACAAATATGCATTATTAATAGATAAAGTTACAGTTATTTTTGTAAATATTGAAAATGTCTCTGCTAGCAACTGCTTCATAACTAACATTATTTAACATTATGATTAAAATGTTATTCCTAGTGAATACTCAAATCTCAGTGATTTATGCGATTAAAACCATGGCAATCTGCAAAATTATTGTGAAAATAACATGCAATTTCTTCCATGTTTTTGTGGACATTTGCAATATTATTATAATTATCCCTTATCACTTACATCGCAATATTATAAGCCAAAAATGAAAAGACAGACGAAAATAACAAAACATATTTCATGGTCCATCAAGAACATATTATGTGCAGTGGCATATACCATAACTAGAATAATCACTGATTATTGTTTTGTCATTTTATGAGCTTTTAAAGTGAACAGGCCCAGATATTTCAGAGCTGTGGCCTAAACCAAATAGATGTAAAGCTCCACTGAAACTAGGGGGCGCCTTGCAGAGAAATGGAAACGCTGCTCCTATCCGATTCTATCCTATCCTGTCCTATCCTATCCAATGCTAGGTTTCAGGACCACTCAGACTAATTGATAGATATATATGCCTCTATGCTCCAACTAGAGACATCAGTGAGACTGTAAACTGTAGGAGGCAGCATGCACAACGCAAGCAGAAGATGCAGTCAGCAGAGACAGAGAGCAGTGCTGGGATTCCAACCGCCAGCACTGAACACATGAGGCATAAATGCATTCCATCGCTATCCTAGTGTGAAGGGCTAATGCATAATTCTGTATTTAATGATCCATTCTATTTACATTTTTAAAAGTTTACATTTTTGGACTGTGTCCTTACTGCCAACTTTGCTTGAAACAAATCCTAAACTACAGCTACTACTTTACCATGAAACAAATGGCTTTAACTTCTGGGGAAATCGGGTGGGTACTTTTTACTTTTTTAACATAAGTGTGCAGCTATCAGTTTAATTAGTAAATTTATATAATTATTTAGTCAGATACCAGTATTAGCCTATGACAAATAAGATAGTAATAGTAGTAATACTAGCAAAACCCAGCAAAACTATCCTGTCTTTGCTTTCGCCTATAATATAGACCAGCAATAAAATAAACATGCACACACATTCATAAGCAAACATGTGTTGTATATAACAGTATAGCAGAATAAACTGATAAAATTTTGTGGGTCACCCCAACTATGGCTGCTGTGTGTACAGGCAAGCTTACAAGGCAGAGTACAAATGAGCATCCAGGCCCTTTTTATAAGAGGTTACACTACAATAATCAGGTAAGAGCAATTAAAAGAATCCAGAATGCCTTTTTGGAGAGGTAACCCTTCAATGATTCAAGGAGCATGATGCTGCGAGGCCCCCATTGGGATTGTCTAAAGTCTAAGCCTTCTATTGTTGCTAGACGACCAGTTTCACCGTATAGCCCATGACTCACACAAAGGAGCGATGACAGCAGCCAGGAGAGACCTGCTCTTCTTAGTCATCCATAATAATAAACCACTCCAATCACCAATATGCGGGAACTCACCTAGTGCCTACATGATTTTGATTGGGCACCTGATGTAAATCTAGTGTAAAAAGGAGGTGTGGGGGGGGGGGGGGGGTTGGGGGGGATTGCATGTACAGCGATTAGTGTTTGTCCTCTATGTGGTGGGGGCAATGTCATGGTAATTTGAAAATCAGTTTGGAAGATATCCAATGCACAAGTAATATCTTGTGGAAATTCTGCTGACGCTTACACCTTTTATATGCTTCTGAGATCTGCACAGAGAAAGGATACACCTCTCCACTTGTCACTATAATATCAACGGACAGAGAAGGTGGGGAAATTTGGCCTCTTATTACAAATTGGATCAAATCATTTCCTGAACTGACACACTTTGGGTGAACTGCTATATGCTCTGCCCTACATATCCTTGATAAATCAGTTGTATCCATGCCAAACTAGACCAATCTCACAATTCATTGTGCATCAAGTTCATTACTGGAAGGTAAGGTGCAAGACCGGTCTTACCAAGACCACAAGCACAGTTTTTGCATTCTTGGTATTGAGATTCACCCTCTGTTCATGAGCCATGACATTCCGGCTTGTGTTCTACAGATCAGGACCTCCTAAAGAGTGAACAGATTGGACTTGGTTCACTAGTCAAAGCTTCACTTTTCACAATGGCTAAAACTTCCTGGGTCATCTGCAGCAGAAATTACTACTTTAGCACCATTCTCATGCAGGTACCATGTTCCAGCACTGCAGACCTTCGCTGCACTGCCTGATTCCTCCAGCTGCATGTTTCAGCTCTGAGGACCTTTGCTGAGCTACACTCCTCTCCTCACTTGTGTTCCAGTCCAAGGGAACAAACCTGCCTCCAGCTACATGTTTGAGCACTGAGGACTTTTGCTGCACTGCCTAGTTCCTCCAGCTGCATGTTTCAGCTCTGAGGACCTTCACTCCTCTCCTCACTACGTGTTCCAGTCTGAGGATCAAACCTGCCTCTTGCTGACTGTTCTAGCACGGAGGGTATGTACAGTTGGCTTCTTTCCACTGAAGGTTGTGCCAGACAGTGGAATTCTTCTCTTGTGACAGTTCATTCAGCCCAGAGCAGAATGTAAATATATCTAACCAAACCTCTTCCCCAGAGACTGTGGCTATCAGCTTAAGCATTGTTGCTAGTATCTGAAGTGTTTCATAAATGCTGTATGCAGTTCTACTCATCCAGCCTATTTATACAAGGACACTAATTTCACCTCATCCTAGTAAGGGTTACCCTGCAGTTTCCAACACCCACCTTGCAGTTTCTTTTTCAATTTTCAGTTTGCTTTGTTTACCTGATTGCTGTCATTTGGGCACCAGTGAATTAATACAGCTTATTTATTTAATTCATTTCACCCATTTTACACTACTCCATTAATTTAATTTATTTATTTACTCTATATTTAATAATTATATATTTGGTTCTTTTCATTGTTATTCATCTTTAGAAGTCCGTAGTTCACACAGCATTCATTACTTCACCAGCAGTCATTAGTATCATTTTATTGCTGATGCCAATAAAACTTGTTTATTACAACTGTGTCCTTCTGTTTAGAAACAAAAGCTCTGAAGGTTTATTTAAAATCTCATGGTTACAAAATGGTTACAAAATTGCCCTGCGATCCTGGGTTGTTCTCCGCCTCGTGCCCGTAGCTTCCGGGATAGGCTCCGGACCCCCCGCGACCCTGAACGGATAAGTGGGTTGGAAAATGGATGGATGGTTACAAAATTTAACTCATTCAAACTTAATTTAAACACTTATCCAAGTAATTCTAATTGACAGTACATCCTCTGGATCAGTGTTTCTTAGCCCAGTCCTCGGGGGCCCACAGGAAGTCCGTGTTTTCACTCTCACATCTCCCTGTAAGACAGTCCACATTTTTCCTCCCTCCCAGTTCCTGGTAGGAAATAGTGGTAGGAGTAAAAACCTGGACTGTCTGTGGCTCCCTGAGGGCCGGATTGGGAAATACTGCTCTAGATCATCTTTATAGTTAAAGTGAAATTCCATGGCTGGCACCCTGAGGTAAAAAGGAGCAGCTCAGCACGACCTTACGTGGCACTGCTATATACTGAACATGTATGAGTTAATGCAATACAAGGACATACTGACTACCAAATGAAATATGTGACCTTTCTAGACATTATGAATGTGCAAGACGGCTTAGGAAAAGTATGCTATAAACTTCAAGGATAAAGCATGAATAAATCCAGAATTTTTGTCAGTAAATGAGCAGGTTCTTCAAAATACCAAACGTAACACATCACATATAATATAGATGTAAGCAGTGCATACAATTTAGTTACACTCTAACCAATAAAAGTATAATTACTCAGGTTGATTTATTTCACTTTCTTCTGATACGTTTCATCTTGCCATGGTCCATAAACATAAAATAAATATGAAATGAATCATCATGCAAAAAAATTCTTATTGCAGTTCTGGGAAAAAATTAGACGATGAATTATCATACATATAAATGCAGATTATGCAATAAAAGATATTTACATCCTAAAGAATAAACTATTTTGAAATATCCTTATGCATGCTATGGCATATAATTACATAATCATCTTGGACTATAATAGATTGCAAGCATGGCAGCCACTACATTTTTACGTGTCTTTCCATAGAACAGAACGATGATGGAGCTGTATTGCACCTCTTAGATGGGTCATGTTAGCATTTCAAGGAAGCTTAAGCTTTTAATATATCAGGGAATGATTATACAGCCCTGAATTTAAGTAGAGAACTGACGTTAGCCTACGTGTTCAGTACACCCAGACCTGCAGCTGTTTGGGTGGTGTGCCTTTGGTTTCTAGGTGATCCACATTTTGTAATAGTCAGGCTGTACACTTGTATAATCCTCAGGCACTCTGTTACCATTGGGACATAAATGACTGTTTTAGGCCTGAAAGGCTGCTTGTAAAAGAAAGGCAGGAACTGGAAAAAGATAAAAAAGCGTAAGGTGCAGTATGGAGCTGGGAAATCACATGGCATTATAGACGAGAAGGACGGGCAGAAATTCTGGTCACAGACCTCAACAAGGAGCTGGGTTGGGAATATAAATACAACTAAAACTGCTAATTACTGAAACAAGGAAAAGGACTTCAAGACCTAACAGTGTGCTAATTTCCCTGGTTGCTAAAAAAGCCCTTTGAGAATCGTGACTCCAGTGAATGCAAAATGTGAAGCCATTTTCTAACTATAAAACAACTATAAAAAAACTATAACCTAAATATGAAAAAGAAAAAAATCAGCATTATAAAGCAACTCATGGTCTTAGCCTATATACAAGCTACTTGTCATTTCATATTTTCAAGATAAATCTACAAAACAAGCCAAATATTGGCTTTTGTCCAGAATTAGGGCACCAAAACACACTGCCAAATTAGGTAAAATCCATTATCTTTTTCCTTAAAGTCTTACACTGACCACAGTAGGGTATTTGACGAGAGTCAGTCACAGCCAACTTCCCGTGAATATCACAAGTGTCCTTCTTTGGGTCAATGATCTCATCAGACTGCTACTTACACAGTTCAGAGTACATAATGCAATAAATCAGGCAGCTAAATAAAGCTGAATAAGAAGCCACCCCTGAGGGATCCTGCCAATAACCAGCCATTAAATCATCAAATTGTCAGAAGAATTGTTTTTTTTTTTTTTTTTAACACTGTGAGTTCCAGGCAAACAAAAATCCTGACCAAGCACACAGAGGATTGCCAATTACTGCTAAAAAAAAAAAAATAATAATTATAAAAAAATTAAAATACATTTTTTTATTATATATTTTATTGTGTGTGTGTGTGTATATATATATATATATATATATATATATAAATGCTAAAATCATAAATTTACATTTAGCCTTCTTTAAAAACCATATACATAAAATGTTATTTTTCAACATGTTTTCTATCTTTATTAATTTTTACTTCTGCGTTTTTAAAGTCCTCTATCAAGCTTTAAGATTCAAAATCTTTATTGTGGAACAGTTGCATTGGAATGCTCAGGTGTTTAGGCTCACTTGAAATTACGAAAGTCTAAAGACAGTCCAAAACAATTAAACATAGTGCCAAATGATAGAGGTGATGCAAAAACAATACAAAACAGGGTAAGTGCAGTGACGTTGCATGGGCCATGGATATGACTGTAAGCCAATCATTGTGACCAGAATGATCAATTCTGATCTTTCAGGTTATATTGTTGTCAAAAGCACCTCAGATCATCCAATAATGTCAACTTTGCTTGAAATATGAAATTTCTCCATTTCGTAAATACTCTACAATATGTACTCAATCATCTGCCTATAAATGTGCAAGGTTTCAACAACAATACAACAAATCAAAATTAAGGAACCCTCCTTACACCAGAGGTAGCTCTAACTGTGTCTAAATTGAATAAAACTGAATAAAACACTATACATAATTAAGCCATCTTTTACCGTGCGTTAAGGAAATATTTCTGTTTTGGTACCGGTTTATCAGTAGAAATTGTACATAGATTTAAATACTTATTGGGCTCATTAAGGCAGGGAAATAGGATGGAACGAAACACTGCATACACACGACTGCCCAGAGATTGACTTTGATAACCCTGCCTTAGAGTTTTCCCCTTTCCACAAATGATTTTCTTTTATCTAAAATAAAATAAATAGAGGAAAATGAAATATTTTATGGATCGTTGCTTCTTCATAAATACGTTGAATAGTGCTGTTAAGCACTGGGAGGCTTGATTGGTGGGTGGAATATCATTATCTACTTTTCTGGCAAGACATTGATGTTATTTTGACTGAAATGGGAATTTAGTGGTTTAAAGTAAGACCATTTATTATTTCTTTTGCTTTCTTTTAGCCTCTTACAGTATCATACCTTCAGTTATGAGAGTATGATTAGAAAAAAGTGGGATGCATATAAATCAGGGAAATATTTTACTTACAAAAAGTATTAGCTGTTAGTACAGAACTCCATACTCAGTGCAATAGAATATCCTGTGAAAAAATACTGAATATTATTAGTTTTAGACACACCAGTTGATTATTCTCAAATTAGGCTGTAGGTATTATAAGAATCTCTTCTAAGGTTTGAGTTATTGCATGGGCAGTATGGAACTGATGTCATGCCTAATTGTGGTTGCCAGTTGTATCATTTAGGTCTCTGCCTTGTGCTCTGACCCGTTTTGGATTGCTGATGTCACCTGTTTTCTGACCCTAACCTGCCATTCGGAATAACTGTTATGAATTATGTTTTTTGCTGACCTGAATTTGCTCTGCACTTTGGATCTTTGGACTGATTCATTACATATGTTTATTTGCATCAGTGTTCGTCAGTTTGTTAAAAAGCTCAAACAAAATTTTACTCTTATGGTTATTCTAGTAAATTAAAACTCTTATTCTTGTAAGTAGTACAAGTAATGTTCCTGCAGCTGAAGAAAAATAAAAATGGGAATCTTTCTTAAAACAGTATTTTGTCCTCAAAATCAATAATGCTATTTTTGCAAAATAATATGCAAACATTTTGCTGGCAAGCTGGTAGTTAACAATGGAATGATATAATTTTTTATATTGTTGTGTTTAATAATAATGGATGTTCTTCGCGACCATTATAACAACATGACAACAATGGGTGTTTTTCGGACTCATTACTGTTAGTCCATAGAATTCCCGTGCCATTGCAAGAGCTTCTCCTTTATCAAGCAGTGGGAAATGCGGAGACTGCCGGGACTGCAATGCATGTATTTCCTGAAGTATGGACATTTGCTGAGGCTGATTGCAATCATATTCCTTGCAACAAAGGGCTAAAAAAACTTTTGTGTGTGAGACTGAAAACTGGAGAGCATGCTAACAGAAAAACTGCATAATTGTGGACTGATTGCATAGAAATGAACTCACATTCATAGTTTTCTGCTGTTTCAGTGGTTGGCAATAAATATAACAAAAAATAATTTGTACTGTCTATTTTATGTACATGAACGGTTGCTCTGGCAATCCCAATTCTATGCTGTATATGTAATAAATGCAAGAAAAATGATCATGCTATTGTTTATCACCATATGCATACTGTCTTCAAATACAATGTTTATTTTTAGGAAATTGTATAATGCAGTACAGAACTGATGAGAGTCTTATTGTTATTTTTCATTCATTCATTCATTCATTCATCCATTCATCAGAAAACAAAGGATTCTAAAATATTAAGAATTAAGTACAAAATTAGCAAATGTATCCAATAACAGCTTAATTTAATTTATTAATTTAAACAATTTGCACATATATTCCAAATAGCTGTGAGAAAATTAAAAACTGTGAGATTTTTTGTTCTTGTTTAGCAATTGCTTTGATTCAAAGATATACAAATTACAAACAAATACAAATTTGACTCATTAATATAGCTGCATATTTTCCTGAGGGAAATCAGTCTGTATGCTCAAAGTGATTACAACTGAATAAGTAGTAATCTGATTAGATCAGTGACCCAAGAATGAAGAACATTTGCAATTTTTACAGGAAGTTAGCCTCGACTAATATAGATGTTATAATCACTAAGTTTTAATTTCCTAATGTGAAGATTATGAACCTGAAAAACATTTTTGCAGTGAAAAAACATTGTATCCCTTTTTAAAAAGGCATCTTTAAGGAATAGGCATTTACAGAACAGCTTTCAGTTGTATAAAAACTAAAATGAATACTATGAGTGTTTTCAAAATGTCACATTGAAATGTCAAGCTCTGTACTGGTTCTTTTTTGCATGCTGGTGTTTACACACACTCAGTTACAATGATGTCATAAACTTTCAGCACTTCACAGTGACTCTGTTTGGGTACTCTATGTAATAGAGCTGTGAAATTAGGCCTGGGGAGTTAGTGTAAGTGGGAAAACCCCCTTGGAGATAACAAATCTGAAACCCAAATTTAATTTTTCAACTTTAACTACAGATGACATGAAAATGCAGCAGTGCTCAGAACAGCAATATGTGGACTGCCTGGAGAGTTAGTAGCAACATACTGTAGAAGCATAATTGTGTTTCATTCTCTACTGATAAGGCAACATTTACAGTTTTCCCTGATTTTGTCTGAGACGTCTCAGATGGCAGAATCTCTTGTCATCAAACCATAAACCATTTCCCAAGATAACTCCTCAAATAGCTGGGTAAATCACTGAGATAAAGTTCAGAGGAACAGATACCAGTACCTGTAACACGTATGCATCATTTACGGACATTTATGGACACACACAGTGCTTACAGAAAGTCTTGACATGCTTGTTCAATCCTGAAATAATGTTTCTAAAATATTGGTTCCATAACAAAATTCCACTGACAAGCAGTGTTTAACATATCTGCGAATATGTTCCGCACAGACATTTTATTTTTATTACGTATCATAAAGTTTTTGACTGACTCATTCAGTTCTGTTCTTGGCATTTTGTTATTAATTGCAACTGTGCTCCTAATGGGATACTAAACGCAAATGTTTGGTGTTTTATATTATTGCAAATGAGACTGTTTGTTACTGAACTTTTTAACTCAGAACAGCTCTTTTATAGCACTATAATTTGGGTTTCAATGTACTACTACTTGAAATGAATTCTTTAACTACAACCCCAAATCAGAAAAAGTTGGGATGGAATGGAAAACGCGAATAAAAAAAGAAAGTAGTGATTTCTAAATGCACGGTGGTGCAGTGGGTAGCACTGTCCCCTCACACCTCTGGGACCAGGGTTCAAATCCGGCCCAGTTCCATGTGTGTGGAGTTTGCATGTTCTCCCCGTGCCGT
>JAODKL010000002.1:7215906-7229386 GCA_026780765.1 Petrocephalus schoutedeni
GCTTCCGGGATAGGCTCCGGACACCCCGCGACCCTGAACAGGATAAGCGGGTTGGAAAATGGATGGATGGATGGATGATTTCTATATTTACTTTGACTTGTATTTCATTGCAAACAATACAACAGCACATTATTTAATGTGTTCCTCATGAATTTTAATGTTTTTCACAAAATAAACACGTATTCCAATTTTGGTTCTTGCAAAGCATTTCAAAAAAAGTTGGGACAGTAAAGCATTTACCACTTTGTAATTTTGCCATTCCTTTTCACGACACTTAAAAGACATGTAGGGACACACACACACACACACATTTGTATTCCTATCCTTGTGGGGACTCTCCATTCATTTGTCTGGGAAATGGGAATAGGTTGTTTTGAAGAGCTCAGTGGATTCGAGCATGGTGCTGTCATAGGATGCCACATTGGGATAAGTCGGTTTGTGAAATTTCATCACCGCTAGATAGTGGTATTATTGTAAATTGGAAGTGTTTAGGAACAAGGAAAACTCAGCCACATAGTGTGAGGCCATGTAAAGTAACAGAGCATGGTCCCTGTGTGCTGAATCACATGGTGTATAAAAGCACCAGCGCTTTGTTGACTCAGTAACTGCGGAGTTCCAGACTTCCTCTGACATTAACCCCCGCACAAAAAAGGTGCACCGAGAGCTTTGTGGAATGGGCTTCCATGGCCAAGCTGCTGCATCACCAAGCACAATGCCAAATGTCATATGGAGTAGTGTAAAGCATGCCACCACTGGACTCTGGAGCAGTGGAAACACTTTGCTATCTGGCAGTCTGCATTGTGCCAACTGCAAAGTTTGGCGGAGGAGGGATAATGGTATAGGATTGTTTTTGAGGGGTTTGTTTTAGAAGTGAATAGCACTGATTATCTCATTACAGTGGCACTTGTGAAGTGCTATTTTATATTAGGCAAGTCAGTTCCTGAAGTTTAAGTGTTGAAAGCAGGACAAATGGGCAACTGTAAGGATCTGAGTGACTTTGACAGAGACTAGGTTCAGAGCATCTCCAAAACAGCAGATCTTGTGTGGTGTTTCTGGAATGCAGTGGTCAGTACCTACCAAAAGTGATCCAAGCAAGGGTAAATGGTGAACAAGCGATTAGGTTGGGTGGGGTTGTCACTGAATAATAGCCCATCTTTGATTCCACAGGAAAGCTGCTGTAGCACAAATTACTGAAAAAGGTAATGCTGGCTATGATATAAAAGTGTCAGAGCACACAGTTCATCACAGCTTACTGCATATGGGGTGCGTAGCTGCAGACCAGTCAGGGTGCCCATGCTGATCCTGTCCACTGCCAAAAGTGCCTACAATCGACGCATCAGCATCAGAACAATAGAACAATGGAAGATGGTGGTCTGATGGGTCACGTTTTCTGTCGCATCATGTGGACGGCCGTGTGTGTTGTTTGCCTGTGGAAGAAATGGCACCCGGATGCACTATGGGAAGAAGGCAAGCCGATGGAGGATGTGTGGTGCTCTGGGTAATGTTCTACTGGGATACTGGGTCCACGTCTTGAGGGGTCAGAGCTGGTGTTGTGGAATGAGGAGGACGTACACAATATTAGGCAGGTGGTTTTAATGTTATGGCTGATGGCCATATATATACCATCCTAAAAAAGTCCCTCCACATTTTGTAATAGGCTGTACTACAGTATAAACTGTAGTTAAAAAATCCTTAAGAAATATATTAGGGTCCCTTGGTTCCGTTGCACCAGGAACATGCATATATTACAATGATTTCTGCTCAGCAGTACTTGTTAACATAATATTAGTCTTTTAGATATGCGTCCTTTTACATGTAGGAAGTGGTCTATTCTGGACCTCTGCCATCACTGAGAAGGCAGGTAGATTCAGGTGCAGGAAGACCTTGTTCCATACGAGCTGGTGGTCCTTGTGAAACACAAAGCACTTCCCAAGCAGTAGGTAAATACTGCCAGAACATTGTGCTTATTGTCCTGTTAGGAAGTCCCAGTGGGTAGCTTGACCATTTCTGTGTGACTGCTTGTGAATAGAGAGAGGGAGAGAGAGAGATAGTGGGGAGGTATTCTTTAATTATTTTTCCTCTAATTTGCTAGTGCATGGTTCTCTTGCTTTACACACATGAATGCGCATAATCTTCAGTGTACTGTGAATGCCTCCAATACCAATCTAGTTATACTGTCAATTGGGATTTCTGTTGTGTTGCACAAATCCCTCTCTCTGTCTCCTAGGAGCAGTCCGTTTCGGAATGTCCCCTGGGGGTATACACTAAGATTGGCAGAGCACATTAACCCCTTTGTATATGTCTGTGTGTGTACATATCTGTGCTCTTTATTCCTTTAAGTACAAAACATGGCAATTATTTCTATTCATGCAATGATTTAGCATTAAGACATCAGGAGCTTTAAGTATTGCTCAAGCACCAAGAAAGCTTTGTTTGGATATTACTTAAAATACTGACCTGGCTTTCAATGGTCCTTCAACAAGCTATCCACTTCAGTCATAGTACTTACATTGTAGTGTAAAGTCTACCACCTTTATTATGAGAAGTGTAGTGATTAAGACCCTATCTGCATAAGCCATACCATGCATGGCTTGATACCCTGTAGACCAGATATCAGTCCATGAATGAGAATTTACAGACTGACTAAAGGTAAATTTATAGTCAACGTTTCACTACTAAACCAAGTGATAAAATGCAAATGAAGAATATATGCACGCACAAGCATGCAGCTGGGACTATTTAAAACCTGCAGCCACAAAGGCAGCAACATATTTGCTGAGCCTTTGTGCTACTGTTTTGCAGTTTGTTGTAGGATCATCAACATTAAGTTTTTTTTTAGAATTCACTTTCTGTGTCACTGCAGAGTAAGCATAGCAGTGTTAGAAATATATATATATATATATATATATATATATATATATATATACAGTATATATATACGTATATATATATCATTAATTCATGTTTTTTCTTGCCCGCATTGTGTGGCATTGCGAAAGACCTCTGGATTATTTCTGACTCTCACCTGATAAGCAGCAAGTGTTGACCAGAGTGACACACACATCTACATTATCCAGAGTGAGTTCTGTGAGATGGCCTGCCATTCAGATGGGCCTTTGTGCTCTCTACAAATTATGGTATCATTCATTTGATGCACTTCATTTTCATGCAGTGCGTAGAAGCAATTGTCTGCTATTTGGAAAAAAAAAAAAAAACACATTCTGCTGCAACAGGGACAACGAAGACAAAAAAGGCACAATCTACTCTCTATGGCTGATGTGAGACGGCTTACTTAGATTAAACAAATAATTACATAGTAGACATTAATATATTCATTTGAATCAATGTTTTCAGGTATACTATGTGTATTAAATTTTTATTGCATTATGTATATTTAATTTCCACTAAAAACAATGTCTTTTTCCTGACAAGCATATATTGTGGCATCGGTTTTACAAACCAGTCCAAATTAATAAAATTTAAAAGCCAGCCATGTTAGTTATTTTTGTTGTTGTGTTGTTGTTATTGTAAATATTGTAGCTCAGATGTTTCATCAGTAATTAAGGAAAATATTTTTGCTTGAAACAGTAAAATGAAGTTGAAGTATTATCATTTCAAATACAGATTACACAAAATATAATTTCATGATTACCCTCGTGAGCTCCGATATATGTGTTGATTTGCTGCAAAGCTAATTTAGGCTTCATTTTAGTCACTTTGACTAATACTAAATTATTGTACCGAGGCCACCCAAGCATGGATGGATGTGCTTCCTTTATCTTTCATTCTTTGTGTGTGTGTGTATATATATAGGGGAGGGGGAATGGAGAATGCAGCTTAGGTCATGGATGGTTTTCCAAGGTTTAATAATAATGGTAACATAAAAACAATGACACTGCAACCTTGGTGCTGAATTTTCTGCATGCAATGCACCTCACGAGGGAGCGATAGGCACACACATCCCTGAGCACAGATACAAAACCTAATCTGCTTACACTGAGGAGAGGGTCCCAGCTTTAAATGTTCTTATTCACTAGGGTGGTGCTATCTGTGCCCTTCATGACTATTGTACATCACATACCCATCCACTGAACGCAGTCTCAACTTCCATTAAATGTCAGTAAGTGGACAAGCCTTGCATCTGTTGGTAAACAGAAATTTCATTTATTTTATAATTGTGAAAATATAATACAATACAAAAATGTAAAGTATCCCATATTACATTTTCTATGGAATTGTTGCTCTATATGGGCTCGTCTTCATTTTGGGGCTATTCTTATAAAGTCAATAGGAATAATCCATGGTTGACAGTAATAAAAATACCCCAAAGAATCTGAGCTGTTGTGTGTAAAAGGAGTTTTATGTTCCTCTCCTCTCCTGAAATAATCTGAAGATGCTAGTGTGGAAAAGCAATGTACATTTTCATATTAAAAATTCATATTAAAAAAGTATTGATTCAACCCACAGTAGCAAATACAGTTGCTTTTTTCATATTTAAAACATTTCAGTAGTAAATGTACATGTCACCATCCATCCATTTTCCATAACCACTTATCCTGTTCAGGGTTGCAGCCTATCCCTACGGGTGCGAGGCAGTGAACAATCCAGGATGGGGGGCCAGCCCATCATAGGGCTCATTCGCACAACATAAACTTACTGTAAAATAATATTCGACTTATTTATGGGAAAATGTGACTGCCATAAAATGTCAGGCCAGTTGGTTCAATTAAATATTTTAGCGCTCTCCTTAGAGATATGATATATGATTCATTCTTTAGAAAAAGGCAAATTGGCTTTTCATACTTAGAGACATCGGAAAAAAAGCATAAAAGTTATAAATAATTTCAAAGAAGTTTACTTGATTGCATGGGTTCTACCGTTTGGATTAAGAAAAATTGTGCATTTTTTTCAGTCTAACTTTCAATTATAAGAACTTCTACTGAATTGGAAATATTTATAATTTCCGCACAGGCAAACAATTACTTTTTTTATTAATCATTTTCTAAAGCATTCTGTAAAATAATATTTTAAATCTTTGAATGCAAATTTAATTGTTCATTCACTTCACCAATCCAGGATAATTAAAAGATACAATTATGAAGCTGAACTTCTTTGCCATTAGTAAAGTCAAAAGAATGGAGGTGCCAAATTCTATGGCAAGCTATCACAGCACCGGGAGATCTTGCGAAAAAAATCCACTTTGATTGTGATTCCTAGGATCCACTCTAAGAATACATACACACAGCCCCAGCTGCTTTATTGCTCTTCAACAAAATATGAAGACATTATTATTCATATATATATAATATACTAAATAGAGGGCAGCTGGGTGAATGTGTCACAAAGCTATGGTGCTCTTGGCCATGGCAATCCGCTGCAGGCCTGTGAGTTTTTAGGTGGAAACTGGTTGTTCCTCATCTTAAAAGTTATGTGAGAAGTTCCTGAGCCAACCCCTGGAGCCTTGTGTAGAACCTGCAGTACAGCTCAAACTTGGGGGTGTGGAACACTGATTCAGTAGACGGGGCAACTGGGGGCACAAACCACTGGAAGGTGAGTTTGGCATTCTTGGTCTACTCAACACATTCTGGCTTATTCTTCCAGGTGAGATCTGAAAGGATATAGATATAAGCATAAAGCAGTGCCAGGAAGGCCAGTACTTGGATCTTTCTGAGACTGAGACCTGAGATCCAGATGGCTTTGACTTTCCAGGTTAATTGAGTCCTAGTAGGCACTTTGTAGAGTTGCATAGTCATGTTGGGTGGCAGGATTGCAGGTACACATTGCAGGGGGCCTCAAAGCCAGGCTAGTCCCTCTCCAGTAGGAAGGGTGCTAGTAGGTCAGGGAAGATTCCAATAAGCTCCTGCCTCACTGGTGGTTCCCAATCCCAGCTGGATTTGCACCATGCAAGATAGTGGGGAAAACAGGTTGGCCCTGAAAGATCCATTAGCTAGCTAGCCAGCATTTGGCCAGTGAGCATGGGCTTGTCCTGGGGATATGGTTCAGTCAAAGGCGCCAACCACCTCAGTGGGGGGTTGTTGTGGTTACTTGGCAGATGAGTTTCCACACAGCAGTAGTGCCAGTCTATGAGGGAGGTCCCACATGTTGGCATCAGCGTCACCACCTACTGGCATCCTCCACCAACATGGCAAGGATGCATGGGAGACAAGAGCGCAAGCAGAAACCCAGGGAGGGGTGAAATGTGTTCAGAAGATATAGGTAAATACATCTAGACTGTGTGATAGTCCCAAGCTCCTTTTGATGCACTTCACTCCTTGTGGCTGACCTGGAGGGAACCCTGTATACCATTCTGTTCACCAAATACTGTTCTCAGAATAATTCTTCTTAATGTAGAAATGCTCAACCTCATGTTCAACATTGGTAAAAAGTCTTATGTATATGTCAGTACTTGACTTTTTAAAGATTGACTGATGCAGTAAAATGTATACTTACTAAACCAACCATTTGTCTATCTATTTATAAACAAAACATATAGTACATACTAAATACTTAAATAAGTGCTTGTCCAACAGACTTAAAAAGTATAGTTCTCAGAGGACCAGATTTTTATCTCTAAAATAAAAGGTCAAGAGATTTTAGTCCTTTTTTTTCTCCACACACACAGAGTTCAGTACTATGTGCCTGTGACTCTTTCTCCTCAACCGGGGAGAAACAAAATTTTGATCTGGATTTTTATTATCTGGACCTGAAATGTCCATCTCTGGTCATACGATAAGCATTATGCACAAAAGCAGAGTATCTTACAGGAAGGTGTATAGCACCTTAATTAGTGTAGATCATGCATCCTTACCAGATAATTTTAATTATTCCCGACTGCAGAGCACAGTATATGAATGCTGTATAATATCTTAAATAGTAGATGTATAAAAATGATCACAGTGCATACTAATCAGAAACACTGGACATTTTTTAGGAGAGTATGAAGTAGTCCTGAACAGTAAGAAATGGGAAAAATTTGGTCTTATGGGAAATGTAAGGCGGTCTGTGGCTCTGTATGAGGTGGTATGAGGCTCTGCGGGTTAATTCTCTGTATCCGTGATCAGAAAGTCGACAGTCCAAATCCCACGGGCCACAAAATGTTTTCACCATCGGGTCCTAGAGCAAGGCCCTTATCCTTGCCTGGGCCAGAGACTGGCTGACCCCGCCTTCTCACTTATGTGTCGCTTTGGATAAAAGTATCCCAAATGTTTTAACATCAAATATTTGGTTTGTTGTTTTTCAGGCATAGTACCTTTTAATTTATTTAGGATATGCAACATACAAGAATATACTTCTTGTATATACTATATATTTATATACTATATTATTTAAGAATATACTATATTTATTGTGCATTTATAAGGCAATGCAACAATTATCAGAAATGGTCAAACACTTTGTAACCATCAGCTAGAATAATTATGCTACAATGGGTATTTTATATATACAATGTGGTTGAAACTGTGCTGTTTGAGACAATCTTTTAACAAAAGAGTGGTGGATTTACAGATGGATTATGCACATTATGGATGGATTATGCACATTCACTTAATTTGTGGATCTCAGTCATGGGGGCGTATGTAAAGTTATGACAAGTGCATGTGATAATGTGTTCTCACTTGTATGACTATGTCTCTGTAATATAGGTTTTTTTTATGGATGATGTATGTCATACCACACTTTGTGTTAGTCATTTAATCTTTTCAGCATTCTGTCAGTAAGCCTCTAGAAATTAGAGAAGTTGAAAGGAAGAAGGTAGAAATCCCTGACCATTTATGAGTCACTTAAAGATTTTTTATAATCATTACCCTTGCAAAAATGTAAATAGATGCACCACTAAAATACATGCCTTTCCATGACAGCACTGTAGCAGCAACTGAAGTTATGGGCGTGTCTATAAATAACAGCTATTTAAACGAGGGCTTGGGACCACAAGTCCATCAAGGTTTAGCCAAATTACATTATCATTGTCTAGCAGAGAATGCTTCAGCATACCACTAATTCCATTTTACTTTCAAAAACCTTATTACCTGTTTTATTTTTGTTACCATTTGAAGACCCCAATGAAATAACACGTATCTCTTTATTTTTGTGCTGCTTTTTTTCCCTTTTATGGGAGTGCCAAGTGGCCTTTAAATTAGACTCAAGATAGTCAGAACAGCAGCGGTGAGCAGAAGCTGGCAGTGTAATTAGAGGTGACACATCTTGCTTTCGCTGGGATTCAGCTGATTTAAACCAAAAAGCCAATAAGTCTAATTACTAATGTATGAATTTCATTAGGGCTCCATTTCAAGTACAGCGTATGTCTGCTGCTGCTCTGCTGTGGGTGTAACGTGTGGAATTTGCATAAAATGCATGATAGTTTGCAGTGTTTGCACCAACTTGTTCATTTTTTTCACCAGAAAATAATTTGTTAATCATTGAAATGTTTTACCTCTTTGTGTCAATGTGAAGTAACCCATTCCTGTTTATCCAATAACAGTCTTCAATGCATATAAAAATATACCATAATCTGCATGCATAAGCTCCCGGACAAAGAACACTTCAGTAAGTCTTGTTCACCTTGTTTCTTTTTTATTGATAGCATTAATAGGCAGATAATTTAATGATCATTCACTTATTTGTTTGTTACTTGTTTACAAAGGGCACACATGCCATTGATATTGCCCCACTGGAACATGAAGTAATTACTGAAGGCTGATTATCATATAAATAACATCATTGGCATTGTGAACTGGATAAAGTATAAAAGAAGCTTAATGATGAATGCATTTTGAAGAAATTAATAGTTGAGTGAATAATGAAACAAAGCATTGTGGTGTAAAATGTTTTCAAAATAGATACCTTATAATAGCTATATACACAGAAAACACAATGAAATGTATAACAACTTGGGGGCAGAGTGCGGCTCAGCAGGCTAAGCTCTGTGCCTGTGATTTGAAAGTCACCAGTTCAAACCCAGCCTTGGCATGTCTGTGGGCCCTTGAGCAAGGCCCTTAACACATATACCCAGCTCCCTGGGTGCTGCACATGGTGGCTGCCCTTCACAGCCAAGCTTACTCTCATGGAAAGCAAGGTTGGGGGAGGTGCGGAGACAGTTTCCCCACAGGGATATATATAAACATGATCATTTTGAATTGGTAAGAATTTATGTAGCTGCCTGATGCAAATTGATGCCTAACAACTTCAGCAGCTATAATAGAATGTGTCCCGAGTTTCAGAAGGAAATCACTGCTGCTTCTAATGAATGGGACGAGAAGGACACAGTGAATGGACGGCTGACCGTGTTTCTTTTGACACCGGAGTGGGTCAGGAGCTGCCAGAACCTGGCCCTGTGTCCTGAGCATCCTGCTCAAAGGATAACGATGCAGAGCAGCAAATCCATACTGGCCACAGTAAAAGATAAGTAATGTTTCATTTGAGGTAACCCGTAGAAGGCGGTTTGGAGCTAATTATTCTAATTACTCCCTTCTTAGATGACTAGCAGTTTGTAAAATTGCTCTAAAGGACATAGACATGAATGCGATGACAAGTATGTTCATTATTTACTAATAGTTTACATTAATACTTAACTTTGGTTAAGATTAAACTTATTATTCCTTGCTAAATATTGTGCTCCATTTAAGTATAAAAAATCTGAAAAAGATAACTTGTTATATAAAATTTAGTTTTTTCGATTTTTGCATCCAATTTGTACCCCCAGCACAGCAAATAAGATCCCTCCTCCTCTTGGGAAATTTAACTATGGGGGGGGGGGGGGGGGGGCGCCCCAGATTTCTTCAGTGGGCTGATCCCCCCCAAGGGTCAAATCCTAGATTCGGCCCTGATCAGCACCAAGCAGGCTACTTTCCTCACTGCTGGCCTCAGTAAGAGCCAATGGGCCATGGCTAGCAACCACTGATTGCCCCAATCAGGAAGGAGGAGACTCTTCCCTTGCTGGGCTTAAAACAAATGCTGGGGGGACTCCATAGGGACGGGAAAAGAAGCCAGTTGCTCCAGTAGGTGGCTACTGGAGGATGGCTATTCTGAAGGGACCATAACTGTGTAAAAGACTCCCTTTTGTGCAGACTTCCTTTGTTGCCTTAATAATCTCACCCCTCAGTGGTGCATTGGTCTGCACCCATGTTGCCGTAAGTCTCTTTGTTCTTACCACAATAGCTAATTCTGTTCGTGCAGATATGAATTTTGGCCCTGGGCAGGGAAGGGACAAATATTGATAGAAGACTAACCACTAAACCCAGGGCACATGGTACTCTAACCTGAGAGGGCAGGGTTGATGTTGTGTGATGTTGTAGTGGAAAACCTTTGGTTGCTTGCTAAGTCAGACTCAAACTTATTCCATTATTGTGACTTACTTGCATCAGTAATATTTAAAAATTATAATAGACTATGTATTATAATATGCTATACAGTTATTTGGTCTTTATACACTTGAAAGTCCATGCAAAACCAAAAAGTTACCTGGCATATAATCAGGTGTTTTAAAAGCATGCTTTATTGGTGTTCCTTAGTATTTGTGTGATAATGTATGTGTTTCTGTGACTGGCATCGCAGGCAGGGTGTCCCTTGCCTTGTGTCCTCTGCTTCCTGGGATGGGCTCCAATCTCACCATAACCCTGCCCTGCATGAACAGTTATGAAAAATGGTTTGATGGGTCTATATATTATAAATGTCAACCTCATTATGTTTGTTTTCCATGTATTTTGTATTGTATATGTTAATTTATTATAAATATTTAACTAAAGCATAGCCTTTATTTGGGGCTGGGTCAAGTATTCACGTGGTCTAAAGCTGATATTCAGGTATTCAATTAATTCTGTATGTATGTAATTCTTCTGCAACCCATAATAGTCCAGACTATTACATTTATATTCTGATGCATAAGAAAATCTAAGACACATCAATGCATGTGTGCTTTTAACTGGTATTCTGTTAAGACCAGATGCAGGACCTTTCATTGACATTGATGCAATATGATCTAATGGACAAAACAGAAACAACCTAATTGAGTTACATTAAGATGTATTTCAATAAAGAGGAGGTGGTGTATTATTTTATATTTTCAATGTAACGTATTAAACCTTAAAGGGGATATTTTATTTTATATAACTCAGTCCTGTTTGAAATTTTTTGTTGGGGTCCTTGATATTGTCTTTCTGTGCTGCATGAGGCTGAGTAGAGCATAAAAGTACTTAGCAACCATAGCAACCGGGAGAGTCAATACAGGACTACAGCTCAAAGTAATTACTGAATCGGTATTATTGTTAATTTGCCTTCATAATCAAAAACCAAGCATTTGTGAAGTTGCTTATGTGGAGGTAAACAAAGATACAAGTAAGTGTTTCTATATATTAGAAATGGCTGTGGAAAAATACAACGTAAATATACCTAAAATTACCTGTGAATTCTGAAGGGTAACTATAATTAACATATGCATTTGCATAAATGTATCTTTTCCCCTGTGGACATAACTGGGTTGTGATGTATTTCAGAATAAAAGCAAATGAAATGTAATTGGGAGTCTTCTTTTTTTATCATCTTTTCTTTTTACCGTTATGCCAACAGCAGCGCTGCGTGAAAATAACAAAGCGACATGACAGAAAAGCAGGCAGGAGCCGTGCGCAACATGTAATAAGTGATCATTCAGTTAGAAATGTAACCCTTTCTCTCTGAATAGCAGCCGTTGCCAGTGTTGCGGCACATTACATAAAAAGCTTCAGCTGTTTCCCTAAGCACTTTGCATGATTCAGCTTCTTGAATACATTCTACATCTTACAGCGCAATGCAGGGGTGGTGGAGATGCATGCAAGGCGGAGGAGTATGTCTGAGGTAATGCACGCATTGCCTTATGTAGAGGGCGTAGGGAATCCTTGTGAACGTGCTTGGGGTTTGCAGCCATTTCTTAAACTAGCATGCCAAAAAGGCCTTCCTGATGTAAGACTGCTGTGAAGTACCAGAGGGGCATGCAGCAGTGATCTGATTCAGGAGGTGCTGGGGGAAGGCCTGCAGGGTCTGCTACTGGCATTGCATTTACATTCATTTTCACTGATTCCGTAGTTCCAGCCTTACACCTGCTTTCCTGCAATTATTATTGTTCATATTATTGTTCATTTCTTATGTCAGACATGTAATCTCGATATTTGGATATTTTAATAAATCAGTAACCGTGTAAGGAGATGTTATAACGGTTTGGGTATACATTCCTTATGGAATGTCTACAAAAAGGTACCCCTTCTATGGAAAACTGGTCTCATAACTGTTCTTAGGGTTTACAGAAAACAGTGGGGCTTCATTTTAGTTACTTGGTTGTAATTTAATTTCCATTTTCCCAGAATGACATTATAGTTTGAGAATTGTTTCATTTAAAGTTTATTCCAATGTATTCTAATACGAGTCTGATTGGCCCTAGAGTAAAAGGAATGCTCATAATAGGTTTTTGTTAACCTTTATTTAAAAAGTTGTAGTTAAAAGACTGCTTCACTGTTGAACTTTGGGGAGAAAAAGACCATTTCAGTTGTGACTCTTAAAACCACTTTTATTGAGTGATTGCTCAGCAAGAATCCTTGTACATACACAAGAATCCATGTACATACATTACACACATATATTATATAAACATAATGGATGGCCACAATAGTGCATTTTATAGAGCATTTATGTAATGGTTATATTCATATTGTAAGTGAAAGAACCCTTATGGCTTGACTGACCAATGCAACTGAAAAGTGCTTAACAATTACATCAAATATACTGGGTAATGTGGTTTGGTAAAATATTGGTAAAATATGCAAAACTGGTTTCTTCACAGTTTCTAAAAAATTGGTTTGAGCAGAACTTGTGTGTCAGGACTGCTGTACTCCATGGCAGGGCTGATGTAATGCTGCACAGCTTGTGTCTTGTTTACGCTGTGGCTGGACAGCCGGCTGTCCCTGTGGATGCCAAGGTGTGAAAACATGGCCATTAGATCCTACTGGCCGGCTGCCATTCGACTTCGAATTACGCACAGTGTGCTACAAGCGATGGGAAAATTCCCTTTGAAAACAATTTGTTTGGAAGGCGATAAATCAAAAGGTAATCCCGTTCCTGAGCAACTCAATGCCATTTTACCCTTTACCTTTCATTAGAACATAGTGGTTAGATATACAATATACGCGGACCTCTCTCTACCAGTGCCATTTTATCAGTCGTGTAGAACAAGCACATATTAATGATATGTATGTATATATAGATAAAATACGGTTAGAATATGAATGTTCATGTTTTCTACATGACTGATAAAGTGGCACTGATGAATATATATATATAATATATATGTGTGTGTTTATTTATTTATATATATATATATATATACGTACTATACACACACACACACACACAATATACAGTATATATACACACACACATATTGTCACGGTTGCGGTGCGATCTACGACCCATACTGCAGGCGGTTGAGGAACAAGACGTTTATTCCGACAGGGACACA
>JAODKL010000002.1:7229486-7249074 GCA_026780765.1 Petrocephalus schoutedeni
AGGAAACAATCGGGAAACATTCGCACGAGGGGAACAAGGGGCGTGGCACAACATGAAGACATGGACAGATCGTGACACATATAGCCATTTACGTTTTGACTACTCTTGTACTGGTAGTGTGTGACCATTTATCATAATGCGCATATTTTACTTTAGGAAATATACGTTTAAGAAAAGAGCAGCTGAGATCAATTCTTGCAAGCCTGCAGCATTGCAATGGGCTTGGCTTTTGGCATTTATATAAATCCCTGCTTAACCTAATGTACTTTCCAACCAAGTCCAAGGCCAAATTGTTTGCAAATATCCACAAAATGCTGCAATATAGCAATGCTGACAGAATTAAAATAGGATATATAATCTTGGGTATTCATTAAAAGAAATCTACCTATCCAATTAAGGGAAACAGAGTATGCGTGATTACAATTGTAAATCAATAGAAACAGAACGTTAAAGGAGACAAATGCCCCATATAAAAGGCTCCTCTATTCAGGTTTGAAAGAGGACTAAATAATATGAAGTTTCTGCCTAATGATAATGACATTCTGTCCTTTATGGTTGGTCAATTAGGTAATTACAAATGTTCAAATCTCATTCTGTTTCTATCTGTTATACAGGTTTCATTCTAAAGCAAGTTCCAATATTTATTTATTCATCAGACATAAAATTTGGCTTGGCCTTTGCGGCCTTTCATGCTCCCCGCCTTGCATTTGTAGCCTCCGGGAAAGGCTACGGACCCCCCGTGCCCCTGAATAAGACATGCGGATACTGAAAATGGATGGAAGGACCTTTTATGCTTTGCTGCTTGTGTGAGAATACACAGGTATTTCTGAATAGTCCTGATGCAAAGATTCAGCATCTAAAGGTTTCTTAGATTAAACATAGACATAAATTACTGATACGATGCATTTATATGAACACTGACTGACCATACAGATTACTGAGATGGAGCGTTATTGAAAGGAAACTTGGATTTCAAATGAATTAAAGGCTTCCATATGTTATTCATAGCAATCCATGCATCCACCCATCCATTTTCTGTAACCACTTGTCCTATTCATAGCTGCAGGGGACCCGGAGCCTATCCTGATGACTGTGGGCGCAAGGCAGGGAACAACCCAGGATGGGGCACTAACCCATCGCGGGGTACACTCTCACACCATTCACACACACTTACTCATGTTAGAGTCCATGCATTGGAATTTATTTTATACTTGCAGTTGAGGAATGCATGATGCGATATACTGTACCAGTTCCCATCCTCCAAAAAAAGGTTTAACACGATAACAAGAAACTGATCATGAAATGCAATCATTTACTATTGCTTTTCTCAGATAATATATTTTGCATAAATATACATTACTGAAATGTTATACACATCTATGTCTTTTTATCCAAAATATGGTCACCCTAGGATGACCATATTCTCTCCGTCATGATCGTTTAGGACCCTTCCATCTATCCTGACAAGCTTCTAAGAACATGAGCAATGCACATTTCAAACCAGAATATCAATGCTGATATTGGCCAATGAAAAAAAAAATCTAGATGTCACATCTTATCTTCCAGTTTGAATGAACTGTCAAATGTTATAATACTTCAGTATAATTTATCTAAACTGCCAGAAGTCATTCTGCAAGAGTCTTTACTTTTTATCTTAAAAACAAGCTTTTTCGATAATCTGGGCTTTTACATGAACATGTCTAAATGTCATTAGTGACCATGCTGATTCTCTCTGGCACAAACAGGTGAGGAGCTAAATAAGGGTATTTATTTTATCGCAGTGAAAAGTTTCCCAGCTCAGTATTGACTGTTTATTGGAAAATCTGTCAGTAAGCACTTAATTTTAATTAAAAAGCAGGGTTGTTGTGTTACTTTACAACATATTTCAGCAATTTTTATTTACACATATGAGTATTTAAAGTAAAATGTAAAACTACATTTATTGAAACTGAACATAACGTGAATGCCACTCTTTGCATTGGTAAGGATAAAAAGGTCATCAGCACAACTTGGCATCAGTCATTCTAATAAAAAAATTCAAAACAGGGTTCCTCTATCTTATTTTATTTTGGACCTGTTTGGTTCCCTGTAATATAGTAAAAGTGGTGAAAATAAGTTTATTCAAGTAAATAGTTTCTTAAAAAATCTAACTTCTATTTCTTGATGGATGGTCATAGATTGGTGATGAAAAAGAAATCTAATGTATTTCAGATATCTTCTTATTGTGTGGTTTATTGTACATGTATGTGTTTTATATATGTATGATCAGTATAATTGATTCTTAAAAAAAATAAATGTAATATTTTATATGAATGTGATGTCTATGGCACAAAGCATACTAAATTCTTATGCCAACCATTATAATGCATTATGGAGGTATCTATAGTGAATTATAGCTTCATAAAGAATTCATAATGCGTAATAAACATAAGAGTATATGTAGAGTATATAAGAGTATATAAAGTATATAGAGTTCCATTTTTTACAAATTATTTTTAGCCATGTTTATAAGGCATTACCAAAAAAAACAATTATATGAAAAAATCAAATGCAATAATATTATATAATGTGCATGGATCTATTTCTGACAGTCCTACATCTAAAACTACAGCTGCATTATTATTTCCAATTCTTGTGCACTGGGCCGTCACTGTCTGTTCTCATTTCTATCAACATGACCAGCACCAAGGTTTCATATACCACTGCTCACTCATCATATAATTCATGCCACTTCATTCACTCAGCCTGTCAATTTATGGAATTGCCTGGATGCATGTTGAGAAATAAATAATCCAATAAAACAAGTCCTTAATATAGTCTAAAAGCAGTTCTTATATTTTTAATGTGATTATAAGAGTTTTGAAATATGAAATTCCGAATTTTAACTTGGCATATACTTTTAAGGATATTTTAGTGTACTATGCAGGGGTGTCTCAAAGCACTCACTGGCAACTTACTTGGCTGTTCAGTTGCATGGTTCTAACTATGTAAGTTGCTAACATAGTTAGCGTTTATGCTTTTGGGACAGAATAGTTTCTTAATTAATTAATGTTAATATTTATATATAAAGAACAGATGAATGAACACAACATGTCTATGAAAGATATTCTAGCTCTGGAATCCAGACTTGACCTCTTCTGGAATAAAAAATTTTCGGAAATATTAACATATAGCATATAGCCAAAACAATAATTATTGAATTATAATTCAATAACTGAGCAATGAATAACTACATATTAGAGAACTGAATTACCATAAAATGTGGATGAAAGTGAAAGAATGAAAGAAAGGCAAAGCGGGATAGAGCTCGAATGAAACAGTTAGCAGGCAAAACATTAAGCACTGAAAGGAATGGCAATAAGAGGCAATAAGATGCAAGGAGCAGAATGGTTGAGCAGGCTCCCACGTGACATCACATGGTACCGCCCACACCAGGTGATGCCCGTCATTCAGCATAGTCATTCGGCATATATATCATTCAGTTTGTGCCGTCTGCACACACATGACACACATTACATGTACATGTATGTAACAGTTTTATTACCTTGCAAAAAGTCTAAATGAATAAATAAAAATATATAAATTATTTCCCCCAAATAGCCATTACCGTTCTGTTGTAGTTCAGCAATGTAGAGGCAAATGACCTAATATAGCCTTCCCAGAGTATGTAGTGCACTTTAAGGGTTATTTACATGCAACACGTCAATAATTTGGGTTTCGCCACAAGAAGTGTGCAAATCTCTTAAGTGTACTTAAACCCCAGACATAAGCTGAAGGGAGAATACGCTTGTTTGGTATTTAAATATGTATTTCTATACATATTTGAAACCACTTTTTTGTTTTACGACAAACACAATAAGTGCATTTCTTATTATGAGCAGGTATTCTTTGATCATTTATGGATGGGACATAAAATATCCTCCAGTTCTGCAATGTCCCATTTATTAAATGGTTAGATTGTATCTAGAGCTGACATTTTTGCCCAGTAACAGTGCTAGACCTTAATCTACTTAGAGTGCTTTATAAAACAATGTAATTTAGTCAGACTTTAAATAAGCACATTTAACAAATAACATGGCTTTAGAAAATCTACACTGATGTGATAATGTTAACCCATAATGTCTGCAGAAGAACACATTATGTAGTTTATTCCACCTCATAAGATGAGAATTGATGTAGTGCAACTTGAAGAAAGCAGCATGATATGCAGACTCAAACTCACAATGAGGAGTCACTGATCACTGAATAAGAATGTCTACAGGGGAGGCTCATGCAAATAGAAAAAGATGTGAAAATTGCACAAAATCACAGGCAGCGAGATTACAATTTCGGCAACAGTAGGGTAATAGCTACAGTTAAATACAGCTAGTTAAGTGGCTATAAATTAGGCAACATTCCAAACCCATGCATGAAAATATCTTAGCACAGGGCATTGCTTCAGAAAATGGGAGAACTTGCTGTCAAACAAGTAGTGGGAAAGTCATCAGTGACAAGCCCAACTGGAATAGTCCAGAGTAATAGCCCCTGAAGGATGAGCAATAATTGGATAGCTGGCTTGTGTTACAGTTGCCAAGCGATTTAAAATGAAATGTAGCCTCTCATAGACCAGGAAGTCTACCACTTCAGCACTGGTCTGGAGTGCCCTCAAATACCCGTGCTCCCCCACCATCTATCCTCGAGTCCTATCAATTATGAAACAATAGATTGTTTAGAATGCCAAAGGACAAATAGTGATAACTACATTTATGGGAGAAGAGTGAACAAACTGCTGCTCAAACACCAGTGACTGCACATAATAATATTCAGCAAAAGTTATGGTGTATTAAAGCAATTAACCATATCAATATAGATACTGTTAAAAGGAATGCTTTTTAATGTGTTTCCATGAAAATGTATAAGAAATAGAAAAAAGAAAAATGGGAGTAGAATTTCTCGCTAAAAGGAGAGAATTTCACAGGAAAAATTGTCACCTGCCTCACTGGATCAGTACCGGTTAGACGGACAATGGCACTGTGGGAGTAATGTCACGCAGAGACAAAGGGGGAAATGTACATGCCACACCAGCTGGAGGAAATCACTGATGGTGCCAAGCTAAGAGGGATGTAAAAGAAACCGAAACCCTCCAGGTGGCGGGGAATGTATAGAGATGTACAGCCGCCATAACATAAGCCTGCTCCCGAAAGTCTTCAAAAGGCGATCTGTTTCCTTTGTCACACAGACTCTCTGGAGGACAGCCACCCTGAACAGGACCGTCACCTCTGCCCCTCATTCTGTCCGTGGACGATGTCAGCAGAGTGGCAGTCCGGCTTGTGCTCTCCTGGGATGTTGCCCCTGCTGTTCCTGTTTTTTCTTCTCTTTTTTGATTTTTTTTTCTCACCACACCATTTTCTCCTACTTTTTAAGAAAGATATTCTTGTAGGGGTTTTCATACTCAAAATGTTTGTATGGTTCCTCCATCCATCTGCAATGGTGGGGAAAGCAGATAGCTCTAGAGGCACGTGCAAGCCATTCGGGTTGGGCAATATAATCGATATATCAATTTACCATCATATGAAATTTAAATGATAAAAAAATTAGAAACTTCGATGTCGATATGGAATATAGCACACATCAGCCTATCAAATCACAGAAACAAATGTAATACCAACAAATTATGGTAATCTTTTAAGAACTGGCACCCAATACACAACAATTGCCCAGCAAGGGTGACTGAGCGAGCTGCTTTTATTGTTTTGGAAGAGATATGTACTCCCTCAGAGCAAACATCAAGTGCAGATAAAGAAAGTAGCTGACATTTCAGCATCCAGGGCATCTGTTAAAAAAAATGTGCGTATGATGGCTAGCCTCATGGTTCATCACAAAGCGGACCAGTTGCATTGAGAGTCGAGATGCAAAAATGCTGCCAATCCTGTCAATGGACCTCAGCTGGACTGCCCCCTCCTGTCTTTGATCCCACTCCGTATTATTAAGGTCTGCTTTGAAAGGTTAAGAAACAACCCATTCTGGTAATGATAGACTATACCACACATTTCCCTGAAGTGGTCCCACTTCAAAAGGCCATGTCCATAACTGTAGCCTAAGAGCTGATTCTTCATCTCAGCTGGGGTAGTCCACCTTAGAAAATCGTGATTAATCGGGACACTGTGTTCATGTCATGGTTGAACCAGACCATCAAGAGAATGCTGGCCAAGGAAGTGGCCAAGGACAGATGCAACTTGCATGCCATGCTCCCTGACAAGTCCCGCAGGCATTGACAGGTTTCACTAGCCCTGTGGTTGGACATTGCCAAAGAAGACTAGGAATTACAACCTTACCTCTACTAGACAGCAATGGGGCATGTCCAGCATTGTTATAAGTCATTCAAGAGCACCTGGTGAAAGACCAGCAGGAGTAACAGCAAGCATACAATAATAGAAATGCTGCTTTTGATGTCTATAACTAATCTAGGATCACCCATATGAAAGCTGATGACTTGTCCTCGATGCTCTGCCTTTGGATCACCTTGGCCGTGGCAGTAGGCGTATGGTGTATGGAGGTTGATCGACCGTTGTGACAGCATTGAACAACCCTCTGTAATGGGTCTGCATGATGCATATGGACAGTGCGTGCTGCAGGGTAACGGTCACAGAGGAAAGAATTTGAGAGGAATGTATGTGCCACAGTCCACAATCAATGACTGCACAATCCAAAGAGAGATGCAAAAGCAAATGGAATCCTCCAGGCTGTGAGGAGTGTACAGAGATGCATGGCAGCCATAAAAAAACACAGATTTTCAAAGAAAATCTGTTCCCTATCCTGCAGACCATACAGAGGACGAGCACCCCTAATAGGACCGTTACCTCTGCCCCCTGTTCTATCCTGGAAATGCATGAGGGAGACATTCCCACTTGTGGTCTCCTGGGGAGTTTCCCCTGCTGTGACTCTTTTTAAGCTTGTTTTTTTTTCGTTTTCTATCTCCCTCTTGCACTGCAATTTTTATTTTCGCTCCATAAGAACAACTCAGTGTGGGTTTTTGCACCCAGTACATTTACCTTGTTCTTCCATCCCTCTACTAAACAAACAAAAAGAAAATAATGACTTACTTTTCTGCAGCGTACTAATAATTTCCTCCGTATGATCAGAGATGGGCAGTATTTCAATTAAATGTATTTAAAATATGTATTTAAATACTCTTAAGTATTTATTTGTATGTTGCTGGACAGAAAAAATCTGAGAGATTGCATTTTTAAAATACTTAATAAAATACGCCATTTATCTATTTATTTTCTGTCATTTTAAGAACCTTCATCACCAGGCTTACAGACATTTAAATATAGCCTATCACCATGTTTGGCTAGATGCAAATGAATCACATAACACATCCTGTTGGGCCCGGCTTGCTCATTGTGAACTTAGTTTTCCCATAACCAATAATCCAAGGAAATAAGATGGTTTGGTGCTCAGTGCAAATTGCTTTAAGGTAAAATATTTAGTAAGATAGATATAGCTCACTGAATGCCATCACAATTAGCAAACAGCAGTGATGTGCTATTCAACTTGTGAATTAACTTCCCTACAATATTACCCCACATCCACCAGCCTGGACTGTTAACTCAAGGCAGGTTGGGTCGAAAAATTCATGCTGTTGACACCAAATCCTGATCCTACCATCTGTGTGTTCATTGGACCAGACTAAATTTTTTCAGCGTTCAGTGTCCAGTATTGGTGAGCTTGTGCCCACTGCAGTCATAGCTTTCTGTTCTTGGCTGACAGGAGTGCCACTCAACATGGTCTTCTGCTGTTGTAGCCCATCCACCTCAAGGTTTGATGTGTTGTGCATTCTGAGATGCTTTTATGCTCATCAGTATTTTTCATAGTACTGAGAAGTGACTGAATTACTGTAGCCTTTATGTCAGCTCAAACCAGTCTGCCCATTCTCCTCTGACCACTCTCATTAACAAGGCATTTCCATCCACAGAACTTCCACTTTCTGTATGTTTTTTGTTATTATTGCATTCTGAGCAAATTCTAGAGATTCTTGAGCACGAAAATGAGATCCGCAGTTACAGAAACACACTATCCAGCACAGTCCCAACAATCCTGCCACGGTCAAAATCACTGAGATCATATAACTTTCCCCCCATTCTCTGTGTTCAATGTGAGCATTAATTGAAATTCCTGACCTATATCCATATAATTTTATGCACTGTACTACTGCCACATGATTGGTTGATTAGCTAATTGCGAGAATAAGCATGTGTAAAGGTGTTCTTTGTTGTACAATGTGTTATTGTATTTAAATTTAATCTAAAATCAGGCAAAATACTTATCTTGTATATATATGTGTATCATTATATAATTAGTATAATGAACTGAATGTATTGTTTACAGAGACAAAAATTTGGGATGGTGTGTAGTTTTGTGGGGTAGTACTCTGTGCCCGTGATCAGAAGGGTACCACTTTAAATCCTGCAGTCAGCTTGGTGATTTCACTCCAGTTGCTCCAGGGCCTGACTGATCCTGCTTTCTTACTTGTATGCTGCTTTGGATCAAAGCACCTGCTAAGCTGGTGTGTGGTAGGGGGTGATGGTGATGAAAAATCTATATTGTGTTCTTTTTAGTCCCAAAGACTCTGCACACATGGACGGGGGTTGCTTTAGTTTGTTAGTGAGAATGTGTAGGTGGTTCTTTTTAAGTCTGAAATTTTGTCCTTAAATGTCAGTAATGTCAGTGAAAAACAAAAACAGCATTTCAATCAAATTCTACCAGCATACAGGATGTTATGCAACATGTTTAAATATTATTGAAGTTCTCATACCTGTAAGCATTAGCAAACAAATTAGCGTTAACTATATTTATTTAAACTCTGCATGTTCTGCAGGTACCTTCCAGTACTCCAGTTTGCTCCCACACTTAGGTTAACTGGCATTTCTAAATTTCCCACAGCATGTGTGTGTCTTTGTGTGCATGTTTCCCGTGACCCCATCCATGACGTACCCTTATCTTGGGCCCAGTGCAGCCTTGTAGACAGCGCTGAGAAGGTATTGAGAGGTGTGCTTAAATGCCTTCTAAGGCTCTGTCAGTTAAGGCTGTTTGCATTCTATGTGGTAATCATATCAATCGGTGGCACATTGTGGCCATCATTAAACCACATGCAAATGTCATAAAGCTATAGAGCTTTCAATAGGTAGCATTATGCTAATGATACAAAGATATAACTTATTTGCTTGGATTTGCGAGGACTGGGTTGGGAAACACTGAGATACAGGATCAGGCACCTACTTAATACCTTTTTTTGTCATGCTTACAAATATTTCTTTAAAAAAATTATGTTTATGAAGTCATTCTTCTATGCTGCAGAGTAATGACTGGTAGTATATATACTCCAAAAAAGTGATAAGGATGTATGTTAGTGGGCAATATTAAGTTTAACCAGCCAATTATGTTATAAAAGTAGTGAAGTGCAGTTAAAATCAGTACAGTGTCCAATGAACATTCAGTTTAGTCCACTGTGCCATAGAACCTGCAAGAGAAGGTATACAGGATAAGCCAGAGAAGGCTGCCTTCCTCTCTGAGGTAACAGACCCACAGTCATGTAGACAGCCCATTTACTGACAATGCAAGTCAGATGAGTCTCATAATTTGCATATGAATAATGTGTGTAGGCTTATTATTTATTGGAAAATATCAAAAGCTATAGTGCTACTTTTTATTTAATTCATGGAATTCATGGATTCATGGATGTTGTGGGTTGTTCTCCCTTATCATAAAGTGGACACAAAGTACATCAGGCACCTGAGGTGAGCTGAATACCGTAACGAAAGCCTTTCCCCAAACAGATGGGATACAACCCCAGGCTACAGAGCCGATTACGATTCTAAGCATAACAGAATGGCACTATCAAGAGGTTATCCATCAGCTGTGCAATAGAGTGGGCACTCAGTTTACAGCTATTGTTGCATTCTGCACAGTGGCAGTGGACGATTCCTCCACAGTTTCTTGTACATACATATGATAAAGATTGATTGAGAAATTATGCAGTAAGACATCACCAACATTAAGTAGAGTAATAATAAAGTACATTGCACGTTATTGTACGGCACTGTACAGTACTGTACTCCCTCTCGAATGAAATGGATTCTGATGTTTCAGCCTGATTCTCGAGATAATAGCAATGAAAAAAATGTCACGTATCAAGGGATGACGGAACAATGAAAATCATGCTTTTTATAAATTTTTATGACACATGCACGGAGATAATGCAGCGACAGTTACGATCATCGAGAATGCTAGAGGCAGACTGGATGAGAATTCTGCTGGGAATTGTGATGACCGAGGGAGATGATGTGGCCCTAGTGTCTTTGCTAGCATGAGCCTGACTAAGTTGTCCCGCTATAAATATTTAAATGATCCAGCAAAAAATGCACTATACATTGAACCCCTAAATTAATACAAAATTACCCCAAAGGGGAGTACATGGGACAGTCTCATGAATTAATTAATATAACATATCAATCTACTCAGATTTTTACAATTTGTTTTAATTTTTTATTACGACAGACTCAAATATGCAACTTCATTGTTCAAATATATGTGACCAATTTTGAAAGACAGACCAATGTTTATGCCTTACAGTATGTCTCTCGATTAAATTATTATACTGTTATGATTCCCAGGTGTAGTCTACTCTGCGTGTTGGGTGGATGTTTCTCTGGGTGTGTCATTCTGTTCCTGGCTCCGCCCACTATTACATTCCAAACCTTTCTGTTTCGATTGGCTGTTTTCTTCTTTCATCACTTCCTTTAAGCCTAACCAGACAAGAACAGGAGGCCATTGCTTTGAAATTTATTTGGTACTTATTGTATTGCAGATATTTTTTTGTGCTTGACCCCATTTAGTTATTTTGGATTTTGTTTTATAAATAGCTAGTAAATAAATGCAAATATTTTGTCCACTGTGAGTAGCTGAGGAAGTAAGGAGTGTGACACCATTTTTGCTTTGATTAAGCTTTCTCGCTGTTTTGGGCCTAGTCAGGGAGATAGGTAGGCTTTGTGTACTTTTATTTTCTTTTTATTTGGGTAAGGTAAATAAGTATCTTTTTTCTAGGTATAAGTGTTTTGTTTGTTATTTTGGCCCGGTCGCCTCCTGATCCTCCCTCTGCTAACAAAATCACCAGCACAAACAAAGCAGTGGTCCCGCTCCACTTTCTGTTGCGCCTGACCCTAGACTGGGTCATAACAAAATATAGTTCAGAATTAGTGAATTTGAGGTATAGCATAGAATATGAGAATTGCATAACACATGAGCTGTAAGAGCAGTGTAGTGTGGCACTAAAGCAAAACCCCAGGTTGATCCAACCTGTGCACCTGAAGAAGAAGCAGATATACAGCCACCTGGCAGGTAACACGAACATACATTTTTTCATATTTGAAATTCAACTTTTAAAAAGCCATGCGCATATAATATACCATGTCCATATAATGTACAAGCCTGTATTATTAAAGTATTTTAATATTAAAGCAATTTGTAAGAACATATTTTTCTAAAAGATATAGGTAATTATATTTAATTGCTGAAAAACTCCAATTAGGAAAGGCATTTCCCAGATCATTAATTTCCTAGCTAATTAATTTGACTCTTGAACATTATGCAGCTTCCTTAACTGTTATGAGAAATGTGGAATAGCATAATGTAATACAGTAATTAAGGAACAAATACTAGAAGCGTGCTCCAGGGGCAGGGAAAAAACTCTTCTGTACTGCAAGAATGATGGCTTTTTTGGCACAGCCTGTTTGATGTTTGCTTTTAACACTTGTGCTCGGTTAATTTTGCCTTAAATTTGAATGACTGTTGGCATGTGGTTATTCATATTTTGTTTCAGAAGTTTATAAGTGTATAGTTTTGGTTTAAAATACTTTTAGTCCCTATGAATGCACAATTTATACACATTAAAGTGATTCTATCAATTTATGACATTTGATGTTGTTCATTTTACTGCTGAATTTTGCTTACAGCCCTGAAAGACACATAGTTTTGAAATAAAACTAGTTTTGTTAAAATTTCAAATACAGTAGAAGCATTCAAAAGGATTGCATGTATCAGAGCTTTTCTGGTGTATAAGCCAACCCTAAAGGTTTTTTTTTTCTTTATTTTTGCATAGTCTGCAATTTAATGTTTCCTTTGAAAAATGTCTCTTACAGTATGAAAATTTCCAGCTTATGGTTGTAACTTTAATAAAACACAACTTTGCTTTCAGGACTGACTCATTATGAAGAAAATATTCAGTTTGCTGAGCAAAAATATTATTTCACAAAAGAGCAATATTAATAGGCTTAACTTACATGTCATATAAATAAATTAATCATGCATCTCAGGAACAGCCACTGGTCTGGACCAAGCATCTGTAGCATAAATAACCACAGAGCTTTGGTATTAAATCCATCATTAGTTACACATGAGAGTAAAGTGTAAATGTAAATTAAGCACTTGTCAGTGTGGAAATTATATACAGTTACTGCAGGTCCATATATATTTGGACACTGACGCAAGTTCTATTCTACCTGTTAACTGAAACACACACTATATTGCCAAAAGTATTGGGACACCCCTCCAAATCATTGAATTCAGGTGTTCCAATCACTTTCATGGCCACATGTGTATAAAATCAAGCACCTAGGTATTCAGACAGCTCCTACAAACATTTGTGAAAGAATGTGTTGCTCTGAGGAGCTCAGTGAATTCAAGCGTGGTACCATGATAGGATGCCACCTATGCAATAAGTACATTTTGCTACTAAATGTTCCACGGTCAACTGTTAGTGGTGTTATAACAAAGTGGAAGCAATTGAGAACAACAGCAACCCAGCCCCGAAGTGGTAGGCCACGTAAAATCTCGGAGAGGGGACAGCGCATGCTGAGGGACACAGTGTGCAGAAGTCGCCAACTTTCTGCAGAGTCAATAACTACAGATTTCCAGACTTCGTGTGGCCCTCATATTAGCTCAAGAACAGTGCATAGAGAGCTTCATGCAGTGGGTTTCTATGGCCGAGCAACTGCATCCAAGCCTTACATCACCAAGTGCAATGCAAAGTGTCAGATGCAGTGGTGTAAAGCACACCGCCACTGGACTCTAGAGGAGTTGAGACGTGTCCTCTGGAGTGTCAAATTATGCTTCTCTGTCTGGCAATCTGTTGGAACAGTCTGGGCTTAGCAGTTGCCAGGAGAATGGTACTTGCTTGACTGCATTGTGCCAAATGAAAAGTTTGGTGGAGGGGGGATTATGGTGTGGGGCTATTTTTCAGGGGTTGGCCACAGCCACTTAGTTCCAGTGAAACAAAAATGCTCCCAACTTTATGGGAACAGTTTGGGGATGGCCCCTTCCTGTTCCAACAGTGCACAAAGCAAGGCCTATAAAGACATGGATGAGCGATTTTGGTGTAGAGGAACTTGGCTGGCCTGCAGAGCCCTGACCTCAACCTGATAGAACATCTTTGGGACGAATTAGAGCACAGACTATGAGCCAGGCCTTCTTGTTCAACATCAGTGCCTGACCTCACAAATGCTCTCCTGGAAGAATGGTCAAAAATTTCCATAAACCCACCCCTAAACCTTCCCAGAAACGCTGAAGCTGTTATAACTGCAAAGCTTGGGCCAACTCCATATTAAAGCCTATGTATTAAGAATGGGATGTCATTAAAGTTCATGTGTGTGTAAAAGCAGGTGTCCCAATACTTTTTGAGATATAGTGTATTCAAATTACAATTATGTAATGAATATGGACATAAAGTGCACAAGTGTTTTGGAATTACTGCTCTTTAATATGTACCACCCTCTTTCTAAGGGGACTAAAAGTAATTGGACAATTGATTCAAAAACTATTTCATGGACAGGTGTAGGCAAATCCTTATTTATTTATATACTTTATTTCATCAATTGAGCAGATAAAAGGTCTGGAGATGATTCCAGGTTTGGTTTGCATTTGGTAGATTTTACTGTGAACCCCTAGGCAGGGTATAAGGTCTGTTCATCTAGTCTGTCTTGTACTAAGAATAATCGTGTGAGTTTACAGGCTGCACTTCTTGTAGAATATATTTTTGAGGCATTATTCCAATACCAGTCACTTCCATTGTGACACATTACTGCAGTATGAGTACTTTTCCTTTTGATGCATTACTGCAGTACACGTATATTCAATTTTTTTTGCATTACTGCAGTGTGAGTAGCTTTCCTTTTGATGTATTTTAATGCATTAATGCAGCATGAGTGCCATAATACAGTATGAGTACAGTAAACACAGGTCCCCTTTTAAAGTGCAAGCACCTTTCCTTTTTATGAATTACATGTAATTCCCAGCTGGCACAGGGGCTTGGTGGGTATCACTGTTGGCTCACACCTCCAGTGGTGAGGATTTCTATCCAGCCTCCAGTGTATGTGTGAGGATTTTGCACGTCCCCCCTTTGTTGTACTGGTGTCTTCAGGATATTCTGGTTTCCTCCATCAGTGCAAAGACAAGCATTTAAGCTTATTGCTGTCTCTAAATTGCCCACCGTGTGTAATTGTATGTGTGGGTGTGTTTGTCCTGTGATGGACTAGCATCTCATCTAAGATGTACCCATGCCTTGTCCCCTAGACTGTCTGGGATAGGCTCCAGCCCAATGTGTCAGGATGAGATTTTGGAAAATAAATGGATGTATCTTCCTTTTTGATGTATTACTACAGTATGAGTACCTTCCCTTTTGATACATTACTAATGTGCATGTAGCTTCCTCTTTGATGCCTTTCTATAGAACATGCAGCTTTTTTGATGCATTGCTGCAGTACTATTACTCCTACGCAGGGTACTGCTCAGGAACCGGAGATTATTATTATTACTATTATTAATATTATTATTGTTGTTGTTCTCACAATGAATCTTGGGATCTCAGCAAAAGAATAACGCATATCTACATCGCATTTGAAGGAGCCTTCACCATTGGACAGCCTTGTCGTGCTCCTGTGACACGTTCAGTCTCTGTATGAAGCCTCAGAAGGATGCAGCCCCTGAATTTGGACACAGGCATCGCTTCGTTCCTGCGGCTCCGGTTAATATCTTCCGTCTACTGCTGCAGCCCAGGCGTAGCAGTTCAGAGGACCATCAAGCAAATAATCAGAGAATTTGCCTCGAGGATTTTTATGATTCAAATTATTCAAGTATCCATTTCAGCACTGATTAATAAGCAATACTGTTGCATTTGATGCAGCATTTATGATGTGGATCATGTTCATTTTTGCAGATTGCACAAAGTGCAACAACAAATGAGACCCCTTGCATGCAATATGCCTGCTACGGTTATATAGATTATATAGGAGTCATCTGTACAATACAAATTAATTTTGGGGGAAAAAAACACATCAAATTCATACCTGAGATTTATATCTGATTTATAGAACAGAAAAAAATCAGAATGCATACAAATTAGCTTCTGAATCTTTGCATTCTCTACTGGTGTTATTGTTTACAGGTTGCAGAGGTTATTTGAGATTGAATAATTTAATTTACATGACATCACATTTCCAAAGCGGAAACTGAATGTTTATTGTTGACCCTCTGGATATGTGTACTGAGCTTGCTCTCTGATCACGTCTCCTTCCACAAAAACGAGGTTTGACCTTCTGTGTATTCATTTTATTTTTGGAAAGTATGCAGTTATGCAGTAGGGCAAGAAACTATTAGGACTCCAGTGTTAACACTTTGACACTATATCAAAAATAAACCAAAGTTGATAAATATTTGAGTGATTCAGCTTTTCGTTTCAAGAATCATATCAGGGAATCCATTGATTGAATTTGATTTTGTCTGTAGTGTCTTGGTTCTCCTAGGGAACCTTGAAAATAAATGTTTCTTGTTTATTTTAAAGTGTTGTTTATAGCAAATTGCTCCAGGTATGGAAGTTAGTTCAAAATGTAAGCTGAAGGAAAATGCTCTGGGGTTTATATGAAAAATGACTCAGAAAGCTTAGGAATGTGATCCCAGTGTAGATGTGTGACTCACCTCACTGCAAGTTCAATATGATTGGATTTGTGTGTGTTTGTGTGTATTTATGCGCACACACACACAGATTCAAGAGATTCAAAATCTGAAGGTGTCTTGTGAAATCTGGCAGCCAGGCCAACACCGTGACCTCTTCGTCATGTTCTGCAAACCATTCCTGAAGAGTTTGTGCAGTGTGGCAGGGCATATTATCCCCTCGACAGATGCCACTGCCACAGAGGAATATCGTTGCCACGAACTGGTGTACATGCTTGGTAAGAATGTCATGATAGGTGTCACGCGTCAAAATGCTCTCCACATGAACAGCCGGACCCAGAATTTCACAGCAAAACTGTGTCCAGAACATCACATTCCCTCCACTGGCCTCTCTTCCTCCAGATGTAAAAGGAAAAGGGACTCATCAACTGGTCCAAGGTCAAGTCATGATGATCACATGCCCATTGCAGGTGCTTCCACTGGTGGAGAGGACTGAGCATAGGCATTCTAACCGGTATGCGGCCACGCAGCCCCATACACAGGCAGGTGCAATGCATTGTGTGTTCTGACACAGCCATTACGTGCACAGCATTAAAAATATCCATCAATTGTGCCACACTAGCCCTTCTGTCGCTCTGTACCAGACGGAACAGCCTCCCTTGCCCCTGCATATCAATGAGCCGTAGGCGCCCGACAGTCTGTCGCCAGTTCGTGGTCTTTCCCTCCTCTGACGACTGCCAGTAGGTACCCACCACTGCTGATGAAGAGCACCCCACAAGCCCTGCCATTTTGGAGATGCCCCAACCCAGTCATTTGGCCTTGACAATTTGTCCCTTGTCAAAGTCACTCAGATCTTTCATCTTGCCCATTTCTCTAGCAGCCAACTCGTCTCCTAGGAAAACTGCCTATTTGCCATTTAATATATCCCAGATAATGATTAATACATTTTATACTGTGTATATACATGAGCAAGGCTGTCAAAAAGGGAGGTAACCAGGTCAGTTGTCCCCAGACCCTGGGTCAAGGGAGGGCCCAAAAGGGCCCTCTAACGTTTCAATAATTTGCTGGAATAATTATCCAAAAATACGTATTCGTGACAACTTTTTATTTGTGAATCACATACAAGCTTGTTATTTTTTATCTTCCTAATATTCCTTGACATAGTGGTGGAAAAACTATATTACTTTCACTCCCTATATTGCAAAAATGGTTTAGTCTGCTCTTTTAGTAGCGTTCAGACAAACTCGTAGTCTTTCCAAAAGCAGTGCCTTACAATGTGGAAAAGGCAGCAGCAACGTATTGGAGATCTTCTTGTCCTCAGGCAGAAGCAAAACAGATGGTGGACCTGTTCCTGACTCCTGCTGTAATCTCAGGAGAGTGGCTGTTTCAGAGTTTCAGGAATAACCATACCTGACAACCGACACTCGCACAATGTTTAAAGTCACTTACATCTTGCCTCTTAGCTGTTGTTATGCTGAGTCAAACACTAAATGAACCTCTAGAACCGGTCTGTGTGCTGCATATATTGAGATACAGCCACATGATTTGCTGTTTGGAAGAACAGGCTGTTTGCATTAGCAAGCAGTTTTACCTAATAAATTAGTCACTGAGTACACAGTATATATAAATATTATACACACTAATGAACTTGCAAGTTTTGTGATGTAAAACAAGCAATCAAGATAAATCATTTTTAATGTGTAGTTGCAATCAATTAGTATTAGTAGGACAAAAAAAAACTAAGGTAATCATTAAAAATAATAAAGCTACAATACCCTGGTTGCATGTGTCTCCCCTACTTTGAGGAAGCACCTTTCGTGCTTAGTACAGCAGCAAATCTATATGAATAAATATCTGTCACATCCAAACTTTTATCAAAGTTTTATCATTTTATCAAACTCTTCCTTGAAAAAAAGTTCAACCTCCTTCAAATTCCCCATGGTTGTTTGGTATACAGCCCTCTTTACATCATTGCACTTGTTTTCTATTGAGGTCTATTGAGATTCTAATGATTTGAACACAATTGTAGAATTATTTTGCATGCCTCTTATGATAAGAAGTGCTCGATTAAATTCATATACAATAAAAAGTGTAAAAAAAAGTGAAATTACTTCTATTTTACTACAACTACTCACACTACAAGTAACACTGATTCTTTTCACTCCATTTTTCATATGTCCTAGAATAACAATTAACCATTATCTGTGATTAGCTGTGCCAATCACAATGAGCTAATGGTAGCATTGGTAACGTAATAATAATTCGATTTTAAATCAATTCAAATTGTCATGGTTCAATCTGCACATGAGGTTTGAAATAAATAAAGATAAGATTCAGGTTTAGTGTGCATCTAAAAGGCAAAACTATGAAATAATTCCAATTATTCTAAGTTAAGAGATAGAGATAAAATTATTTTCAATACTTAAATTGGACCCAAGAATGGAGGTGGCGAACGCAAACGCTCTGAAAGATACTAATAAAAAAAATAAATAATAAATAATAATAATAATAATATGGCTGCCTTTTCAGTAAATGAAATTAAATGCAAGTTTGGGTGAAGTAAAATGTTGCATAAGAAGTTACACATTAATATACTGCATGCATAAAAATATATATGCATGCAAATTAAATCAATTTGAATTGATTTAAAATGAATGACATCTACACACACACACATATACTGTACATGCATACTGTGTGCCCACAACTGGTGGGTGGTGGCCATGCATCTATTGTACCAGTAAAAGGAAAGATATGAAAATAGATAAATAACGGACATAAAGGTCAGCACCTGGGAAACTGGACCAAATATTGAAAGAACTTAACCTTACAGAATTATTTTCCTGTGCCAGCATTGTACAGCTGAAGAAATGTGTTTTCATTAGAAGCACACTGAAGCTAAACAATATACTGTAGTTTCCCCTGTTCAATGCATAGCCACTTCATTATTATATGATCTGAATAAATTTTAATTAATATTTTGCCTGAAAGCTTCACATACCTAAGTTTTTAATGAAAAAAATAAATAAATGCGCAGTACATTTTATGTCTGCTAATTTCTATGGGTGTTCTTTAAACGTTTCTATGACAAAAATCACATTTTCTAAATGGTTTGGCAAGATTTCTATTTGGTCCTGCGGGCAGAACAGCCAAATCCAGAGGGATAATTCAGTACTTGCTTAACTTGACTCAATCTAGTCATGTGATACATTTTGTTGTAATGATAACTCTGTGACTGTTATACTGCAAATACATCACCACAGAAACTGAGACACACAAGAATATCATAGATTGTCAGACCCATTCATTGGCATTTAAAGAAATGCCTTGCTTTTTATTCTATTTGGGCACCCAGTTAATTTAGTCTGGTTGAGCTGTTAAATTGTATCATGTTAAGCTCTATGGAAAACGCAGAGCAAGAAGAATTGTTTTGCTATACTTGTGAGGACCAAATGCAAAAACCAAAAACGTAGACCAGAGGCTGGTCCTCACAAATTAAAACTTAATTTTATAAAAGTCTGTGATGCGGGGGCGGCACGGTGGCGCAGTGGGTAGCGCTGCCGCCTCACACCTCTGGGACCAGGGTTCGAATCCGGCCCAGTTC
>JAODKL010000002.1:7249174-7269642 GCA_026780765.1 Petrocephalus schoutedeni
CCCCCCATCCTGGGTTGTTCCCTGCCTCGTGCCCGTAGCTTCTGGGATAGGCTCCGGACCCCCCGCGACCCTGAACAAGATAAGTGGGTTGGAAAATGGATGGATGGATGATCTCCCTAGCTTCAAGTCATTGATTTATGTAAGGGATCTTGTACTTTTTATGCAAGGGATCTTGTACTTTTTTTTTATTTATTTATCCACCCCCCCCTTCACACACCAAAAAACTGAGAAAGGTTTCAGTTTCTCAACAAACAGAACCTTTTTAACACCTCTTTAAACTCCTCCTTCAGGTCTCACCTCACCCAGTGTCTTGCGCTTTCATTGGCTGGTGCTCGTCGCTACACTTTGCCAGCCCTCCAATCAAGTACTTTTGTTAGAGATCTCTAAAAACTAAGCAAGCAGAAAATCTAGGTTAAAATTATATAGTGCAAACATAGCTTAAGCAACATCCTGTTAGGGGGGCTTCTGTTCCAAAAGAAGAAATATACAAGATTCATGACTTTTATTCAAGAATTTTATGTCACATTTAGTCAAGTACCTCTTATGAAATTAAAATGAAGTCATTCAAAGTGTCATTGTGGCCTAATAAATAATCAAGTCACTGCATGAAAAGACGTGTATACAGACTGGAATTCTCCGATATTCCAGAGATAATCAAATGTATCTAGGAGTTTGCTGTCCTGATACACAGTCCTGAATTCTCCTAGATATGTACTGTAGCAGGTTTGGGGGGCTGCACCATGGTGCTTGCAAGAGAGCATTTGCATTTCACACCATGGGCCTCAATAATCTTATTTTGCAAAGAAAACAAATAGTTGTCAGGGCCACCCGGTCAGTTCAAGCCCAGATCCGGGATCTAGCTTGGGTCTCTCGTCAGAGCCAGTTACCGTTGCCAGATCATCCTCACCTCTGTATTATGTCCACTTATGTGGTATTAATTTGTTAAGCACTGGTTGGCTTAGTTCCTTGTGAGGAACACAGTCTGATTTCATACTGAGCATTTCATACCTGTTGTTACAATTGATAGTTACCATCTGTTCTCCACCTACTGCCCGTTTCTCACCTCACCTGGATTCTGATTCTGGTATTGTTCTGTCCTGTTACGGTTATTTTAACTAATTGCCTGTTAATGCCTATGAGCTTTGGATACTGTAGGAGACCGAGATAGGCGGGGTCTTGGGAATTTGCATAACTGCGCACACTGGGTCACGTGATGTCGTGGCGGCAGTAATTTGTAATATCACTTGTTAGGTATAAGCGGTACTGAGTGGGTGATGGGGGAAGCCTACTTTTTGCTGACCGTAAATGCGATCGCAGATATAGACGCAAACGTAATACGCGAAGGCAATGCAGTCAGTGAATGTATTTTTTACTATTATCTATTATTGCCTTGGAACCTGTGGATTTTATTGCTGCTTCTGGATCATATGGATCTTTTATAAGCTCGTGAGATGTCTAATGCTTTGGATGCTTAAAGATTTTTTGATACGAAATAAGGGATTAAACCAATGGAAACAGCTATTGGATTATTAACAGCTAATGTGTTGGGCAGGTTAGTTTCCCCTGATCAGCCGCTTGGCGACTTCAAAGTTTTATGCAAGACAGTCTCCTACATATATTGTTTTGGCTTGGTTAATAAACAGCCATAAAACATTCTGCTTATGGAACGGTTTCATTTCTGACAACAGCATATAGTGTACATTGGAATAGGGTTATCGTTTCACAATATGCAATATTTTTTGTTACTTGAAACAAAATATCTGACATCCATCTCTAAAAATAGGTGATTAGGTACACAAAACTGCACTCCAATAGCCAGAGTTCTACTTTAGGTTTTATATCTCCCCAAGAGGATTTATATAATAAGATCTAAGTGGGTTCTTTGAACATTACTCACAATCCTTTCAGAGAAAAAGTGCTGCGTGTACTCACTTTACACAACACTGGTTAGATGATAAACTGGTCATGATATGTATGCCCAGCAGCTTGGTCCGAATGCTTAGAAAATTTTAATAAAACAAACCAATAAATCATACACCAGAGGAGGGAACTCCAGAGTATCAGACACTCCACCACTGATCAAAAGTTTCAGTTTCAGGGCCAGCATTGTGTGTGGCCGGTACTTTTAAATCTCGCACACTTACTAAACTCCTTCCATGTCACACGGGTAACATTCCACGTTCCTAAAGCCAGAGTCAATTCTCAAGATCTGATCCAACTGGATTCTCCTAACTCATACTTGACCCCCAATGGGACTGCACCTGACTCCTACCTCACCACAACTTGCTGGAGGTGATTCAAAAGACCCACATAGCTTTTTTGGGCTGATCCACATAACCTGGATGGCTGTGTCACCAGGCACATGACAGCAAATGCCATTCCTTGAGTCTAGGGCTGGCTCCTTATAACCTTATTCCGGACAGGGTATAGTCAACAATACCTTTCACCAGAGTCTTTATTGGACTTTAGTTTTTCTGGCCTCACTCTATAAACCTCTTCATCAGGCCATGCTACAAGCTCCAGACAACATTCCAATGTGGATCATTGAAGCACACATATCCCTCTACTGCACGTATTAGAGGGATAATCACAATCCTCAGAACGGGAAACATAAATGTAATTTGTTACTTGTACAACAAATTATTATTACTTATTATTACCAGAGGTGGGGACTCAAGTCACTGACTCACAACTCGACTCAGACTCAAGTCACAAATTTAATGACTAGTTACTCGACTCAGCAAAACTGATGAAAAGAACTCTACTTAACTTGGACTTGAGGGCAGTTGACTCAAGATTCGGATAAGACTTGAACCCGATGACTCAAGAAGTCTCTCCCCTCTGGATGCCATAATGTAAATGCCATAATTTATCATTTCAGTACATATTAATTCTCAGCTTTGTGCATTTTCATTTGGCTGAATGCAAGGTCTTCTGAGATTTGTTGGAAAGATTTGTTGGAAAGAAGCATCACTCCTTGTTTATTTACAGATGTAAAAACTGTGAGGACAACTGTGGCAAAGTGGAGACTTTGCAACTCTGTCTATGAAGGACCTAACCTACAATGTAATGTGTTGGGTTTTTTTCCTTCAGCAAGCTTTAATCACTAAAGGAGAAAAAAAGAAAAAACAGACATACTTTAGGTAGGGACTAAAGTTACATGACTAAGGGATAGAAGCATCCCTTTCCGCGGGAGCAAAGTAGGGCGTGTACTCAGACACAAGGAAAACTCAAAAAGTAACAGCTTTTCTGGGGGGGACCGAAAACCAGATTGGCTGAAATCGTGTATGGCACAAACATGCAAATATGCAAAGTGGAACCTAAAGCAAGCTATCATAGCCTTTTTTTAATTATAGTTAGCTTTAGAAAAATACATGAGGATATGCAAATAGATTCTTGCTAAATGCTAAGTGTGAGCATCCCTTTGAAATGGACTACAAGATTCTCTGGAAATAAGCGTTATAAGATGTCCTTACCATTTGAAATGACAATGGGAGCATGGAATAGGAGCATTTTTGGATCTCGATTCAATACGGGGGTACAGAAAGGGTAAAGAAAGCTGAGAGACAAGACAGAACTTACATATGGCTATTCCTACGAGTAATAAACAAACAAACAATAAGTGTGTAACCCCAAGTTGAACCACTCCATTGCACTTGCTTCTTATTACTGTGTAAAAATATCCTATGGGTAAGGCAGGTACTGGGGTCCATAAGGGTTATTGCTTTTAAGATGTAACCACATAAATAAACAAAATTTTGGGAAATGCCTGCAAATAGGATATGTCTCGATGATGAAATAAAGGTGGGTTAGCCGCCATTTAACATGCCACAGAATCCACAAATGTTGATGTACTAGATAATTGTCACGGTCTGTCCATGTCTCCCTGTTGTGCCACACCCCTTGTTCCCCACGTGAGTATGTTTCCCGATTGTTTTCCTGATTGTTCCCAGCTGCCCCGTGTTCCGTCCGTGATGTCTCGTGTATTTAGTCTGCCCATGTTTAGTCCCCAGGGTCGGTTGTTGTATGTAACTGTGATGCTGATCACCTTACATCGGTTCACGGTTATCTGTTTGCTGTTCCTGTTCTAAATCCTGTGTTCCTTGGGAAATAAACGTCCGTTTCCGAAACCGCCTGCATCATGGGTCGTCGATCGCGGCAAAACCGTGACAATAATATTGAAAATGAACAGTAAAAATAGCAAAATTTGCCTGTGACAGAGTAAAAATGTTTTAGTGAAACCAATTCCCTGCACAATAATGTCTGGACAGAACTGAAGGTAAGAAAAAACCTGATCTAATATAGCTGACTAGCAAGGAAAGAAATGCATGTACCTAACATGCGATGTTGGTATTAATATCACACATCACCTGGGCTTATAATATACTACAGCCATTTTTTTTTTTATTTAGTATAAAATGCCCCGCTTCGCGTGGTGTTGTCATTCAGTGCCGGTATCAGTTTTATGCCAGTGGAAAACCAACAGCGTGAAGTACCATACTTTTGGTACTTTCTGGAGTACCGAAGGTACGGTTCCTGGTGCAGTGGAAAAGCACCCTTTGACACATTCCTCCTACCTAAATACTGCTGCCGACCAAGTACACCCTTTCTTGGAAACGGTATTCCAAGATGGCGGTGGCCTTTTTCAGCAGGATAACATGCCCTCCCATACTGCAAAAATTGTCCGGAAATGGTGTGAAGTACATGAAAGTTAAAAGGTGTTGACTTGGCCTCCAGATCCCCTAGATCACAAGCCAATCAAGCATCTCTGGGATGTGCTGGACAAAAAAAGTCCAAATCTGTTGAGGCCCCACCTCAATCTATAGGACATTTAGGACTTGCTACTAATGTCTTGGTGCCAGATACCACAGGGCACCTTCAGGGGTCTTGTGGAGTCCATGTCTCAATCGATCATAGCTGTCTTGGCAGTACAAGAGGGACCTACTCAATATTAGGCAGGTGGTTTTATTGTTATGACTGATCAGTGTAATGTGCAATGTACTTGCACTAACAATTTAGAGTTGACAAACTGTCAGGAATTGTGGTAACACCACTACCTAGGAATTTACTAGGATTTACTAGCAATTTCAGACATTTAAGAAATACTGAAGACATTATATATTCATTGCATTGGAACAATACACAACCAATTACAGTTCACCCAAAACACAGAAAATCTAAGTCGTCCACTTAACTGTGTAACAGAACTGCATTACACATGTGCAAAACAATATAAAGAATAAACTTACTATATAACTAGCAGAAGATACTCACAGTAAGTCCAAGAAAGATCTCATCACAGATGCTAATCTCACAATACCATGCAAGAACCCCGGCCAGATTGACTCCTCAGTAATGGCTATGCATAGTAAGTGTGCTAACCACACATCATTATGCAAGAGCACTAGCTACAAAGTGTTTCCCATTAAGTGCTACACATAGAGATCTCTATAGTGTGCTAATCATAGTGTACTAAACAGGATCTCTGACTCTCTTCCTGATTATCTTGTGATCCCATCCTTGAATTTCAAGTGAGGTGTTCCCATTGAATAAATCTGTCCTTAACCATATATTACAACCATTACTGTCCAGAGGATATAACAATGGTTCAATGGACAACCATATCACAAGCTGTCAAAAAGTCAGCTGGAGTTTTAATAGTAGTTTTTTCAAGCAGAGCCTGCTAACAAGATACAAATTTTCCTATCTTTCCACATATTTATAATGATTTTACATATTGTTTTAAGACTAAAAACACTGGGCCAGTCACAAAGAGACCATTTGCATGTGCCAAAACGTGAATAATTGCATTCACATTAACAATGTTTCTCACATGTAAGTTTTCTTACATTGTGTGTCCTGGGAATTTTGAGTAATGGGGAAGAGGAGTTGGTGAGAGGAAAGAATGGGTTTATGAGCAGAAGAAATGCAGGAGCTCTCTTGTGGGCTCAGAGGAAGTCAAAGTGGGTCCACCAGGTGTGCAGAGTGAGTGTGTGAGCCCAGTCTTGTCAAAGCCGACTTGACAGATCCCCCCAGGATACAGAGGCCCAAAGAGTCCAGGATCACAGATTCCTGCAGGGCCAGCAGCTTTGCATCATACATTTCTAGCTATGAATCCCCTTTGGATTCCACAAATACATCACGAAATAACGCAAAGACAGAAATATGCTCAGAATAATTTTACCGGTTGTACCCTTCTAAACAAACAACCAACAGTATCACAAAGCGTGAGTACAAAGTAATGACGCACTTTTGATTATTTTCTGCTTTCCATGGCATGCTGCACCATCCCACTGGAAAGAAAAGTGACATTTGGCTTTCTTGAGGCATTGAGGGAGTGACCCAAAAATAAAAGACCAGGATAAATATGACAAAGTCTTATATGGCAGTGCGTAGGTCCACTCTGAGCCAGCCGCAGGACTCTAGGCGATCATTTATGGACAGCAAATCCAAGTCATTAATGCTGCATGTAGCTCATTATACTAACACCCCAAGTCACTCTCTGGGCACTTCTCTCCTCACCATCTCCCCTTCACTCACGCCCAACCTCTGCAATTTCTACAATTAGGTGGGTAACATTTATATTATATATAATAAATAAATACACACACACACATCTTAATGTCTGTTAAACTGCCATTTAAATTGTTTTTTATGTGTCGATATATATTTAAATTCTATATTTTCCAAAGAGATCCAAAAACCTGGTCATCATATATTCAAGGACTAGGATTTTAACAACATTTTACATATACAACAGATGGCATAACTTATCTCCCTCCAGGTGGCTGCATGCTTATAGAAGCGTAATGGAGGGAACCAACGTTGTTCAAGCAATACTGTACATCGTCTTATGAGTGGGGATCACCGCAGTGATCTGGTCGGCAGGGCTGATTATGCAGTTACCGGCATGCTTTTTACCACACCATATGTATATTCAGATACTGTAAATTGATATGCATATTTGTATGTTTCTGTTAATGTTAAATTTCATATCCATGTAATGTTTCCCATGGAATTGGAGTGTTTTGTTGCCTTGTAAACTTGAGTACAGTGTACACTAACAGGTGTCCGTAATGTGGTGTCATAGCTTTGGACATTCAGGGTCCATAGATGCCAACCTTCTTTTTTTCAGGAACATGTCAACGCATCACATTAAACACCTTGACATTCCGAGATACAATATAAAAGAGGAGAAGTATGGACTGATGTCCGACTGGTGTGCTCAGCTTGGCCCGTAACATATCAGCTTGTGAGGATAATCTTGCGGAGAGGTTCATTTTCTTTAGTAACTACTTCTTAGTGGGTTCAAGGGAAGTGAATGCATTACCAAACTTTATGGAATTTAAGTTTTAGAGGAAATACAGACTCCAAAGTACCAAAACACAATATCTCAATAAAACATTCATTCTTATTCCATATTTTTCATATGGACATTTAATAATTGTATCTTAAATGAGCAGTGTGATCTTTAACCAAAAATTACTTTAATGATCCTTTCATAGACCGATGTTAGTATACCTGCTGCAAGAAATAGATGTCTCACACAGCACATAAGAAATAGAAAATCTAAAAATGAAAAGATAATACTGATGTACAGAGTTTCTCCTCTTTGCGCATTACAGGGGGATCAGAAACAGTTTCATAAGCATCAAACCTTTAGTACTGAGCTATATAATGCCCTGAAGAGAAGGAACAGGAGCATTTTCCTCTTAAAATATAGATGATAATTAGTAACAAGACAAAATATCTGGGGGAATTTTGTTTACATAGTTATTTGGTTGAGAATTTCAGAGTCAAGTAAAGCAGTTAAGCAATCAAGTCCTACAAAGCCTGTTATAATTCCCAAGTAGATTTGGGAAATAAAAATTTAAGGTACCATTCTAATTCCGGGAAAATGTTTTGGGAAACAAATAAATCAAACTACCGTATGTTGTTAACCATTTCTCAGAGTTTTCAGAGGAAATTTACTCTAAAATAGAAACAGGAAGATTTAGAAAAGCCTTTTTAATAAAATAAGATGCCGTTTCTTTCCTTTTGTGGATCAGGGATTACTCAATGTGGTGGGTTGAACATGGGTGAGAATCATATTTGAATCAATGTATTTAATGCGAACAGCTAATTTTTCTAACTGATTCTCTCCCCCCCCCCATATACACAGACCATGTCTTTGCCCTCACAGACTAATGACATGTGCTAAGGATATAAAGCAGAGATTCTTCATATACACATTGGCACTACAGTATCTATAAACATGCAACTGTTTCGGACTGTAGAAGTGACAATGATAGGAAAATTCCAAAATAAAATCAGAATTAGACCTTTCTGTAATGTCAGAAGTGCGATTGCTTGTGAGTCAAGCCCTTCACTTCAACCACATGCTCCTTTTGGACATTTTTGTCCTTTAAACAGCAGATCAGATCTTCTTACATGTCAGTCGCATTATTCATAGCTGTGTCAGTGTTGCCCTTTAAAAAAACACTTCTGGATCATCAGTGACACATGTAATCTCACTGAGAGCGTAAAGGCTAAATGGAATGACCAATCAATTAGCGGAAAAGGTAGTGTTTTAGGTTTTTTTTTCCCCCAGAGTGTTATTAGAAAAATGAAAAACTGATGCAAACAATCATATTCACTCCTTACTGCACACTCCCTTATTTCACATTGGTTTCCATACAGTATAATCAAAACAAAAATCAAGAGTATACCATTTAAACATTTTAACATAAATCTTAAATCTTGATACAAATGTAGTACACTGACATAAATATCTTCCACCATCTGTCACCTGCCAGAGGAAACAATGGAAGCACAGGCAGTAAATAGAATGAAAACTCAGACAAAATGCCACTTGGGAGTTTATTTGTGAAGCCAGGAGGGCTGAAAGCATCATGGCATTGGATGAAAGCCATTGTTGTTTCATTCATTGAACAAAATCACCCAGTTAACTCTACGATGAAATGCACAACTCACAATTATGTGGGCCTTTCTAGGGAGTCCTCTCTACATACTGCATCTGATCGAGCCCAACCACGCCCAGCTTCACCTGAACCGCCACACCTCCAGTGACTGTCATCCCCAGAGTACTGAACAGCTGAAACGCATCCCCACTAATGAGCTTCTGGACGTCAGCCCAGTGCTTCACTCCGTCCTTATAAAGTACTGAGTGATTCCCCATGGTTCATTTCACTTTCTGTGTATGACTTGTTTTTCCACTTCCTTGACTTCTAATTCTTGCCTTTGTTTCCCCCTGGTTTTAGTTGCCTCTTCGATTACCTCCTTGCTCTTTGGATTCAGCCTCGCTTTTGCATCTCTGCCTCACCTGTTTTGACCTTGCCCATTTATGACTTTGATTTAAGCTTCTGAATTAATGGTGTGACGCTCATGAACATTTCATCCTTACAGGAGCTATACACTCAACGTTCACTTCCCTGCACAGATTGATTATCTTAATTCTTCTGCTTGTCCTGAGAAATATGACATGAATGCTGTTTTCCTCCTCAACTCTAGCCAGTGAGGCATGTAAGGACATGCTATAATTGAGCAGATTGGCTGGAAAATTAACCTGCAAATGAAAAGTGCATGTCTACATCAAACAAACGAGAGTCTGAGTCTCTAATTTAGTTCTGGACGTGTGAAATGGTTGTTATTTACTTAAAACGAGCAACCAGTGAACAGTGATACATTCGTGAAAATCGGAACTTTGGTCACCAATACTACACCCATAATTTGAAAGTGCAAGCAGGGCTAGAGAAGCACATTTTGCCAGGAGTACATTATTGAGGATGTGAACAAAATAAACAGAAGTCTACCAGCAAGTTGGGAAACATGCGTGTGAAATATTCTATGACAGACGTGACCTGCCCACCATATAGTGTACTTGACACCCCTCACCATGCCTATGCATCACAGCACTGCCCACGAGGAGAAGGTCACGGGTTCAGACCCCTTCATCAGCAGAGTGATTGCACCATTGGGCCCTAAGGCAAGGCCCTTAACTACAATTTCTCCAGCGACTGGCTGACCCTGCTCTCTCAATTGTAGATCACTTTGGATAAAAGCATCGGCTAAATAAAGTGTAATGAACTGATAACTACCAGCTGTGGATGTAGAGACTAGTATAAGGAGGAAGTCGAATTGCACTGCGTAAAATTTCAACTTCTGCTTTCCCTGTTGAGATTCTGAACAGCTCAGTGTTACTGGGGCTAGCACAGCATCCGCTGTGCTTTTATGTCCAACATGGTTGTTTTGGAAAAGAACATAATCATTGAAACCTTTCATGAGCTCTGGAGGAACCTGCTGAATAAGGTATTTTCTGCCACTTGGGACAGCCATTGTTAGACAGCACAAAGAAGCACTATCTGAGAAGCATTTGCACAGGAAGAGAAAATCCTACCTTTAACTGATGGCTATCTTGGCAATGATACATTCTCAAATCTGTTGTAATGTTGTAAGAAGGCGAGAATCATCACCGGGGAAGATGGCGACATCAGAAATTTTCAATTTGTACTCTTACAAGAGTAAATGAAATGAGAAACCATATACGTCAGATTTGTAGCATTTACCCCAGGGACAATGTGCATCTCAGATGGGTGAAGCAGGTGACAGTTTGCATTAACATTTATTCATATACTAGTCAGGCTCACTTTTCCACAACTAGAGATTAATGAACAGTAATCCAAAAGTCTGAAGTATGGCCTGTCCGAGGTGATAAATGCCACATTAAGCATGAAACAATTTTGTTAATGTGAAGACGGCGCTCCTGCAAATCCATAAGTTAGGTTATAGTGACACAAAGGGTGCAGAACAAGCAGTTTTGATTTACAAAGAAGAATGATAACTACAAAAATATAAATCTCTAAAACCAAGGCCGAAGCACCAAGATCAGAAGTCAAAGGCCCAATAAGACCCATGCCGGTAAGCGCTCCAAAACCAACCCAAGAGAAACACAGCAAGTCTACAGTCCAATAGGAAATAAACCCAATAGCACACCAAGAGCTTCCATCAACTTCTGTCCTTATGTCTCCCATAGGTTAATTGCAAAATGTGCAACAGTTTTGCCTTGGTGAGGCATGGTCTGGCTGGATGGGGCTGCAGGAATTGCTGATTGAAGGCATGTGTTCAAATAATAAAAATAACTGGATCTGATCAGCCTGGGGCAAAAAACTGTTTTCAACTGGTTGTTTTGATTGTTCACAGTTAAAAAGAAAGGATAATTGTTTTGCAGCATGCAAAATCAGTACCAAAATAGATCATTACATATTCTTTGAGCAGACTGTTGAATTAAGAAAAACTCCATGCACACATTATTACGCTGTGTTGTCACTAAGGAAGAAAAATGAGCAAATTTCTGTTCAAACTCATTCTTTTGTTTGGCTTTACATACAATGAATTACTGCCTACAGTCATTTTTTCCCCCACTTTCAATTATAAGCTAGCTGAGATTGGTATAAAACAGTCACATGAATATTAACATGGGCATCTTAACATACTATGTTACATTTTAAATGAAAATGTTTTTTAAGTTTTACATGCCCTTTGAAAAACTTGCAAAAACTGTCTATGCTAAGCTTGTCCTTTTCTTACCAGTTTGGTATTTGTAACAGACTTAGCCTATCAGTAACATCTTCTGTACTAAAACAAAAAAGCAAAATACTAGCATCTGCTAGACCCAGGCATGGTAAAGAGAAGCTCAGGTACATTTTCTTACCAGAAAATGTTCTCATGATTAAGGTAACCAAATAATCCATATCTGGAAGGACACTTTGAGCTAGGACAGGATTTGTAAACTACCATTTCAATTAAAAGGACCTGGAGCACTGAGTTCTTGTTGTGTGCTGATTGGTCAGTCTCCTATAATCATGCATGTGTCACTAATGTTAACATGAAAAAGCTGGATGAGTCTTTCAGTCAAGGAAACAAACCAGTCAAAGGGCATGAAGAACTAAACTATTTAGCCAAGCACTGGATCCTTTTGGTTTTAAAGTAGTTTATAAAACCAGAAGTGGCTCAAAGTATCTGGGATGACATGGATTATCTGGTCACCCTACTTACGATCTGCTCTTGAAAGACTACTGCACAACTAACCAGCAAGAGCAAATCTCACTACATACACTTTACAAATCAAATTATATTATATTATTATTATTATTATTAGTATTATAAAATGTCAGGGAGATCATACATTTAACAGTTGGTAGAACACACAATGGGTTTTTACAAGCGAGGAACAGGTAAAGCCTGGGTACACACATGGGTAAGTACACAACACATGCTTGGACACAGCGCAACTATATACAGGTATCAGACACGGGGGGCTACTTACAAAATGGGAGCGAGGCATGCTGGGACATGGGACATTCGCTAATATAAAAGCCAGCTTGCCGGCGTCGCCATACTTAATAGCAATGTTACATTACATACATCCAGCGTATATATTGTAGCATAGCTACCCAGCATGGTTTGTAGTGCAGCTGTTCATTTGTTTTAAGACTATTTCCATTGGTGGCCTAAGTATTGCACAGCACAGTACTTTACATTAAGTCACTATGTTGAAAAACATTGTGTTGGTGAGATTAATGACAACTTTTACCACTTTTTTTTATTCATTGTGTCATGTTTTTATGTTGATCTTGCTATCAGGTTAAGTGCCACTAACATGACTAAGCATTGTGAATTTTATGAGTAGTGTAACAATGCATAAAAGCATTCTGGCTAAGGCTATGTTCAACAAGCAACACCAGTGAATGGTTACCAGTGCTGATAATAGTACATATTCATAGAAACATCAAGGTGGGCTGTGAAATTGTTTTCAATAATGGAATGCCAGTAGATGTCAATTTAATGCTTAAAGTAATGTGAACAGCCATTTTTAAATTCTCCTCGATAGCCACCTGGCTTTTCTGCATTTCCGGGGGTGGACACTATCTGAGCTGAGCACGACTTTGTGGATGTAGCTTACGAACACTGTGGGTGCGGCCAACGATCTGCCAGCTTACACAGACCTGTGTAGAAAACTGGCTCACTGATGGACTCGATGATGACAGTTTACACATAGCATTCGTTAAAGCAGACTCATTTTCCTTGTACTATATATTTGCTAGCATGGCTGGGCGGGGTTGGACAGCCAGTCAACTTTGAACCCTTAGAGTTTGTTTTGTTTGTTTCTTTGTTTCTTTCTTTTTGCCTTTCTTTATTTCTTTGTCTTTCTTTCTCACTCTCTCTCAATGTCACATGCACCATTTTGTACAGATGATGTTGTGATGGATTGCTCTTGTCAAATGCCTTCGGGTGCATGTTGTGAAAGGCACTATATAAAAATAAATTGAATTGAATCTTCAAACTTTGTACTGCTCTGGTATTTCTCCACAGTGCTTTCTTGAAAATTCCTTCACCTTTATTGTGCAGTAGCATCAATGCTGAATGCTGTGTTCAATTTTAGAAAGCTATCAATGACATCAACAGTATGAAATTGTGCTGATTTGGGACGGATGACAGAAAATGGCAAAATGTCAAAGAAATTGTTGAAATGGTCAGAAAGGTCTAGGTCCTTAATAACTGGATAAAATGTTGAGGCCTTTACTAATAACCGAATGTAGGGTGTGTCTTAGCATGTCTCTGGGCCCTTTCCCACCCCGTGTAAACTAACACAGGCAACTCTTTGGAAATGCTGTCACTGGGATTATCTGTGTGAATACTGAAATCACTTACTATAATAAAACTGTCAATCTCGGCAACTCTGTAAATTCATTGACCAAATAAGGACAGGCGGCTATATGCTATTAATAAGATGCATGGTGTACTTATCATCATAAAGCATAGGCGTTCAAAAAAGGTGTAATCTCCAAGTGATATTTGTTTGCATTGGAATACGTCTTCTTGCAAAGTAGCTATTACTCTCCCTTACTCTGCCTCTCTAGGACCATTCATAAGCTGATTCTATAAGAACAGCTGCACTATCACTGTTGTCGAACCAAGTAACCTGATACTGTATGTATATGTAACTATGCACACCCTGTATATATAATTTATGTATGGATAACTTATCTATAATTATGTAATGTATCCATCCATCCATCCATTTTTCAACACGCTTTTCCTATCAGGGTCGCGGGGGGTCCGGAGCCTATCCCGGAAGCTACGGGCACGAGGCGGGGAACAACCCAGGATGGGGGGCCAGCCCATTGCAGTGTAATGTATCTCTAAACATATATATAATCTCTTCCCTCGACCTCCCCCTGTGTCTCGCATGTTCTGGTGAAGCCACAACACTCTTTTCATTAATTAACACATGTCTGTGCATTGTGTCAATGACAATAAAAACTGAATTGAATTAAATTGAATTGGCTTTAGTGGTTTCATTTCTGAGTCTGCTCAGTTGCCTGAACTGCATACTACAGTGGCATTGCAGAATCACACATTAACATGCAAAAACAATAAAAATAATAATAAAAAAGCATTGAGAAAACACATACCATTAATAAAATGCTATTGATTTCTCATTTCACGTTGTATTTCATGTGTTTTTTTTTTTGGCTCGTGTTTTTCCATTTACTGTTTTTTCAGGTTGTGTTTTGCGTTGAAGAATAGAAGACTTATCCAGAACCAAAAGTACGATAAAATTGGAACATTGCTCTTGTTTTTGCTGTTAATTTGGAATGCCCTTACAGAGAAATTCCATTCTTTCATAATGCTGATTTCTGAAAAATGGCAGGTGGCAATGTTTTTCAGGCTATCGGCATGCATATTGACCACATTCGTCATAGAGCAAGGAAATTCTTTAGGTCCCCTGGAGACGAAAAATGCCATACTCTGTAATTCAACAAATAGAGCTTCTAAGGGCTTATTTATTTTCTTTGATTATTTGTTATTACCTTAGCAGTGTAACCTGTTTTACATTACCCACCCAGGAGACCCACAAACACCTTAATCATAATCAGGACTAGTGACAGCCTGACCAGGCACTGGAAATATGCTTGGAGGCTGTTGAGTGTGATAGTGTGAAAGCGTAGATTTTTTCTTTTCCGCTCCTTTTTCAGGGCTGAATGGTAGGTGGGGCAAATGGAAATATCCTTCTAGGAGGACAGAAAATCCTTTAGGAGAAACCACAGGAAAACTCAATCAGAATGACTGTCGAGGGAAATCAGATCGGTGTAATTTAAGCCACCAATATGCACATTCTTGGCTTATTCTTGGTGCAGAAGACACCACTAAAAACAATTAGAATGATCCGAATCGCCCTCAGAGCTGGACACACATTCTTGCACCATATATATATATATATATATATATATATATATATGTATATACTGTATTTATACAGTATATGTATATACTGTATATATACAGTACTGTGCAAAAGTCTTAGGCAGTGAAAGCAAATGACCATCATAGCTCTGTAAAATTATGATGTTATGTCTGTAAAAATGTGCTAGCTTAAGCATTTCAAACCTCTCCTACAATCACCACCACACTAGCAACCACCCAAAACACCCATGTATTATTTGACTTGACCACTAGTACACCTTATATGGCCAACCAATACCTGAGTGACTTTTAAAAACCTATTTAGTTAATTAATTAAGCAAGCTGGTGGTGAAATTTAACTAATACATGGAATGACTAAGGTGCCCCTGAGGAGAGGTTTGGAACCAAAGTTCATCTAGCCATCCAAAAAGGCATCAGTAAGAAGATTGGAGTACAGAAGAAATTCCTGGTAGTTGGTATTGTGTTATTCTTCATTTGCGTATGTTAGAATATTAAATTCTGGTTTTGTTCTGAGCGAATATACAGTTACTACCCAGCTTTAAACATTTCCTTTGACTGCCTAAGACTTTTGGACAGTACTATATATATAAGATGAAATAGGTCTGTTGGCAAGTGTTACTGACAAATAAGTAAATGAGCACTGAACATATTTTAGAGACCTTAACAGTAAAGTTCTTATCTAATTAAGCTGATGACTCAAAATCAATAAATACCAGCATCAGTTCATTTACTGAATTAAAAATCGTATAAAAATAATAATTGAAAGAGATTCTGAGTCAAAATCTGGGGCTCTGAGATGTCCGGACTGTCACAAGAGGCCAAGGTCGACAGCTGTCCGTTCAGCACCAGCACTCCTGGTAACAAGGCGAGCATCACAGACAGCACCGCGTCTCCCCCAAGGCAGGGCATCGAAAACTAACCGGAGAACAGTGCAGCTGTTACCTGGACCACACTGTAGCTCAAGCAGAAATGGGGGGGCACATCTGTTTCATAAACTCGTATTTTATAAAATTATACCAGCCTACATATTAGTTTCATGTGAATAGGTTACCAATCTATTTATTGAATTAATACATTTCTTTTTTTGGCTTTTTAGGGTTAAAGTGTAATGTTGCATTGTATCTGTAAAGCCACCATTCAATTATTATTTTTATTTTGTATCATTCAATTTCCTGCGATTATTGATCTAATTTTTTTCTCTCTTTTGTGAAAGGAACATACTTTCTTATTACAATTTGTTTTAATTCTTGTCAAAATGTGAAACCATTGTAAAGTACAGATATGTAATGAATAATTTCACTGTAATACATGGCATGCCTTTTGGCTTTGGATAAAAATATCTATATTATATTGGGTTAATATTTACAGTATATTTATTATAATATAATATTTATATCATAAAATTTGCTGAACAGAGGTCTTAATTTTATTTTATGGGTAATATTTTCGCTCAGTTTTCAGCTCACATATGAAAGCTGAAAGGGTAATCCAGGAAAGTACAGAATACTGATTGTCCAGACGCAATAATTTTGTGATTACTGCACCTAAGTAGGTCATTTAAAGTCCTACCTGTGAGGGTTTTGGCAATTTCTTGTATATCTGCCAAGACTACCTAAGTAATAGCCAAAATACACAGAATTGCATCATGTGAGTCTTTACAGGCTTTCCAAGGAGGTGTCATTGTTTGCTGGATTGCTTTAGTACAGTTAGGTTCATTCCAACATACACGTTTTTTATGACTGTAAGTTGAAAGAAATCAATCCGCTAAACCAGGTTGTTCAGCAGTGTAGAAGATTCTTCCATTATATTATTGAATTACCAATAAGTGCTTTATTACTCCTTTCTTATTATGTATTTGAAGACACCCAATAACCAGGGGTCAATACCATGGCAAATTCTGATGGACATTGTGATCAAAATGAAAAATTCTCCATGGACATGGTATTTAAAAACAGAGTTTCCCACCATGGACATGTTTGTTTGGCACTGTCCCTGTCTTGTCTGTCGTCTCCCTGTTTGGCCAGCTGCTGTCTCTTTTTTGCTATTTTGTAAATTTATCGCCCTTCTGTGTTCCTTGCATGCCCCCCTCGCTGCCGTGTGGCTGGATGGGCTAAGTGGGTGGTTGAGATCTGTGTCTCCCTTACGTTACGGCTGTGAAGCTAGCTGGAGGCTTGCCTCAATTATGTTGATCATTTTAGTTATCAGTTTCCCCAGTGTTGTTATGCGTTGATATGCGTGTCTATGTCTTTATATTTCTGTGTTGGGTCATATGTTTGCCTTTCCCCACTTTTACTAAGTTTTCTTATATCTTGCTTCACATATTTCCCAGTATTCCCTAGTGTTCAGTCTGTACTGTTGGCATGCTTGCTGATTATCCACACCTGCTTCTCATTTAACCCTCATTACCAGTATAGAAGTATGCCTATGTGTGGCCTGTGCTTTTGTCAGGCATTGTGTTTGTTGTGTTGTCTTTTTTGTGCTGCCTCTTACGTAGCCCCTTGCCGGTGTTGGTGTAGTCTTTGTTGCTTTTTGTTTCACCTTCCTTTTTTTCCCATCTAGTTCTGTATTATTTGATCTTTACACTGCAACGGTAGATGCCTTTTTGAGGAAAATGGTTGAAGGATCATTAAATCAGAGCTATAAATGACAATTTCAGCATACCTAATAAGTTAAAGTAAGATCATCTGCTGTGCACAAAATTAAAACACTATTTCACTCTAAGATTTCATTTTTGTCAAATGATACTCATGTTCAAGAGAATAACCAAATATATGTGTAGTTGGCTACCACCATGCTTTCATTTTCCAAATAAGAGGATTTCTGCGGATCTCAATTTCAAGTTCACAATGTACTGTAAATGAAATAGTTCATGTTCCATCTTTTATTTGTTGCCACAATCATTGAGGGTGTAACTGTCATGTAGGGATTGAACCCCTCCAAGGGGCATTTATTCCACAGGAATGGGGAAACACGGGAGCAAAACTGACAGCATGCACACAAAAGCATCGACAATAACCGACAGGGGAGACTGGACGTAGACTGACTAATAAAGGGAAACACATCAGGGACCAAACACAAAGCAGGTGTGCGGGGTTAACAGGGGGATTGAAATGTAAGGTTTAGCTAAACAAGGGACAGGTGCAGCGAATTAAGCCACGCCTGAGGGCAATACAGGGGAAAAGACAGGGCGGGGCTGAACGTGACAGTAACCCCCTTCAGCTTTACAAATTAAAGTTCTTGAATGGCTGCACCTTCTTTTACAGGTTACGGAGAGTGGGTGTGACTGTGCTTTAATTTAAAAGTGCGTAACTTTTTAAAAGCTTTTTGACTTCAGTGCTGTATGGCAGAATATACCCCACTGTCAACAGATTTCAGTAATTTTTCAGAAGAACATTGCTAGCAGCACAATTCTGTAGCCTTACACACTGCCCTATTATCAAGACTTCAGAAACGGCAAACTGAAATATATTGGCAGCAAACTCATATTTCAGTGAAATGGCACTACGCTGTTTCCTGGTTTGAGAAAATAAGTCAGATTTCCTCTGAAAACTCTGGAAATCATGTTTTTGATGAATATTTCTTCTCATCACAGATTTTCAACAATTTTGTTCAATCAAAATCAATGCAAATCAAGTAAATAAGCCAAGTTATTTTATGTATTTTAAAATGTGATAAGCCTGGAACCTACCCCACAAACTAGGCAAAAACAATATCTTTGATGGAGTGTCAGCCATCACAGAACATACATGAAAGTGCAGACAGGAGCAGGGGTGTAGGAACGATGACAATGGGGGGATGTGTGCCCCGCCGTATTTAATTTGGCTTCATTCATCCCCCCAAAAATAGACCTTTGCATTTAAATTATTAAGTTATGACCCCCTCAATACCAAGGCATAGCTTGTTTTACACTCCATGTTTGCTGAGATGCATTTCTGATCACTGCACCCCCAGCTGGACTGGTGATTACTGAATATTAATGGATGGAAATCATTTGATCAAGATTGGGTACCGTTTGATTTGTATCATCTTTCAGAGTCGCACTGGGTGTGGGACAAGTATGCAGTTGATGAAAAGTGTAAGCAAAACAGAAAGCAATGAATACTAAGCAGCAGATATATAGAGCAGCCACATGCATACATACCCCATAAATACATGTAGAAAGACTAAGTAGTACAGCACCTAAAACTCACATTTGGAGGCACAGCTGTCTGAGGGAATTGGGTATCAGCTGAACGTCTGCAGGAGACATTAAGTGGAGGCACCTTAGCTATGGAAATCGGTCAAAGGAATAAAACCTATTCGGTGATTTCAGTGAAGTTTTTCAGCATAATCTAATTCTATTCATCTAACAAGTAAGCTACAGGGATTCATCCGAGTTGGAACATCCAAGAAGCTAAATAATGATAAACTCCATATGAAAAACCGAACATATATTGTTGATATATTTTTTTTTATTAGAACCATATAATAATTATAACCATAAATACCCACTGTTCACGTTGATTTTTGGAAAGATAGTTCATGGAATCCAAATAAATGTCAAACAAAAAGTTTTATACGTAAATATCATTTAACTAATTTAATTCAGTTTCTTAAACATTTAAAATGTGTTTACATCCAACAGAGGCACTAAAATTATAATGCAAAGACAGAAATAAAGAACATGGAAAATGAGAAAATGCTGAAAAATAAATATAAGCACTTTAATGGCATATTTAAATGCATTACATCTTCATGATGCTTAAATTCATGCTTTAAATTTTCATAGGCAATAGAATCATCTTCTTCCACAATGCAGCTTCCTGCATCAAACTACTGCACTATCTACTATCCAAGTATGTCTTATCTTATGACTTTGGGATCAGATATAATCTATGTATTGTATAGTCAAATATGACTAGATGCTGTTGGAATGACCACAATATGTCCCCTGGATGGCTAGGGTTTACAGAGAATGGTCCGAAAAAGGGAAAACATCCAGTGAGCGGCAGTTATGTCGGTGAAAATGCTTTGTTGATGCCAGAGGTCAGAGGAGAATGGCCAGAGTGGTTCGAGCTGATAGAAAGGTAACTCAACAGTAACTCAAATAACCACTCATTACAACCAAGGTATGCAGAAGAGAACCTCTGAACACACAACACGTCGAACCTTGAGGCAGATGGGCTACAGCAGCAGAAGACCACACCGGGTGCCACTCCTGT
>JAODKL010000002.1:7278813-7301571 GCA_026780765.1 Petrocephalus schoutedeni
TTCCAATCACTTCCATGGCCACAGGTGTATAAAATCAAGCACCTAGGCATGCAGACTGCTTCTACAAACATTTGTGATAGAATGGGTTGCACTCAGGAGCTCAGTGAATTCAAGTGTTGTACCATGATAGCATGCCACCTGTGCAATAAGTCCATCCGTGACATATCCTCGCTAATAAATATTCCGTGGTCAACTGTTAGTGGTATTATAACAAAGTGGAAGCAATTAGGAACAACAGCAACTCAGCGACGAAGTGGTAGGCCATGTAAAATCAGAGAGCGGGGACAGCGCATGCTGAGGTGTTCTGTGTGCAGTCGCCAACTACAGACCTCCAATCTTCATGTGGCCTTCAGATTAGCTGAAGAACAGTGCCTAGAGAGCTTCATGGAATGGGTTTCCATGGCCAAGCAGGTGCGTCCAAGCCTTATATCACCAAGTGCAATGCAAAGTGTCGGATGCAGTGCTGTAAAGCACACCGCCACTGGACTCTAGAGCAGTGGAGACGAGTCTCCTGGCATAAATCACGCTTTTCTGTCTGGAAATCCGATGGAGGAGTCTGGGTTTGGTGGTTGCCAGGAGAACGGTACTTGTCTGACTGCATTGAGCCAAGTGTAACGTTTGGTGGAGGGGGGATTATGGTGTGGGGCTGTTTATCAGGGGTTGGGCTTGGCCAATGAAAGGAGTTCAATGATTTAGCATACAGAGTCATTTTGGACAACTTCATGCTCCCAACATTATGGGAACAGTTTGGGGATGGCCCCTTCCTGTTCCAACATGACTGCGAACCAGTGCACAAAGCAAGGCCTATACAGACATGGATGGGTGAGTCTGGTGTGAAGGAACTTGACTGTCCTACACAGAGCCCTGACCTCAATTCGACAGAACACCTTTGGCATGAATTAGAGCAGTGACTGCAAGCCAGGCCTTCTCGTCCACATCAGTGCCTGACCTCAGAAATGCTCTCCTGGAAGAATGGTCAAAAATTCCCATAAACCCACTCCTAAACCTCATGGAAAGCCTTCCCAGAAAAGTTAAAGCTGTTATAACTGCACAGCTTGAGCCATCTCCATATTAAAGCCAATGAATTAAGAATGGGATGTTCATTTGTGTGTAAAGGCAGACGCCAAAATACATTTGGCAATATAGTGTATGTCGTCAAAATGTCTGTGTAAGTATGCTACTGAACTCCAAAATTCTGAATGACAGTCGGTTCCCACTTTCTCACTATCACTCACTGATCACTTTTCTTTAGCAAACTGATACTTACTCATGAGAAAGACACCAGTTTCTGCATTTCAAGACTCTACATTATAGTATGAAAAGGTCACCAGCAAGAGAAACCACTCGCATGCTCATGTAGCTTCTTCAGACCTCAAGACACAGTACAATAGCAAACAAAAAAGTCACACAGTACTGTATAACAGAACAGCAAGATGACAATATAGGAACAACAAATGGACGGCAGAATCATGTACTATGGGAACCAAAAACACAAAAATGATGCATCAGGGCAATTTATGGAATATTGTGTAGCCTTGCTGAGCTCCCTCCACCATGTTTTCCGGCATTCCTGCATATGAGTGGCCCCTGCAAGACGTCATGGTAAATAAACGTGATGTGCACCCGGTGTTGTATGTGACCCTGTTTAGGTTTGTGTTCAGCCCTCTTTAGATCCTGATGTGTTGTAGTTACTGTGTGTATCACCTACCATGAGTATTTACTGTTCCTGTTGGGACCTCCCTGCATTTCTATGTGCTGGAGGGAGAAGGGGTGTGGGACCATGGCTGTGTTTGTAACCTGTAGCCTGTTAAGTGAGTACTTTTAAAGACTGCGCTAATAAAAAAAAAAAGCTTTGGTGAGAAGACCCTGCTTCTTGCCCACCGCTTCAGAGTCTGGGTCCCTTGAGCATGTACGTGGTGGCTAACACGACAATCACATACAGTACATGTATAGTTCTGGGTGTAAACTTTTTACAATGGGAAATTGCATAATATAATTTGTTCGACAAGACTAAAGCAAATGAAAAGTGTGCCAAATGATGACAGTTGTACAAAATCATTTGCATATATGTGCTAAAACATTTGGCAATTTGGGTGAAATGATGTCCCGGCTGTCCGGAACTGACATTCTGGTGTGGGGATTACGCTTGTTGTTTTGCAAATGTTAATTATCATTTGAAAAATGCCCCAAAGCAGTCCAGAAAAACTGCAAAACTAGATTTTAATTTGCATTCTATTCAGTATGTTTTTTTCAGGATCTGAATCTGCTTAAGGGGAATCCTAAGGGGAAATGGAGCCTTGAATTAGGCCTAAAGAAATAATGACTTAAATTCTATTGTGATCATTATCAATAATGACTCATATGAAAAAAAATACTGTGATAAAACATTTTGCTATGGCGCCCAACCCCAGAGTACAAATATAACTTCAGACTACACTGGGTGAAGTCTAGCATTGGAAATCCCCTACGCAGTGCAGGCTGAGGGACAGGAGGCTACAGAAGACATCTGATCTAGTGAACCACTATTCCATGGATTTTTCAGATACCCCAGGAACATTGTACAGGTCAGTGGTTCTCAAACTGTGGGGCACCATATAATGAATAAAGTATGAATAAAAGATGATTTTCTGAATATCTCAAAAAAGTTTTTTATTATATTTTTTGTCTTTTTATGAAATTTAAGCAACCCCATTTCTGACTGTGTGGCAGCATTTAAATATGTTGGTAAATCAGTTATTTTTACTTTGTCCAGCATGATTTTCTGAAATTCTTTGTGTCCACCCCCCCACCCCCCACGGTAAATCTTATTGGTAACACTTAGTTAGCTGATTGATGAAATTTATCTTGGGGAACTCTGTGAAATTGGCTAGTTGTATTCTGACCTAAAGCTTGACATTTAATTAAATATTACAAATAATTATTTGCTTGGGTTGGGAACTGATTGTGGTTTGCATGCTATGTAATGCACATTTTATTTGATGCAAACAATTTGAAAGTAATGCAAATTTCAGACATTATATAACCTTTTGATTTTCGTATACAAACAGTCATAATACGGGTTCATTCATTTTAGATTTCACAATAAGACCTTTATATAGATTAACATTGACATTACTTTTATTGTGCCTTTGTTTTCCTTTTTTCATCTAAGAAATATCCCTGATATATCCCACACCCACCCCTCACTTTCCTATGCAATATAAAGGTATACATAAGGTAGTGCGTAACTCAGCTGATTGAGAATAATCATATCTCTGAAGGGATAAAGTTACATAAAGTCACTGAATATCAATGCACAGGGTTTCCTGCTGACATGGTTATGACTGCTGGCTGGGGATATAGTGATGTAAAGACTGATAGCAACGGGCTGAATATGTCCTCAGTAGTGTTTCCTAGAGCACTGTCATGGAATGCGTGAACAGCTAAAGCTCAGCACTCCGCAGGGTTGTTAGTTATAGACATACGTTTCGCTACTAACCTCTATTCCAGTGGCTGAAATGAAGCCAGTGTGATGCTGGCTGTAGAGTTGGCCTTCTTAATTACTTTGTTCTGGCACTTAGAATTACCGGACACTTTGGTCACAAAAGAATGACCAAACATCATTAGCCATCTAATAATCATTCTGAAAGACCTGAGCCTCAGAAAATTGGCCTTTTTATATAGGGCAGTATTTCCATGTAGTCTAGTCTGCTGTTTAAATACATAGTTATTTTCTTGTGTACCTGATCATCATTAATCCATTTCCACTGCCCTCTACCATAGTATATAACTCAACAGGTTTGGGATTTATGCCCACATATAGGTTCAGATCTTTAGTTTTCTCCTACTTTGCTATGCTGTGTTCTATATAATAAATCATTTTTGCTTGTTTGATCCCATATGTCCTATGTCCTACAGCCAGCCATATTTTTATACTTTACAGTCCTCGTTGCAATTAGTACTATGTGTGTGCTTATTACTGCATGAAAGTGAAACAAGACTTTTATGTAGGCAGCTTAATATTCATCTATTCCTTATAGAACTTTATCCATCATCCTTTGAAAAGTGGCAGGTGTTCCATAAAGCCCTAAGGCATCACCATAAAATGGCATAAACTACTCAGTATTCTGTTGTCAAGGGACCTGGCAATAGCCTTTGGATAAAACTCTAAGTCAGAAGCTGAGATAGAATTTAACTTTGAAAAGTCTGTACAAAATAGTAAACCCCCACCCTTTTTATAGGACTACAGACTATAGGACTACACCATTGAGTATGTGATGGATCTATCATTTCTATCTCTAAAATTGTCTCAGCCTTTTTCTTCAAGCTAGAGATGCCTGTTCGGAATTCAGTAGCAAATCTGCCAGAGACTGATGTAGAGAGTGATGATGTCTGTTCTTCTAAGCTCCTTCTGGAACAATAGGACTGGCATTGACTTCTGTGGGTACTCATTTAGGTTCTGTAGTAGCCTATTCAGGTCAGGTACAGAGAATGAGGTATGATAGCTAAATAGATAGTTAGATAGCTGATACTGTAGATAGATAGATTTCCTAGATTTAGTCTGTTGCCCATAACTAAGATGAACCTTGCAAAAGTTATGGTCAAGTAATAGAGCCAATTAAGGGTGGTAAGATAATAAGAGAAAAAGAAAATATAAGTTTATAAGTGACTACTTGTGAGCACCAGATAGAATTTGGGATGAACTTGGGATACATCGTTTCTAACATCTTTGCATCAGTAAAACCTGATTTATTAATGTAGAATAGCGAGTATCATAATATTGCTTTATTAAAATGTTTCTATGACAAACACTCGCGGACTTATTTAAATGTTTTTTGCCGACCCCAGAGGGTTAAGCCATTTCCCTATCCACATTTGTTTGTAGGGCAATTGTCCTGCTCTTACCCGCATTTTGCAGCCATCTAGCCCTTTCTATGACTTTTTTGGAGCCAAAAGGGTTCGGGTTCGAGGGCAAGTTCGGGTCAAGTTCAGGTCCCGAACTTGAACTTTCCGACAAAGTTCGGCCGAACTCGCCGAACCCAAACTTCCAGGTATTCGCTCAACTCTAGTCTCTATACTGATACCTGCCCAGCCTGGATGAACCAGCCAGGAGATAAGCCCTCGTAGGTATAGCTCTCAGTGGTCATCGAGATGCACAAGCCTCCCCACCACGACAAGCTACGAGCAGCTAAGGGTCTGCCAAGTGCTACAGTATATTTTTTTAAATTGGTTAAGCGACAATGGTCGTACACAGAATGTATCAGAGTAAGAAAGTAGTTATTTGGCTCAGAAATGTAGCAAACAAAGCAAAAGATGCAGAAACTTACTGTACTCAAGTATAAATCCAGGAAAAACTACTGTACTGTAGGTATTTGTACTTCATTATTTTACACCTCTGGTGGCAGCAATACACTGCCATAGGGCACAGATGACTTTATGAATTATCCCTTTATATGAAAATATGACTGAAAAGTTAGAGTAAACTAATTCATCTAGTTATAAGGCAAACTGATCAGAGGAAGCTTACAAATCCATTAATTTTGCCATCTGTGCTTAAGACTGCAAAACACAAGCTGTGACCCTTTCCAGCAGTGCTCAAGGTATGTTATATTATGCTACTGACAGTTCTGAAATGGATGAAAAATTGACTCTAAAGTGAGCTCTCATGCCTTGCAAAGTCATGATGGCACTTTGACTTTACATGTATTCTAACTGACATTTAGGGTCCATAAGGCATGCAAATTGTTTGAGTGCTCCGTGTTGTAAGACTTACTAGGCAGCTGGCACCAATATCAACAACTGTCTGATGTGGTTCCTGCCCTATAACTTTCAGTGTGTCACGACGAGACAGAACCAGAGATGAGAGAGTCAAGATTGGGGCAAACAAAGGGAGCTTTATTCCGCTCGAGGGAGCAAACTGGGGAAAACAAAGTGGCCACATAGGGCCAAAACACAGAAGCTCAGGACAAGGGAAACTACAGGCAAACACAGGGGTCAACATCAATGACTAGACTAGGGAGCATAGGACTGGGAGGCATCCCTCCAGACATGCAGAAGTGCCTGAGGGGGGCACCCAGGGACTAAATGGGGCAAGGTCAGGCAGGGTTACAGGGCGAGACAGGGGAACAGACTGGACATCAAATAGGACCAAACACAGCACTGGACATTGAAAAGGCAGGGGCTGGGCCAGGGACACAAGGACCAGCACCACAGACCAAAACACGGGGCCTTGGGTCTCTTGGTCTTAGTGGGCTGGGGGGTCCCAGGGTGGCTGCAAGACCCACTGGGGCTGGAGAACCTGTGAGACCTCTGAGCCAGAGGGGTTGGTGCCCAAAGGCAGCACCAGGGACATTAGGCTGGAGGGTGCTGCTAGGGAGGCTAGACCTGCTGGAGAGCTTGCAGGACACTGGCAGAGACTAGGCAAAGCAGGTGCTGATGAGACACCCAGAACCACCAGTATGGCACATCCTAGTGGGGCCCCAGGCTGCACAGACAGGGCCATGATGGGGGAGGAAGATGAGGCAGATACTGATGCAGAGCTGGGAGAGCATGAGACTGGCACCAACAAACAGTCAGGAGAAGAGGAGGTGAGCATCAGCAAGGAACCGGGAGATAGCAAGGAGAGTGCCGGCGAGGAGTCAGGGGACGAGGCGGGCACTGGCAAGGGACTGGGAGACGGGTGCCCTCAGAAGACGAGGTGGGCGCCCATGGGCCAGCTGGCAGCGATGCAGCAGGTTCCTAAACACCTGAGGGGGGAGCACTGCGGGGCCGAGCCGGTACTCCTTGCGGCAAGCAGGGCCCGAGCCCCTTGCGCCAGTTCAGGGGCAAGGGTGAGACACCTGTGGTCAAGTTGGGCTCCGCCGGGACACCTACATCAGCTACTGGAGACACGCTGGGCAGGGACCTCTGGGGGCGCGTCTGGAGATGGCCGGAGCGGGGACACCAGGCAGCGAGCGGGGCACAGCAGCAGCATCACCTGGACTGGGCACACTGGGCTGGGTGTGGCTGCAGACACCTCCTCTGGGCCGGGCGCGGCTGCATCTCCTGGGTTGAGTGTGGTGGTCAGCTTGATCCCCCGCTTCAGTCTTCTCCTTAGATGGCGGGAGCTGACGAGAGCATTGGTGAGCCTGCAGGGATCTCCAGGGTGGGATGGAGCTTGGAAGGCTGTGGGTCCACAGCAGGCTCCAGCAGAGAGGGGGGCTGAGGGAGGAGGTGTTCCATCTCCCTCAGGCACCACCGGACCTCCTCAGACAGCTATGGATCCGCATCTATGGTGAACTGGGCCAGGGCATCGCCTGTCTGCACAAAGAGTGCAGGCTGCAGGTACCTGCCTCACCTCAGGGTTGGTTCTCCAGGACAGGTGCTGGAGAAGGAGGGAAAAGAGATTCTCAGCCTGCTGGGGCAATAGGCAGCCCGCCGCAGGGAGCTAGCCGATGAATCGGCTGCAAGCTCAACCCTGCAGGAGCCTAGCATAACCAGGGGAAACAGTGAGCGCAAGTCCTCCCTACTGCCACAGGAGGACCAATACGACGTCCACACCGAGGGGGTGACCTGCATACCTAAACCTTCCCACAGGTCCTCTGTCTCCTCAGGTTCCTCTAGGTTGCTCTTACTCAAGGGGTCAAAGAGCGGGTTATCCACGAACCACCGAGGTGTACGGACCAGAGCAGGTGGTGGAAACAGAAGGCTGGGGCTGGGTTAAACAAGCACATGGGGACAGTTTGCGGCTGTGCCGCTTGTGGAGTCTAGTCATTCTGTCACGGCCAGACAGAACCAGAGACGAGCGCCAGGATTGGGGCAAACAAAGGGAGCATTATTCCACTCTAGGGAGCAAACTGGGGAAATTAAAGGGGCCACAACACAGAGGCTCAGGACAAGGGAAACTACAGGGGTTGATGTTAATGACTAGACTAGGGTGCACAGGACTGGGAGGCACTTTTATGCAGGGTTGACAAGGGGGCAAACAAGCGGCAGCTGGAGTGAGCCACACGAGGACTGAAATGAGAGGAGACAAAACAAGCAACAGGTGTGGCTTGTTAGCCATGCTGGGGAGAGACTGGGAGGAGCAGGAAAGCAGGGCATGACACAGTGGCACTTTTAGGTCTGTTTTCATTGCCAATACATTTAATTTTCTAAATTATGTAATAAGGGACTAGATTAACATTATCACAGTACAGAGAGAGAAAACAAAACATTATAAGCACAAACATTTAACTTAAATGATAGAATGAGTTGTGTTTATTTTTTAAGTGGTTTTGGTACATTTCAGAATTTTAAATGGAGATTTGTATCAGGATCCAGGCAGATAATAATAGAATAAACTGGCGTCAGCGGTAGCCCTTGTAGCATGGATCGTAACCAAACTGTGGAGTTCAAGCACGAAGAGGTAAGATAACCATGCGATTTGCTCTAAGAACACTCGTAAACAAAGAGTAGAGATTCCCACCGGAATTTGCGTTCTAAAACATACTCAGCAAGGAGAAATAACAAAAAATGCAGTTCAGTGTATCAGCGGTTAGCCTTTTGGGCGGCTGAATGGGCTTGAGTCCAGAGCTGCCAGCACCGGTGGACCAACTGTTGTACATCAACCTTCGGCTCTTGATGGTTGAACATCGGTGGTTGGAAACCGTTGCAAACCTCAAATGGGCTGAGATCATGCCGGATGAAGTGTGGAGGTTGAGAAAGTTCAGCCCAGATGAGGTAGCGGATCCAGGAGTGCTGACTATCGGTGACAAAGCATTTAAGGTAGCGCTCCAGTTGTTAGTTAGTCCGCTCCACCTGACCATTAGTTTGAGGGTGATAACCGGAAGAAAGACTACATGTGGAGTTGATCAGACTGCAGAAGAATTGGTGAATTAAGGCCTTCTATCCGAGACAATGTCCGTGGGGAACCTATGCAGGAGGACTACGTGTTCTAATATCAGCTCAGCTGTGGTTTTGACTGATGGGAGTCCGGCCAGGGCTACCAGGTGCACAGCCTTGGAGAAGCGATCAACGATGGTGATTATAGTGTTCTTACCATCTGACTCCAGCAGGCCTGTGATGAAGTCCACTGCAATGTGTGACCAGGGCTGACAGGGAACTGGGAGAGGATGAAGTTCAACCGGGGAAGGTTGGTTGTTGGTCTTGGCCCTGGCACACACTGGACAGGCCCGAAGGAACTCTCGGATGTTGCGAGCCATGGACAGCCACCAGAAGGCACTTTGGAGGTAATGCAGTTCTTCTGGTACCGGGACGGCCCGCCACAGCAGAGGTGTGTGCCCAAGAAAGGATGTCCGGCCAGATGGAAGTGGGGGCATAGAGTCGTCCGGGTGGTGTACCTGCTGGAGCGGGTTCAAAGTCCTGTGCCTGCCATACCCTGGTTTCCAGGTCCGGGTGGTGGGTACAACAGGCGCGGGGTCTGCCTGGGGAGCATCAGCTTCATGCTGGCGGGAGAGAGCATCAGCCTTGGTGTTCTTGGACGGTATGAGAAGTGGAAGTTGAACTGTTCAAAGAACAGTGGCCACCGCGCCTGCCGATTTGTTTGGCATGTTGGATAGTGATGAGGTTCTGGTGGTCCGTCCAGACCATGAATGGTTCACTGCTGCCCTGGAGCCAGTGATGCCATTCCTCCAGGGCCCACATGTTGGCCAGCAGTTCAAAGTCCCCCACCCCATGCATTCGGCTTGGTCATTCTGTCAGGATCAGGGCAGATGATAATAGAATACACTGGCGTTAACGGTAGCCCTTGTAGCGTGGATGGTAACCCAAATGCAGAGTTCAAGTGCGAGGAGGTAGGAGAACCACGCGATTTGTTCTAAGAACGCTATTAAACAAAGAGTAGAGAAATAACCAAACACTGGAGTACTCACAGGAGGGTCGGAGAAAGTGAAGATTGGCAGTTGTCATTTCACCATGACAGAGTGGTGAGTGAAAGAATGACTTAGAGAATGATTTATTCTCCTGGTGACCATCTACTTCCAGGACCTCGTGGTGGTCACCTGACTGGTGTGTGTGACTTAACTGCTTTCATTACAATAATGTTTAGCTGCTATATGCTTCCAAACTTTACAATGTCTGTTACAATAAGAAAGTTTGTGAGGCTGACATCTGACACGGTTCCTGTCATGAAAGTTCCTGTAGATGTAATGGCCAGGTGTCTAATACTCTTGTCCATATAGTGTATGTATGTAAGGCCCATTTCGTTGCAAGTATTTTTTGAAAAATATGGCAGAAACGGCAAATGTGGCAACATTTTTTGACACCATAATTGCAGTAATTGTTAAATGGTGTGCTTAATTATATTGTAGTCAATTGCAGTAAAACTGTATTGCATGTACAAATGCACATGAAGGTAGCCCACAATGTTAGTTTATATTTTGCTTTGATTCCATTCTGCTGGTTTGCCATACCCTAGCAATTCCCCTGTGACGAATATACAATCCAAAACAGACTGTTCAAGTGAATTGTTGACTGTAAATGAATGTGTGCAAATATTTTCTGTGAAATAATGTCATTGTGCTTAAGGTCTACCTTTCCACTACCAGGCAAAGGGGGAGGGGCAGTTCCAGAGTGGCCAGGAGCCTATCTGGATAAGTGGTTGTTGAAAATAGATTGATGGAAGACAGCCAGGAATAATCTCTCCATACATCATTGGGAAAGTCACATTAGTATGATTCTAGTAAACAAGCGCAGTGTTAAGACTTCATTCAATTAATTGGTATGTCTGTGTAGTGAACCTGGGTAGGTGCATGTGAACCTCCCCAAAACAGGTTTCTAAAAAAGGCTATGCATTTGGGCCTGCCCGTTTAATGAATGAAACACTAATAACAGGATAGTGGATAATTTTACTTTGTAATGCATGCTTTCTAATTCAGCAAATAAAACTGACTATTTCAGTTATATAAAACTTGTAACTCATTATTGCTGACATGCATGCACATATTAGCACTGAGAAAATAATGACAGATACTTTGACTTTTAGCCAATATCCCTTTACTAGGTAGATTAATGGAACACTGTAACATTGATCCAGTTCCATCACAGGCTTTTGATGCATTGATATAATTAGCATTTGTCTTATCAAAGACAATACTGGTTTGCCCTGCAATTTGGCTGGCACCCCATCCTGGGTTGTTCCGTGCCTTGCACCTGTAGCCTCCAGAATATGCTCTCGACCCCCCACGACCCTGAATTGGGCAGGGGGTTACAGAAATTGGTTGGGTGGATGGATAGAAGACAATACTGAAAATAAATTGAGAAATTAGCAACAGTTGGTCCTCTGACTATAAAACGAGTCAATTTTTAAACCTCATCCTTATTATGTATCGTTCATTATTCTTTTGAGAATGTTTAGACAATTTAAGTAATCAAAACAATGTTTGTCATTTGAATAATAATCCATCCATACATTTTCAACCTGGAGCATATCCAAGGAAAGTTAGACCACCCATAATAATAATTATAATAATAATAATTGTCACGCTCTGTCCCGCCCTGCGTGTCTGTTTTCCTTGTGTTTCCCTCAGGCGGGGCTTAATCAACCTCACCTGATCCTTATTGAGCTTGCCTTATGTATCAATTCCCTTGTTAGCCTAAGCACACCTGCCTCATGTTTCCTCCTTGATGTCCTGCCCTATTTAGTCAGTCTGCATCCTGTTTCCCTTGTCGGGTATTGTTCATGTTACCTGTGGCTTCTGTTCCTGGTTTGCCCCATGTTCGATGAATAAACACCCCTTTGAGGGGCTTCATACCCGCAGCCTGCATTATGAGTCGTTCATCCTGTCGCCGCCACAACAACAACAACAACAACAATAATAATAATAATAATAATAATAATAATGCACAATGGCTCAGACTTGGGGGACTGGATACCTTCCCCATTCTTTGTGTGGAATTCTCATGTTCTTTTAATGTATCCCAGGTTTCCTTTGAGTACTCTATTTTTCTCCCACAGTTGAAAGACATGCAGTTAGGTGAAATGGAATTGCTAAATTGCCCATAGTTTGATGGCCTAGCACCTGGTCTGGGCTGTTTCCCTGCCTTGTGTGATCGGGGATGAGCACCAGGCACCCCCTGTACTGGATAGTTTATCACAAGATGGAAGGGTATTCATAACTGTATGAGGGAATCTAGCTACTACTACTAGAAGTTACAGGAATTACTAAATGTACATAGTAGCAGTGTCTTATGTGACGCACTGAATCAAACACTGGATCAGAAAAAATGTATGTGTATTCCCTTTCTGTGTACTGTGTTTATTACATAAAAGCCAATGTGTGTTATTTATGTAGGGAGGAAAAAACAGTTTCGTAACACCCAGTGAACAGCCCTGTATGAAAAAAATGGAAATATTGTGCATGAACTACTCAGTTCCTATCTTGGCTGGGATGACATCTGAGTTTTGAGTGGGCCAGTACAAAAATTGTTGCTTGGACTGTGCGATGGACCCTCTTCCTTCATAATCCATCTATGCAAATGGATAACTCTGATAGAGTTTTGTGTAATTTTGTGGTACTGAGCATAATTTGTGGTCCTTCCAGTCACAGAGGGTTCGAGACCTGATCCTATCCCACCCTACTTGACTGTTATTATGAAGTTATTTACTGTGGTCTGCATATTTGGGTATAAAAAAGAAATAAAAATCTCCAAATGTTCTTTCTTGTGTCCAATTTTTGTTGGTACAGTCATTTATAAAGTTTTGGGCTAAATGTCAGGTTGGATGAAGCAAGGCTGCTAAACTGGTCTTTGAGACTTCAGTGACATTACATGGCATTTTAAAAATATTTTAATGCTTACCTCCAGCAACTATAACTGGCAAGGTGCACCACAGAAACCTGCAAAAACAATTTATAGCTGCAAGTCATATATTGTATTCAGGACTGCAATGGATCGTTTGGCTATTTGCAAAATATGCAATATATTCTGCCTTCACATGTCAAACTTATTTTTGAATGCAGCTGCAAATATGTCGTTAATGCATTACAAGTTGATATATTTCATTGTCACTCATTTCCTACCATTTCAAAACCAGCTCAATTATCGTGCAGATCTCTGCAGTGATTTGGTAGCTGCTGTCCGAATTACTGATGTTCTCCATCGCAACAAAATTATTTCCAGATTCAAAATCTGTATGCACTTCGACTGGTACACTTTCTGATTTCTTACCATGGAAAAGTTTTCCTTTTCTCTGACAGCTCTGTTCCCATTCCTTCTCCACCTGCCAGAATAGCATCTCATTTATTGCGCAAAGCCACTATCTCTCTCTGAAATTCTTTGATGTCGGCTGCTTCTGTACCTCTCTTCTGAAAGAAACATCTATGGACCACAGAAGCAACTTTCTTCTTTCAATATATTGTAATACTTCCCAGAACATGAGGATCACATTTGATTTGTGAGACAAAGTAGCTTTTCGCACCATTTACCTATAATTTGGCTTCATTTGTCAAACTACACAATGTAAGGATACTGTCAACGGGACTGAAAGGTAATGAATGAGCTGCCATAGTTCAGACAATACATGTGCTCGAATGTGGGAGGTGAAGATAGAGACCTAACCTGGTTTTGAAACTGGCCCATCACTGTTGGCTTGCAATAAAGAGAGTGCCAAGATGGTTAACATGGCTGATATTTCTGGCCATATACGCTCACAGATGTCAATATGCGCCAAGAGAATTTAGTTGTAATGTTTGCATTTGCTGTCCCTTAATTTTATATTGTCTTAGTATTGTTCTTGGAACTGCGCTGTGTGCTCTTGTAACTTGTTCTCTGTCACCCTCCAGTCTTTTTTGGAGTTTTTGAGTTCTATAAAAAAGTCTATTGAACTCCTGTACATGTCTTGATTGTCTTGTCTTGTCTTGATTGTCACAACCATATCTGAGTTACATGACAGTCTGCTCTGTTTGGGGGCTGTGCACGATTGCATCACGCCTAACTAAGACATATTGTTTCTTTTCAGGGCCCCTCTGACTACATTGATCTATGAACTCATTCTGAATTTCAGCAACGAGATAAAAGTCATGTTAATTATTCAGAATGAATGAGGAGCTAGTCTGCCCAACCTCCCAAATGTTCAGGATCAGAACTGAATCATCCTTTTTTTTCCTCTCATATTTTTATTTTTATTTCTTTCTACATTCTTTTGTTTTCTAGAATGCTGACCCAAATTATTCTTTTTTTCCCCTGGAAGGATGGAACATTTCAACACCTGAAGATAATCAAACATACAATGTTCCGCACAAGAAATCCAAGAAACAAATAATGCTTATAATTTGTTTCTCAGATGTATAATATGGTATCCCACAAAATGCCTCACTAAATGAAATACTAAGCAATGAATGAAGCTTAGTGATGAATGCTGAAAATAAGAGGGTCTGACATTTTCTTGTAACTTTGTTGTTGATGGTATTTTATGTTTGGAAACTGCAGTAATCAATGAAAAAAGAGTAAACAGCAATTATATGCAAATTTCAAATGAACACATGTAACAGTCAAACATTACTGTCTACCATTTTTATTTGTTAGGTCAGTTCACCAAAGGCTTCTCCAAAAGATGTTGGCAACAAGCTTTTAATTAATTTAATGTGTATCTCTTCACAGAACTGTTTTTAACTTGAGGATTCACTGTAAGTGTTTATTGATTTAATTATTGATAACCAAATTACGGGAAATGTGGACCATTTGATTTCTCAGGGCAGGGTTTTGACTGTGATGCTTGTGAAAGAGGGCAATATGCTTTTTTGCCTTGTGCAGAAGTATACAGGATATGAATTTGCAGATACTGTGACACTTTTCCTTTGATGCTACAATATGCAAGTCAGAAAAACCTGCTCATCTGACAGACAGTGACTGGTGCAGAGGGTAGAACTTTACCATCCTTTAGGGAATAGGGTCAGTCCTAGCTAGACTTCTGGTCACATGTTTACCCAATGATGTCTACCCAATGAGAGGATGACCCTTGCACAAATGGACTGAGGGAAGGGAAGACTGAGAGACTGGAGATACTTTCATTTGGCCTGGAGCAACCTTTTCAGTTTCTCTTTTCAGAGGGTTGCTGATAACACAAGAATAAGACAGCATGTAGCCCTAATTTTTCCAGAAGAAAATTGTTTCACTCAGCATTTAATAATGTTCCAACGTGCTCTTAAGAATATAGTCCTTATAGGAAGTGGCAAGTCCGTTAAGTTACCAGAGAAACAGACAGTCACTCCCATTTTGAAAACCAAGGAAAATCATGCTGATAGGAATGACTGCTTATTTATGAGTAAAAAGTCACATAGGTGATGAGATGGTTTTAATATAAATTAATTGACAAAACTTGTTTCCTGCTGAATCTTGCCAAGGGCACCAGAGCACCCAGGGCCAACCCTGCACATACATAAAAATGGCAATATATTCCATATTATACATACTCTGCACTCTACACTAAAGAAAACAAATTAGTGCACAATGGTAGAGTTTATTGCACAATGGTAGAGGAAATTGATAAATACTTATGGGCATTTATCTAATGGAATAATGTTAATCATACCCAGGGACACTGCAAAGACATCGCAAATTTTACATGTCAACAATACAGATGCCTGCAGTATCCAAAGATAATTAATGCTAATTAGTCTACATAAGCAATAAATTATTAGTATTATAATGAATTAAATAAAATTGTGAATCTCCTGGCCCTCACCATGAAAACACTGAAAGCCCTTTAATGTTGCTAGGGGAGATGGATTCGTGACTGTCTGTAAGAGCGCTTCAGAACACAAAAGGCAGCACATGGCACAGAGCCTTTGTTTCCTAACCTTGTATTTAAATATCAGAGATAATATATGTGCAGTATTATATATAAACTATACCCGGGTTTTGAGAACAGTTTGTGTTTGTTTGATGTTAGGCTGCTGAACACACGTGGGTCATCGATGCCCTGGCAAAAAGGAGAGGGCGCTGACATCACATGCACCAGACCTTGTTAATGCTTAGGAAATTGTAGGACTAAAACTGACTGAAATTGCAACCTTTGCGGTTGACTGCGTAGGGAAGAATGCACAGTGAATAGCAGATGAGTGAAGGTCATCACCCGAATGTCCAGTGGCCTTGGCTTTTGCTCTGAATAACCAGAAATATGATATTTTTAGTGCTTTAGGTCTCTGTAAAATATAGATCTTTTTTTTCAAGAACAAGGAAAAAAACAATATGTGCGAGCTGGGAAAGTTTACTGACCTCAAAAATAGAAGAATCTACTTATTTTTAGAATAATTCAGTGGAATGCAAAGGTCCGAAACAGATCTGTTAAATAAACATGACACATTAATACAGAATTTTGTTAAATTCATTTAAATATTTGTAAATCTGTCAGTCCATTTTCTATACCCACTTGTACTCTGCATTTTTCCATATCTTATTAAAATGCAGACACATACTGTACCGTCAGAAAGCCTGGCTAATGTCCGAGTATACGGTTTGCTGTCTAGTGTGCTGTGCTAGTCTGCATACTGGGGGGTGAGATCGTATTACCCAAAGACATTAAATAGTGAAGTGTGGACAGTGCAAAGAACTACAGTTCAAAGCCATGTTCGCAACATATATATTTATTCAAATAAAACTATCCTCACATTAGTCCATTTTCTAATTTTTGTTTAAAAAAATAAAGAAATACGGTTCATGCTGTTTGCATTAATGCTTGTATTTTTTCACTTCCTTCTAATCTCAAATGAACCTTGCCAGTTTGTCACCGTCTGTAGAGAAATCAGGATAAATGGTGATTGGTTTTTCCTACCTTAAAAGCAGACATCATTATCAGATGGCAGGATATTTACATCGCAGCAGCACCGAAAACAGGACTAGAAACCTGTGTCCTCATTGCTTAGCAACAGCATGATGACTTATTTCTCTAATGCCTGCATGTTCCATTCATTTGAATGGACTGCAGTCTTTTTATTGATTGCCAAATGCATTTGGTAAAGAACAATATACCTTTCAATATACATGATATGCAAAATAATAATAATAACAATAACCTCATAAGGATGTCATGATTGGGATTAGGGTTTTTCCCATAGAAATGCATGGATGGTCTTCACTAAGATAGGAATACAAACATTTGTGTGTGTGTGAGTGTGTGTATTAATGTGGACTGCTATCCTCCAGTTTATCCCCTGTTCCTGCTAGGAGAGTTTCCACACTCATGTAACCTTGTATTGGATAATTCGATATGGAATATGGATGAATTGGAATTTACATGAGCCAAAGAATATGGCACACTGTAATACAAGCCAGCAGTCAGACTGCCATACTTAAAAAACAAGCTACTACATCAGGTTTTCATCAGCAAGATTTCATTTTTCCTTCTGTTTATCTTTGGGTAGTGTTTGGCTGAATGCTGAGCTGCAGTGGCATTTACTTTAAGGGCATTTTACATCTCTTCTCTGATTAAAGGGTTTTTGATTTTCACCTGACTAATTTTGCATCCAAGCCACGTATCTCAACTGTCTGCAACTCCCCCTTCTACTAAAACACTCACATACTGTACAGGCACACACATATACACACACATCCACCAGAATGCCTGCTTGTCAAGCTGATTTCTCACGTTCAACATCGCTGGTAACTTGGCACTGCTGGCTAACACCAATTGGGGGAGCAGTGTCTTGTTCACTGCTGGCAGCCTGCAGACATCTGACAGGTTCGTAGGAGTTGGTGATGTAACTTTAGGCCTCCTGAGAAAAATTATGCGAACTGTGTTGCCCTGCAATCTAATTCCAGGATGCAATCAGTTACCCCCATACTCAAAAACTGGTGGAGGTATTAGTGTCCAGTGTTTCTAATGAGTGTCCTTTACCTTAGAATACACCTGCCTAGTTTAGTTAGACCTGGTCAATCTCTGTGCTACATTTCAGTGACTTTTATTATTGGTTATGGAAACATAGATACAATGCCACTGGACTCCACCCCCCACCCTCCCTTTACAGCAGTACACGCTGTCTCCAGTCACGGTGCCTCGAAAGAGATTATTTCGTAGGACTGGAGAAAATGGCTTCCCCTGCAAGTGGACACAGGTGCAACTCTGGGATAGAAAGCAATGCTGACAGCACTAAGTTATAAATATTTTACATCTGTTAAAAAAAGGTACCAGGAATCTCTTTGTGTACGAGCAATTTTATCATACTGTAAAATGAATTGTCAGGCAGCACATTTTTAGTCAGGTGAAAAAGCAGAAAAAACCTTCTCAATATGACTAGATAATAATACATTCAGAAAAGATACAAACAGAAAATAATAATAATAATTAATAACAACAATAATAGACCACGTGCAAAGCCAACACCTAAAAAAAACAAAATAGGATGGAACGATATACAGTATGTTGTTCGGAAATGGTCATGTGTACAGATACAAAATGAATTTTTTCCTGAAAATATAATCCAAGTTTACCACATGTTCAGTAGGAAAACCCTAACTAACAAATTCCAGGGCTTGAGCTCATCCAGACATCTGTCTGCTCGTGAACAACTTCCCTTTTATCATTTGGACAAGATACCCCGGATGGTCTATGGTAGACAGCTTCAGAGGAGAGCTATCTCCCAGGGGCCGGCAGGACATGCAATCACTTGTACAAGGTATGCAGGGCGTCTTTGTGAGGTATACATCAAAGTCACGAAGGGCCATCACAGGTTCCCCACATTCCACATGTTTTAAAATCCAATAAATGGTAAAATGACGAGACAGGGGCTTCCAATAATCTGTAGAATATTAATCACCTTCCTTTTTTTCTCACCATCTTCATATCACCATTGGGCTTCACGCTTAACCTTATTGCATCAGCTTTGTGTATATGCCTTTTACTTTTGTTAAAATATATATTACTGACTGTGTAAAAGTAATATGTGTTGTGGCGGCGACGGGATGAACAACCCATAATGCAGGCTGCGGGTATGAAGCCCCTCAAAGGGGTGTTAATTCGGTGAACGGAGGGGAAAACGGGACCACAAGCCACAGATAGCATTAACAAAAACCGACACTGGGAACAGGACGCAGACTGACTAAATAGGGCAGGACATCAAGGAGCAAACACAAGGCAGGTGTGCCAGGCTAACAAGGGGATTGAAACATAAGGCAAGCTCAACAAGGATCAGGTGAGGCTGATTAAGCCCCACCTGAGGGAAACACAGGGAAAACAGACATGCAGGGCGGGGCTGAACGTGAGAAATATGTTTTTGCAATAATTTATTCTTTTAAAAGTTTATTTGTTCAACTGCACAGTGCAAGGTTATGTGGCCCTCCAGTTGAAAAATAATTAAAAGCCATTTAAAATGTATGCAATTATTAACACATTTAATATATTTCACTAAATGCAAATTCAAAGTGACTGACAAATGTCTTGTACATCTTGAACATTATTGTCAATTTGACAAAAATAAATGTTTATCCAGACAACATTCTCCCCAGAGGATGAAAACAAACCTCAGCTGTTTATCTGTTTTAACAGAGCAGAAAGCACATATGGCTGAGATATTGTTGAAATAAATCCACTCCAAAGGCTTAGAAGAAAGAATATGCATAATTCAGTAATTAATTATTATAGCCCTAAAGTACGAATTATATTTCTGAATCATGATTTTTCTCACAAAATATTTGGGACTACAACTTTTATGAAAATACCTGCTTTGTAAAAAGACAAACTTTGCTTTGTTGCTTCAGTGACTACTGAATTGTTGCTGCATTAAAATAGTGAAAACTTTCGAAAATAAATTTCCAATAATTTTCTAATTCATTACTTTTTATACTTACTTTTTAAATGGATTTGTATTCCTACCACAATCAGTGACATGAAAAACCTAATCATTGTTAATTTAAATTAATGAATGCATTTAATCAGGTGAGAAACATATTATTTGTAATCGGACAATCATAGAATTGGATGGAATAGAACAGAATATTGACATGCAAACAAGGTTGATGGAATGTCTTTTCAACTACAGAATTAGACAACAGGATATAAAGAGAACCATATTCGGAATAAAGAATACAAAATATGACACTTGATTACAGAATATTAACAGAGGGTATACCATACAAAAAGAAAACAACAACAACAATAACAAAGCCAACCACAGAAAACACATTTACCAATTGTGCATGACAAAAGATCAAGTCAAACACTACATTACTAGCATATTACTAATCACAGAAGGACCGTGATATATGAATTATTCAGTAGCCTTGCAGCATTGGGGAAGATGCTGTTCTTAAATGGTGAGCTTTCAAATGACAGTCATCTAAATCACCTTCCAGAGGGGAACAGCTGAAAGTCATATGCAGGGTGTGATAGATCCACTGCCATCCTACCAGCACATTTGGTGGTATGTTAGATGTGCCAGGGTAGGGGGGAAGGCAGTTCTAATTATCTTGGAGGCCTTTGTTACACTATGCGGTAGTTTCTTCCCCTGCCAGAATGTTTTCGTTCCAACCCTACCTTAATCAGGCTTATATGGTCCTTAATAGGCTAAAGCCGGTTTCAGACTAAATGCGGCACGCATTGTGCTGCGCTCCATGCCACGCACCGCTCGGGGGGCTTGTGCGCGCATTGTGGTCAAAGACGATCTTTGTTGAACTTTGACCACTGCACGCTGTGACGCATTGTCTCACGATCAATAGAAACAGGGCACTGAACCAGGCATGGAAATCGAAATGGAGAAAAAAACTTATATTGTCCGTGTCTAAATGCCCAGAGATACATGACACAAGCATACCATCTTTTTGCATGAGAAATATACATCGTTGCTACTGACAGCGAGCCGAAATGACAGGAGAGAGTTTTGAAAACCACGCCTACTCTTTGCACAGAAGCCCCGCGGCGAGCATAGCGCGTTGAGTGGATACTGCTGTTTTTTTGAATGGGGCGCGCACAGCACATGCCGCGTCCGGTCTGTAACCAGCTTTAGCCTATTAAGGACCATGTAAGCCTAATTAAGGTAGGGTTGGAACACTTTCTGACAGGGGGGGGTGCCAGGAACGGAATAGAGAACCACTGCACTAATGGTTGTGTGGAATCAAATAAGGAGTTGCTGACTGACTCCAGACCTCATCAATTGTCTCAATTACCAATAGTCTCATTATTATGCTATTAAGCCTTCACAATGAGGTGGTCTATGATTGCATGCCACAGAAATTTAAATGGATCAAATATAGCTTTATAGGCTGTAGGAAATAACAGCTCAAATGGTGGTGTGTTTCCACTGATGTTTAGGGGAATTAATTATGGATTAATTATTAATTAATTAATCTGAAATTAATTATTAAATATTATGTTTGAGTAGTCGTTCCAATATCAAGTTCTAACATAGGAGTCCCATTAGTCAATTGCTGGACGATTTAGGTCCAGAATCGCTAGTTAGTCTGAGGAAGACTGTTCATCCAGCGAACAGTTTCACTCTGAAACCTAGCAACTCTGCTCTCGGCCAAAGAGAGAGTCTTGCAATACTTGAGGATGTGATTAGGACTTAAAAAGCTCAGTAGCGATTTTGCACCAATAAAGTGACCTATTGTGAGCACTTCAAAGAGAGGGAGATTTAAAAGGTGAAAAAGCATGCTTTTACTGCTAATACTATAACTAAAACAGGACAGACATTACACATAACATGATACATACAGACAAACTACAATTAAGCAAAACAGATGGGAAATAGAAGCAGTGATCAGATTTAACTGTAAATACTGTTCTGCAAAAGCAAGCCTAGGATTTACACAGGCAACCCAAACTACAAAACAGATTAATCAGAATCAGTTGAATGGGTGAAGAATTGAAGGTGGGTTTACATGGTTGCAGAGGTGATGAGGGAGGAAGCGCTGATATGGGAGCAGCTCTTTGGTGTTGAGACTTCTCTTGTCTCTTGTAAGGATGCTTCGGAGTTCTAAATGCCAGGTTTTTCTTCCTCACGCGTAGCTGCTTCTTTGGTTTCTTTTGGCTTGGCTCCTCTCGTAGTTTCTTTTTTCGGCTGGGCTTCTCTGTCTGACTTTCTGAGTGAGGGTTTTCCAAGGTCCATGAATATGGATGAATTCGACACTTGGGCTGATAGTTTGGCACCTTAGTCTGAGGGACCGGTTGCAGGATGTGCAAGTGGCCCCATGGATTTACGGCCTGTTTAAGACCAACTTTGGAGCTGATTCCAGTTAAATGAATGCAACTTCAGATACAATTATAGATTATTATCGTATAATGATCCATCACCACATTCACATTCAGATGGATTTTACCATCAGTTTGATACCAAACATTGCATCCCATTTTAGGTTCAAACCATGTATAATTTGTATTAATCAATTAATCATTACCATCAATGGATAGAATGCATGATACACATCTGCATTGCACACCTCAAAGTTATGACACTTTTAGGTGTATTTTCCCTAAGTTATATTCCATTGCATACTGTATGTCTTAGTTGGGGGTTAGTTTGACAGTTGTCATTATTCCAGTAAAAGAACAGTGTTGATTAAACATTGACAAATTATAAAATGTGGCAAAATTGGGTGTTACAGGGGTTTAATAGACAACTTTAACATACATTGCTTGGTTTCTTTTGAGACAAAGAAACTGAGGAAAAAGTGCGCCACTAGCTGATTTATGGCATTGAGAAGATAAGGCACGACTCTGTGGAGGCTGAGAGGAGAGGGGGCTTTTCCTAGCTCCACAAAAGAAATAAGTAATGCTCTAAAATACCTCTAAACATTTGGTCATACTACTTAAACTCACTCCCAATTTCTCTGAGAGAGACATGCGCATGTGGCTGGGTAACCATGGTGTAT
>JAODKL010000002.1:7301671-7316335 GCA_026780765.1 Petrocephalus schoutedeni
TATATATATATATATATATATATATATATATATATATAATTGTCCAAGTGGGGAAGAAATAATGGGACATTTATAAGAGTACATAATCATTGTGATTGTCTAAAGACACATACATAAACATGTTTAAATACTGATGCTGAATAATACTGAAAACAAACATACATGCAAATACAGTATATGGCAAGTATTTTGAAAAGGCTCTTTGTTCTAATTCAAAGATTGTGGGTCAGTGTGAGGAGGGGGGTTCGTTCGAGAGGCTGCAGGATTCCCCCACACCTTATTTGTTTTCCCCACGTACTGGGTCCCTAAATTATCAGGACCTTCTTCCCTGGACCTCTGCATCTGAGAGTTGTAAAACTTGGAATGCTGGTCTCCCATGGGCTCCGGGCACAGATTCGAACCCCTGGTTCCCCTTTGTAATATTGCTGACTTATGCCTTCAGAGGCCATAAAACTTGGAATGTTGGTCTTCCTTGTAGCCATTATCTGGGTGCCCGTGCTGTATGTATGTGTGATCCTACAAGGTATTAGACAATATGTACGTATGTACAGTATGATAGATGTATGTATGTATGTATGTATGTATGTATGTACCTATCTATACACATATATCTGTGATGGAACATATTACAGTTTTTAAAGTTACAAATGAAAGATGTCCAATCAGTAGATACAGTTAGAGCAATCTCAAATTTTTGAATCCCTTTTGAAAATGTTAGGCTACATTAAACTTGTGGGAATTTTACTTACACTAAAACGTTAAGAGGGCACACCAATAAATAATTGGTTCAGAGAAGAACTAATCAGACTGTAGAGGAGGTGGGTCCAAACAAATTGAGAACGACGTCTTATTGGTTGGTCTGTCATCTGACATAATAGCTGATTCGTTATCTCATCAATCATTTTTTATCCTGGAACATTTTTGTGTAAGTAAAACTCCCATGAGCCTACATGGAGTCTAGTTAAATGCAGATTGTATTGGTTAAGGAATCTTTATGGGTTTGTGCAGAATCCATAAAATGTAAAGCTTAGCAGACTACATTGCTACTTAGTAATGATAATCAATAACGTGGTGTAAGAAGAAAATTAAATGACAAAAGAGAAACAAAGTGCCAAAGGCAGAAATTAGAAGAAAATAAATTCCTTACCTTTTATTCTTCGGAAGGATTTTTCTTGCTAAATTGTTATTCATGAATTTTGAGGCACCCTCTTTCTTTAATATCACCATATCCTTTTTAACATGGTACAGTGAATGGTCCACTGATTTTCATGGACTGAAATTTTCCATAATTCTGCCAGTTAGCATCTTTTATAAAGCATCATAATCAGCCACATTTTAAAATGGACTTCATTAAACTGCACTACACACACTGAACAAATGCAATCATGTTATTAAGCAAATCACACATTAGTAGTTACATATTAAAAGCCTTCAGAGGATTCAAATTCATTTCTGGATAATTATAACATTATGAGATTAGACTCCAATCTGCAATGACAATAAGGGCCGCGGTTTATCTGTATTATTAAGTAAGTGAGTATATAAATAAATAAATAGACATGCAGTTCATGCAGGTAGAAAGCCAGCTGATGGCAGCCATATTTAATGCTAGGAGAAAATTATGAAGACCTTGGGGGGTATTCTCCGTATGTGGATTATTCGTTTAGCCCGGATGAAATTGTTCACGATTTAGCATGATCCTAGATCTGTCAGTTCTTCAAAACTCTTGCTGGATGTATTGTTATAGCAACACATCCAAATCCTCAAACCTGCTTGGAGCCTGCAGGTTTGTTCTATGTAAATAAGGATTAGCTCGCACACTTAATCAGTGTCCGTGTGTGTAAATCCCGCTTCAACCAAGTCGGAATATTAACCCTGAACAATAAAAAAAAAAGTCTGTCTGGCCCTGAAATACATCCTCTGGGTTTCCATAGTTTGTTCCGGAGTGTGTGTGTATATATATATATATATATATATATATATACACAGTATACACCAAAAAGCGACCTAACCCACGGCACGTAATGACCAGTGAACTAACCTGATCCAACCTGCCAGGAAACGACCAAGGTGCGCTATATACAATGCGAAGGGTGCGAGACTGGACCAACATAACACACCCTGTTTGCAAGTCTCTCTCCCGAATGCCGCCGTCTTCGGTTTTAATGCATCTGGTGGCGGGAGCGACAGCAGCGATCCGCCAATGCGGTTCGGTCCACGGCGATCGCCGAAACCGTTCTAGCTGCCTCCCCCAAGGAAACCGTCCGTTGACTGCAGGCAGAGAAGGCAGACGTAAAAAAACCAACAACGTGCCCTTGAACGTAACACTCCCTCCCTCCAAGCTTTTCATGACCAAATGAAAAGAAAAAAAACATATCGAAAGGAGAGAAAAAAACCCTGAACATCTCTCAAACAGCCCGGGAGAGTGCATCAGCGAAAATATTCACGGACCCTTTCTTGTGGTGGATGGTAATATTAAAGTCCTGCAGGATAAGTGTCCACCTCATCAAACGCTGGTTATGGTTGTACATACGAGCCAAAAAGGTCAGCGGATTATGGTCTGTATAGACATCCACAGGCTGGGTACTCGAACCCACATAAACCTTGAAGTGCTGTAACGCCATCAACAACGCGAGTGTCTCTTTCTCGATGGTAGAGTATTGTACCTGATGTTTATTAAACTTCCTCGAAAAATAACAAACGGGGTGCTCAACCTTGTCGGCGCTGTCCTGCAGCAGGACCGCCCCCGCCCCGAGGGAACTGGCATCCACCTCCAACTTGAACAGGCGAGAAAAATTAGGTGCAGCTAAAACAGGGGTGTCAGAGAGCAAATGTTTGATCCTGTCGCACGCGTATTGACATGCAGCCGTCCAAACCAATGGCTTCAAAGGACTCAGTAACGTGGTTAGGGGGGGCGACAACAACTGAGAAATTGCGACAGAAACTTCTGTAATAGCCGGCCAGAAAATGACGTGTCTCTTTGCGGGTACGTGGTACGTGGGACTGGGAAATCCGAAATGGATTGCATCTTTGCATCCACCGGACGAACTTGGCCCTGTCTGACCCACTTTCCCAGGTAAGAAACAGTAGCTTTTCCAAACTCACATTTAGCGAGATTTACAGTCAGTTGGGCCTCCGAGAAGTGTTTAAAAATGGTACACGGGACACTTAAGTGCTCTTCCCAAGTATCGGAATACAAAATAACATCATCCAGGCAAGCCTCACAATTGGCTACACTGGACAATACCATATTCACTAAACGTTGGAAAGTGGCCGGTGCGTTTTTCATCCCAAAGGCCATCCCACAGTATTGTGCAAAGGAATCCGGAGTCATAAATGCAGAGACTTCGGATGCCTGTGGCGTCAAAGGTATTTGCCAGTATCCTTTTGACAAGTCTAACTTGCTTACAAACGTTGCAGCACCCACATGGTCCACACAATCATCTACTCTGGGCATAGGGAAAGCATCGGGAACAGTGACCGAATTAACTCTCCGATAATCCGTGCAAAAACGGAAGGTGCCGTCTGTTTTGGGGACCAACAGGCACGGTGAAATCCAGGGACTGCAACTAGGCTCTGCGAAACCATTTTCGAAAAGGTGAGATACTTCTTCTAGCATCACTTTACGCTTCTCGGGGTTAACCCGATAAGCATGTTGCTTTATGGGATGTGCTCCAGCGACGTCAATGTCATGCTGCAAGATGGTAGTCTGCGTCGGAACGTCGCTGAACAACTGGGGAAAGGACTGAATCAGCAGAGACACCTCCATCTGCTGAAGAGTAGATGTAGATAAATGACTTAGCAATGATGGTAAGTCATTCAACATCTTGGAATTCGATAAGCTGGCAGTTTGCTTAGACGAATCCCACGCGAAATCCTCTTCAGGAGGAGAAGAGGGAAGAAGCAATACAACGGCAACTGCTTGGTTTTTTTCCGAATGGGACTCAACCATGGGTATCGGCTTGCCATCGGAAGTGCAATCCCGATACAGCTTAAGCATATTAACATGGCATACCTGCTTCTTTTTGGACCGGTCCGGGGTATGGAGGACAACATTAGTATCGCTGAGTCTCCTATCAACCGTATATGGCCCCACGAATCGAGCAGAGAGAGAAGACCCTGGTATGGGTAACAATGCCAGTACCTTATGCCCTGGACTAAATGCGCGCTCAACAGTTTTTCGGTCATATCTTTTTTTCATCTTGTCTTGGGAGGAGCTAAGTCTCTGTTTGGCGCATGCGCAGGCTTTACGTAACCATTCCTTGAAGTCACTGACATACCACAATATATTTCGTTTGGAGGTCGGTTTGGGGTCAGCATCAGACAAAGCCTTCTGTACCACCTTCAGCGGACCCTGGACCTCATATCCGAAGACAAGTTCAGCAGGGCTAAAACCTAAGGATTCCTGCATCACTTCACGTACCGCAAATAAAACCAAAGGGACTCCTTCGTCCCAGTCACGGTGAGTATCAAAACAATAAGCCCGGAGCATGGACTTAAGTGACTGAGGGAACCTTTCAAGGGCACCTTGCGATTCGGGATGATAAGGGCTAGATGTGAGGTGTTTAATGTTCAGATGTTGGAGTACCTGGTTGAACAACATTGAAATAAAGTTAGTACCTTGATCTGATTGGATATATTTGGGCAACCCGAAGGTAGAGAAGAACCTTAGAAGCACCCTAACAACAGCCGAGGAGGTAATACTTCTAAGAGGCATAGCCTCTGGATACCTAGTGGCAGCACACATAATGGTAAATAAAAACTGATTCCCAGCCTTTGTCCTGGGTAGCAGACCCACACAATCCACAAATATGTATTCAAATGCCTCTTCGATAACAGGTACCGGTTTAAGAGGGGCAGGAAGAATGCCCTGGTTTGGCTTGCTGACCACTTGAAACGTCAGACAGGACCGACAATAATCCACGACGTCGGACTTCAACCCAGGCCAGAAGAAATGCCGCAGGATCCGGTTATAGGTTTTCGCTATGCCAAGGTGAGCTGCAAAAGGAACGTCATGAACCAAACTTAGAATATGCTGACGAAAAGGTTTGGGAACTACCACCTGAAACACAATGTTCCATTCCGTTTCTCCCTCTATCCTAGGACACCACCTTCGGAAGAGTACTCCGTCGATTAACACTTACGGCTCAGCATCGCTTCCCGAGGATGCTCGCGCCCCAGCCAAGCAGTTGCTTAATGTCTCGTCGGACTGCTGAGCTAACAGCAGCTGCTTACGGGTGACTGGCCCATCCAACGATTTCCAGAGGTTCGGCACCCCATAGTTCCGTGAGGGCAGAGGTTTTTCTGTCTCAGAGTCATCAGCTGCCATAAATGTGTTGGATAAGTCCACCACATCTGTAAACTTCCGAGCCTGCGCCCTCGTCACAGCACAAACAGGAAAAGCTTTGATAACCTCCGGGTCCATAGGTTCACTCGGAGCCTGGTGCACCTCAATAAGAGGCATAACTACCCCACTAGCCAAATCGTTACCCAATATCATGGTTACTCCGGAAACCGGCAGACGGTCACAAACCCCCACACGCACCTCACCAGACACAAGTGCACTGTGCAAACGTATACGATGCAATGGTATTTTAACCAGTCCCATTTCTATACCCCGTGCCAACACGTATGAGAGACTCGTCAAAGACCTCAGTGAGCAGTAGCGACTGCGCAGCCCCTGTATCCCCCAAAATCGTAATCGGGGTCGCGTTTTCTTCCATTCCTGGAAGAGACACAGTGCCGGACAGAATAAAAGGCTGAAACAGGGGATCGATCTCGGGATCAGCTGAGTCTCGAGCAGCGGGGGGCTTGATGTTTATTAAGTTAATGCCAGGTGCCAGTTTACTCGACTGTACAGGACTGTTCCACCCATTTTTGGACCTTAGGGCGGCACAGTTTGCAATAACATGACCGACCTTGTGGCAGTAGTAGCATTCTCGGATTTCCCTGGGTGCTGAATTCTTCTCTCCTCGCACAGAGGCTGACAACCCCCTTCCCGCTGGAGGGTTGCAAGTTCTACGACTGATTGAGTGGACCTCTCGCACAGTAGGGGGCGTAAAAACGAGTTTGTGAGTTAACGTGAACTCCTCGGCCATCACAGCTGCCTTGGACAGAGAAACAACCTTCTGCTCATTCAAATGAAGAACCACCTGCTCCGGCAAACACCTCTTGAACTCCTCCAGCAATAACAGTTCCCAAAAAGAATGAAAATCCGTGACTTTACAAGTGCTGATCCACTTGTCAAAGAGCATGCTCTTTTCTCTCGCAAAAGTCTGACTCTGCGACTTCCTATAGTCCCTAAAGCGCTGGCGATACGCTTCGGGAACCAGCTCATAGGCTTGTAAAATCACCCCCTTCACTACCTCATACTCCAGGCTGTTTTCTACCGACAGTGCGGCGCACACCTCCTGCGCTTTACCCGTAAGCCGACACTGCAACATAAGAGACCACATCTCCTTAGGCCACCCCAAGGACAAAGGTATCCTCTCGAATGCCGTAAAATAAGCGTCTACCTCGGACTCCCAGAATTGAGGTATTAACGAGATGACTTTTGTTACATCGAGCTCTGCTCTAGGTGGAGGTAGAGGATGCAACGGAGCGTTACCGTACCCTGGATCACCAGACCAGCGGACTTCTCAGCTTCCAGCTCCAGCTGCCGTATACGGACCGCTGGATTGGCTTCAATTTCAAGCCTTCGAATTTCCAGGCGGAGCTCGCAGTCTCGCCGCTGCACTCGCTCCCTTGATTCTGCCTCTATGTAAGCCAACTAGACTTTCAGAGGCGAAAATGGCTGAAACGGGGAGAGACCGGAAGCCGCAGCCGAGGCCGCTGCCTCAACCGTAACGCTGTCTCCCTGCCCCCCCACTGGTTCCACAGCACCTACAGCCATACCAGAGTGTTCCGCTAAACCGGACTACACTGAGTCAGGTACCTCAAACCGATGCAATATATCCTCTGCCACCAACCTCTCATAAACAGCCATTCCAATGAGGTCTTTTTTACTGGACCTTAACGCAGGAATACCGAAGAACGCCGCCAACTGCAAGAGAACATCCTTCCGACACCTATCGAACAGGGCACTGCTGGATTACTCAGAAACCCCGTCACCGAGAACTGCACCATCGGTACTCGCTACTCTCGTACCCCCTTTCCTAGCACTGGTACCGGCCTCCCACTGAGGCGTCTGCCCACGGTTGTGCAGGAACAATAAACACAAAAGAGAATGCATGGTATTGCCCCAATTTAACGCGGCACGTACCACGTACCCTTGATCCTGTATAATTCCGGACGAGCCCCCAATTGTTACGTCCTGGGTGTACGTCAGTTACGGTGGTACGGGTTGTCAGGGATATCTAAAAAGGCATAACCCGACGCAGACCCAACAGCGGAAAGCAGGCACAGACACGAAGGTGATTGTGACAAAAGAACTTTATCCAAACTTAACAATAAGAAGAATACACGGACCACAGACACAGGTTGGATCTACAGACGACACCAAAGAAAAGAACCAAATAAAAGAGAATGTCCCTAACCTGACCTCTTTTTAAGTTCTTTCTAGTTCTACAACAAAAAGAAAACAAATCTAACTAACTACCCTACTTTAACTATAAACCAAAACATACAAGGGGTGGTGTTCGATGTCTATGTATGAGACCAGAAAGAACAGTAACTTACAGAAACAGAAAGAGCCTGATATATACACCAAAAAGCGACCTAACCCACGGCATGGTGAGTGGGGATACCAAGACCGTAATGACCAGTGGGGTACAGGTATCCCATGGTACGGTACGTACCTCAGTATTTGGGCCACGGTTTCGGTTCGGTTCATTTTAAACACAACACTACAAATAGTAACACAACAAATAATAAACTGAGAATACCCCCCTTAAGTGAGCAGCTAAGAAGGTATCTTCAGATATTAACCAAGGCTTTGATTGTTGGAGATTAGTCATGCTATAGGATGTTTTAGGATGAACAATATAATTCCTCATAGTATAACAGTGGGTGCTTTGTAGAGAAGCAACTGTGGGTGTGTAAAAAAGCAGCAGAGCTGAACATGGCATTGTTCTTGGAAACACTACAACAAAGGCTATGTCACATAATAATATGAGGGTAATGAGGGTAACCATACTGTTCTTAAACAATGAAAGTGTAAGGAATCACACTGGTCCGGCAATGGAATCCAATTCACCAGCCAAAGGGAGAGTATTTTTGCAGATGTTTGTGAGAATGACCAAATATAAGCGGAGTATGCTGACATCATGCTTTTTTTAAAATAAAAATATTTATGCAGATTTCAATTAGGTTCACAATGTAGATTAAATACTCCATACACCATGTTTGGCTTGTGGGCAAAATCAAACATTTTCTTGTCTGATGAAATAATTATACTTCTTGCATAGTCGTGCCTTCTTTTTGCACAAAGCGCAGTGGGCGTGGCCATGCTGATGAGAAAGTGGTGTAACATGGTAAGACAGAGTCTACAGAAAGTCTTAGTCATATCAACTACTTTTTCTCCGGTGCTGATGTAATTCATTGGCAAACCGAAATGTTCCTGATTTCCTGATTTATGTTATATGGGAGGGTCTTTGAGCTTTGCAATACTAGCCATAAACCCTTTTGTTGTTTTCCATGCATCATGCAGACAGGATGCAAGACCTCACGGGGAAAAGCAGAAAGGATGGGCTGTGCTTTATGATCAACAAATCCTGGTGTGACCATTGGAGCATACACCATCAAGTCCTTCTGCTCTCCTGCCCTGGAGTATCTGATGATCATGTGTCAGCCTTTCTGGCTACTGAGGGAATTCTCAGCAGTTATTGTTTCTGCTGCCTAGTTTTACCCACAAGCTGACACTGACCTGGCACTCAGGGAACTGCACAAGATGATCAATGAGCAGGAAACCACGAACCCAGCAGCAGCGTACATTGTGGCAGGGGACTTCAACAAAGCAAACATGAGGAAAGTACTGCCCAAATACTTTCAGTTGCAACACATGTCCCTTTCTGAAAAGCATGCAAAGCCCTCCTCTGCTCCCCATTGAGAAAATCTGATCATTCCTCCACCCTGCTGCCTGCCTATAGGTAGAAGCTGAAACAGGAAGTTCCCACCTTCAGGAAAGTTCACCGATGGATGGACCAATCATACTGCAGGACTATTTTGATCATGTGATCCTGATCCGTATCCTGGACTTCATGTCAGATCAGTGCTAGGTGGTCCAATTAGGCCATACCACCTCCTCCACACTTATCCTCAACACGGGAGCCCCCCAGGGATCTGTACTGAGTCCTCTTCTGTACTCCCTGTACACCTATGACTACGTGGCCACAAACAACTCATTGTGAAGTTCATGAAAACATGACGGTGGTGGGTCTCATTTCCAACGGTGACGAGACTGCGTGCAGAGTGGAGGTCAGAGCACTGGTGCCAGGACAACTGCCTCACCCCCAACGTCGCCACGACCAGGGAGATGATAGTGGACTTCAGGCAATAGGGAGGAGTACACCATCAACAGGAATACCGTATAGAGGGTCAGCTGCTTTAAGTTCCTTGGTGTGCATATCACAAAAGACTTCACATGGACAATGCACATCAGTGAGGCAGTGAACAAGACTTATTTGACCTCAGGAGGCTGAAAAGTTTTGCCATGAGCACATTCTACAGATGCACTATTGAGAACCTCGTAACTGGATGCAACACCACCTAGTATGGGAGTTGCTCTGCCCTCAGTCGCAAAGCACTGCAGAACGTAGTGCGTTCTGACAAACAGGTTATCAGAGAGGAGTTACCATCCCTGTAGGCCAAAATAAGTGTCTATCCAGCTCAGCCTGTTGGTGCAATGGAGGCCAAAAGCATAAACCTTTGTCTGAATATCTATGAGACCCTGATCTCCCACCTGTACTGGCAGGTAAAGACAATGCTGCCCGGACCAGAAGACGCCCTGGGCCCTGGGCAGGGAAAGAACATCCAGCCTATGCCACAAATTGAAGCCACCAAAGTACTGACCTCCAGAAGTCTCCCTCTGTAGGGCAGCTGGGGCTGTAACCATTTCCATTTAGACAACTTGGCCACAGTCTTCTCTATTATGCCCTGCTAGTTCTTTTAGAGATACGGGTCAGTAAGTCCTTTGATCCCCCATTTGGTTCACCTCAGCCACTCAGCAAATGAGGAATGTTTTGTTGGTTGCATTCCTCTATGAGCAAAGCCTCACTCTTTTCAAAGTTTACATTTGCAGAGAAGACTCTTTGTTAAATGTCTAAACATTTTAATAATAAACTATTTACATTATACTTAACATTTTTTACAAAGATATTGATGTCATCAGCCTAAGCTCAAACAGTAATGAAAGAATTTGCTGTGAATATCCTGTAATAATTTCCCTAATTTTAGAGAGTAATGGCTCTATTGCTAAGCAGTAGATTTGCCCTGACATAGTGGAACCCTGATGAACTCCCCTCGTCAGGAAGAGAGACATTTCAGATGCTTGATTGCAGCACTTCCCATAAGTCCACTCCCAGGGAGCCCCAGAACTGCTTGTAAAACTCTGCAGGAAGTCTCCACCTGGTGCCTTGCCAAGTACAAGCTGTCATATTGTAGTGATGAGCTCCACCAGGGGCATCCATTGCTCCTCGTCCAGCTGTAGTAGTCCATGAGGCAGTTTGCTTGTCCATTGCATTCCTTCTTTCTTAGCTGGGTCTGTGGTCAACATAAACTTGGACTTTATGCTTAATAAACATGGAAGATGCGAAATGCTTGTAGGTTAAACGTTATGTCATGTCCCCCTTGTGAACTCGCCAACTGATCCAAGGGATCAGTTACACCTTCTTCTGTCTAGCCCTGACCCCACCCACCCGCAGTGTTCCTGTCTGTGTCCCTACTCCCTGGATCTCCAATGTGTGTTGCCCCTCATCGTGTGTCCTCTTCGTAGGACCGACCTCGCCAACTTTCTTGACCCCAAGCTCTGTGACCCCAACTACATGTCTGCCCTGCGAGTCTGCCTTTGTGTGCTCCGTGGCAAATAAAAATCTGTGGACCTTGCACTACCTGCCTCCCCAAGTCTTCTGCGCCGTGACACTTCATAATTTCATACAAAACTACACCGCCACCTCAAAACAATGAAGAATACACAAGTCATTTTGTTAATTATGTGTTAGCTTTTGGAGGGAATCGATCAAAACAAGACACAGCCTTTTATTTATACTTTATTTATATGGCCCGTGACGTTTATAATTTTCATTAAATATGGCCAGTGGATCAATCTTTTGTTTTCCACAGACTAAAAAATTATGTAATGCTATCCCACTAAGAAGCACTGGCAAGTTTCACTGCTGGAATCATCAGCAATATTAGACAAAAGCATATTGGTTATCAAGTGAATTTTCTGATGCAGAAGTATGTACACAATATTGCCAAAAGTGTTGGGATGCCTGCCTTTATATACACATGAATTATAATGACATCCCATTCCTAATAAATAGGCTTTATTATGGAGTTGGCTCACCCTTTACAGCTAGCTTCAGCTCATCTGGGAAGGCTTTCCACAAGGTTTAGGAGTGTGTTTATGGAAATTTTTGATCATTCTTCCAGGAGAGCATTTATGAGGGCAGACACTAATGTTGGACGAGAAGGCCTGGCTTCCAGTCTCCGCACTAATTCATCCCAAAGGTGTTCTGCCGAGTTAAGGTCAGGGCTCTGTGCAGGCCAGCCAAGTTCCTTGCTCATTCATGTCTTTACAGACCTTGCTTTGTGACCTGGTGCACAGTCATGATGGAACAGGAAGGGGCCGTCCTCAAACTGTTCCCACAATGTATGGAGCATGAAATGGCGTTGTATGCTGAAGCATTAAGAGTTCCTTTCACTGGATCTAATCCTGGAGCCAAGCCCAACCCCTGAAAAACGACCCCCCTCCACCAAACTTTACACTTGGCACAATGCAGTCAGGCAAGTACCATTCTCCGGGCAACTGCCAAACCCAGACTTGTCCATTGGATTTCCAGACAGAGAAGTGTGATTTGTCACTCTAGAGGACTCTGCTTTAGGGTCTAGTGGTGGTGTGCTTTGCAACACTGCATCCAACGCTTTACATTGTACTTGGTGATGGTGAAGGTTTGGATGCAGCTGCTCAGCCATGGAAACCATTCCATGAAGCTCTCTACGCACTGTTCTTGACATAATCTGAACCACTAACAGCTGACCGTGGAATATTTAGTAGCAAGGAAATTTCACGAATGGACTTATTACATAAGTGGCATCCTATCACGGTGCCACGCTTGAATCCATTGAGCTCCTGTGACCCATTCTTTTACAAATGTTTGTAGAAGCAGTCTGCATGCCTTGGTACTTGATTTTATATCTGTGGCCATGGAAGCAATTGGAACACCCGAATTCAATCATTTGGAGGGTGTCCCAATACTTTTGGCAAAATAGTGTAAAATTACATAGTTTACATGAATTCTCCCATACGCATTTGTGCAAACCTTTGTAACCTGGGTAAAAGCAAAAAAGGACAAAGGAGGGGGAAAGAGGTTAGACAGGTTTATGATTATAATGTATACAAAAGCAAGTTTTTGGGTGACTTTTCACTCACTGGGGGTTGAGATGACCCCAAACGATGGGCTAAAGTGAGTTTGAGTCTATTCTCTTCTGAGCTGTCTTGATAGTCTCCCCCCAGGGTGAGAAACAGCACAGTCCCAAAGGAGTTCAAGATTACAGATTCCTTTCAGAGCCAGCAGCCTTACAAGAGGATCTATTGATTCCATCTACCAAAAGAAGATCATGCATCAAAGTCAATTTAAGTCCACTGATGATCAGTAGCAGGGCAATTTCTATAGAAACTAGTCATGAATCCAGACTGGACTGAGTCAAGGAAGTGATCTTGGAGTCATCAGAGGGAAAAGGAGATAGGAAACTCTCGGCAGTTTTAAAGGTCAGTCATTATCAGGGAGAATTTTCAGCTGGGTTTGACAGCCGTTTTCTTGAAGGAGGTACTGTAGAGAAGATGTTGCTGATGACTTTACCTGAGAGGAGGAGGTTTGAAACAAAATCTAGAGGGAGCACACATGGTTTTGTGTAGAAGCAGATGGTAGAACAAGGTGTTTATATTCATTTATATGCATATTTATATTGTATCAAATATTTTAAATATTATCAAAAGCTCCAGTATTGAATATTTGCAATAAAATTTTCTGTTACAGCCCATATAAAGTTCCAGGTGTACTTTGTTTACAGTGTTTCAACCAATTTATATAGTTGAATGAAAACGTTGTCCCAGTTAAACAAAAACAAAGGATAAGGCAGTGACAAACGATATCAAGTATAAATAGACATCCATCCTTCCATTTTCCAACCCGTCTTATCATATTGAAAATGATTACTCTACACCAATTTTTGTTCTTACACAGCTAATACATTAAAAAAATGAGTTTTCAAGATTCTCAAAATTTTTTGATTTACCTAACATATACAGTAGTACACCAGTGGTCTCCAGTTGATTGTAATCAATCTGTCGGTGTGTCAGACATCCCCAGTCAGTTGTGGCAATCAGACTGTCACCTTCATAATTCTGCAACCCCCCCATAGCCAGCATTCCATCATACCATCCAGACTAGCAGCCTGCAGGGAGCCAATGAGTAGTCCACATAACACTTACTACAATTTGAATGTTTTCTATATTGTATTTTGTGTACACACATCTTTTTGTTTTTATCTCTAATGATGAGCACAGTGGTGTCATGGCGTGCTGCAGAGTAGATCCGAAAGGATAATTAATCCCCCCCATCGACAACTATTGCCACCCACCGATTATTTTTTATAAAGACCTTTAAAAAAAGCTTGGAGACATCTTTACAACATTATGCTTATGCTCAAGTATTTAAGTAGTAGAAGTTAATGATTTAGCTTACCTAATCCTTGATGACTGTTACATTAGTTAATACAAATGACAGTAAATCACAAAGTACTCAACATATAATTTAACTGCAAATGATCAAGTGCAAAGTATGTGGTTTTATTAATTACTTGCTGAAATGCAGAACTTCTTCCTATAACTTGATATAATTTTCCATGTGGTTACAGCCAACAGTCAGATATCGTATCTGCATCTAAAAAAAGACCTTGAATTCAGGGGCGGCGCCAGGGGGGCGCTTGGGGGTGCTATAGCTACCCCTGGAATAGCCATAGCACCCCCATAGCACCCCCAAAGATATATATTTTTTATGATTATTTTAAATTTTACATTTTTATTGCGTGGACACCATGTTCGAACAATTAAAAAATAAACATTTATAAACGGAAAAAGATAACGTCACTTAAAAATGACCATTAAATAACTACTGTGTATACTGTGTATAAGTGCTGTATACGCTCATTTTATTAATTGAATTTCTAAATGATGCAGCCTTACCTTCCAATACAAATTGTCTTTATATTGTTCCAGAATCTTATTCGTGTGCTCGGCCATATTTAAACCCCTTTTATTAGGGTACCGGATTAAAGATGAACACTCTTCATCCATTATATGCCAACCCGGCCACCGGCAGTCAAATGGATTACGAGACATTTTCTTATTTCTTCAAACAGACACAAGTGAACGCAAAACAACCCGTTTCCAATTTTCTCTTTAGGAGTGGTCTCCTAAAATTGGTGAAAACGATCCGTTTTTAT
>JAODKL010000002.1:7316435-7328015 GCA_026780765.1 Petrocephalus schoutedeni
CAGTCTAATAATAAATAAATAAATAATCTAGCTCCCCCATAGCACCCGCAACATGAAATAACTGGCGCCGCCGCTGCTTGACTTCAACAGTTACTGTATATCTGGGCATTCACCTATAAGTCATTAAATCATTTGTTTAATGAACATCCTGTTTCTATATCTTTCTTGAATTGAAAATGTCCAATGATTCCTTGATGGAAAATAAATATTACACATTGTCACCCTGGGAAGATGCAAGTTCCTTCTAAATTGTGTATTTAGGCTGAATTGGGGGAATGAAAAAAGGTTTTAATTATTTTATAGAAATTCTGTCACATTCATTGTCCTGTATTTGTGTTTAGACAATCAGGTGATTTTAAATACAGAACAAAAAAGTTGTACCCATATGTTAATCCTGACTAATACCATTACCAAAAAGTCTAATTTTTAAGTCTAAGGGACATCATTTGCATCCCATTGACTGTACCCTTCAGGAACTGCAGAAATCAATGCAGAAAGCAATGAGAATCCCATGCCAAGATTGCACTGGACAAGACATGAATGGGCACATTTTGCAGCCAATTTTTTCTTTTATTTTCTGAATTATTGATGTGCATGCTGATGCATTGGACATGCTGGAGGCATGCATAAGACATTATGGAAGTATGGCGTATTAGCAGTGAATGGGTGACCGTGTGAATTTTCAGATCTTTCAGGCTCTGCCTGACTCCTCCTCTTCAAGCAGATCTCTCTCTTTTTTGGGGTCTGACAGCAATAGAACCCATGGCCTAAAGCGGTGTTTCCCCACCCAGTTCTCAGGGACCCACAGACAGACCACGTTTTTGCTCCCACTCAGCTCCTGGTGGGAGGGAGCAAAAATTTGGACTGTCTGCGTGAACAACAAAGCTGGCAAAGGTCATCACCTTGGCTTTGCTCCCAGCATGGGACAGCATAAAAAAAGCCATGAAACATAAAGGAAAGAATATACGAGATTATTAATAAACAGCACAAGGTTACAATGAGCCTGGAGCCTATCCCAGGAACGACAGGGTACAAGGCAGGGTACGCCCTGAACTGGGTGCCAGGTTTTATTTTATTACAATAGCAGAGAATTGTGAAATTAGCATTAGTAACACAATTAACTTTTCAATGTTAATGGTATGTAAATGAACAATCAATGCAAAAAAGTCAGTGGTGGAAGCAGAAAAAAACACCTTCAAGTAAATGTACTTTTTGATGGTTAACAAAATGAAGCACTTTATATTAGCGTCTTCTTACTTCCAACCTCTGGGGCAACAATTTCAACGATGCAAAATTTTATTCATTTTATTACTGAATATTAATTTTAAATAATTAAGTACATCATTGACTTTGAATTGAACTTTAATGCATTAAAAAGGAAAATGCATTGAATGCATTTATAACTTACATTGATATATTTCAGCTATAAAAAATTGATAGATACTGAATATAATTTTTCAGAAAGCCTTGAGGTCATTACATTAAAAAGAATAAAATTTGGATAATTGTAAGGGTAAAAATGACTTTGCAAAAACTGTCCATGTTCCTGTCATAGGCTCATCTAGGCCCCCTACTTCCCCCCTACTGATCCCTGACCAGGATAAGATGCTCAAAGATGTTGAGTGGATGGTTGCATATACAGTACTGTGCAGAAGGCAGTCGAAAAAATGTTTGAAGCTATTTTTATAAGTGTACATTTGCTCCAAAAAAGCATTAGAACATATGCTAAATAAATGCTAGAATTTCTTCTGTTCCCCGAAAAGGTATTGGTATGTTCTTGGATGCACGAGAACACCATTTTGGTTCGCAAACCTCTCCTCAGCCATGCCATGTGTCAGTTATATTTTGCCACAAGCTCAAATATTTAATTAGGTTAGTATAATAACTCAATCAAGTATTGACCAGCCAATCACAATATGCTAGTGGTCTAGCTAAGAAATACATTGGTGTGTTGGACGGTTGCTGCAAATGAAATAGCTAAGCTGACACATTTAAACAGATAACGTTTTACTCCAACATGAAGATAATTTAAAAATCATTTTCACTGAGATCCTAAGACCTTTGCACAATACTGTATGTACTTAAAAAGCAATAATTTCCATAACAACACATTTACATGACTTTTAAGATCATAGTCAGTAACACTGTGGCATCACAGTTCTGGGTTTGGAGATTTGATTCCTGGGCTGTGTTGTAAAAGTTCATATTCTCCAGATACTTTCACGGAGATTTCTTCCATGGTATCTGATTTCTACGCAAAGTCCAAAAACATCTTGGTTAGGTTAACTGGGATGAAAAACTTTGGATATTTTCTTCTGGCTCACTGTGACCTTGTTCTGCATAGCTGATTCACATGCTATGAAAATTCAAGTAAACTTAATCAAGACCAATGCATGTTACAACAAATAATACAATCACAGCACTTTAAATAATTACATCTTGCTGAAAAATGCATACTCATATATGTCAACCAGTACTAGCACCAGACAGAAGCCACAATCTCCCCATGATTGGCCACAGTGAGGAATTCAGGCAGGAAATGATGGTTGCTGTTCACTGCTAAATGATGATAGGACCATCTCTCAGCCTAACAAGAGAGCAAACAGTGAGCTGATAGCTTGTATTTTCTCATTTCTAAATTGCTCACGTCCAAGTGAATGATAAATGCAGATTAAGATAAAATGTAAACATCATGGATCATTATGCATTACACAAAGTAATACATAAGTGTAATCTTGTGCCAGCTCTCCAGGATGTGACCCCATAATTATTACTGTTGTCCTGCGAGGGACAACCCTGGGCCCCAAACTGAAGGGGGCATCCTGCTGATTTCTATTATTATTATTTTTTTTTTAATCTTTTTTTAAGTAAGAAAACATTTAGATCACCCATTTATATAACAATCTTGGTTAAAATATTACAATATCATAGTAAAGCAAATTTCTGTCGGAATTTGTCTGCTACAATTTGTTTATGGCTGTCATTTCCTGTTAGAGCAGTAAGCAGAGTGAAATCAGCTAGCTACGTATAAACTTACCTACAAGAAATTAGCAAATATGAAGAAAAAATATAAACATGGTGCATACATGGAGAGAGAGGTTGGAAAAACCACAGAGGAAAGACTTTATTACATCTAATTGTGTCCCTCCGACAAGCTATTTTGCCACCCCAGCAAGTAAGTTAGTGCTTCAATGGATGCAGTTACTACCTCTAAAATTTCATCATACAACAAGATAGTAGAAATAGTAGAATGGAAGAAAGAGAAAAGCTTAAACGAATACTACACTAGGAATTCATCAAGATTCTATTTGTTTTTTTATATACTTTTATAAGCTTTTTTTATTATAACAAGCAAATGTTAACCAAGTCTTCAAAACATCACTTACATCATTTAACATATCCTATTATTTAAAATAAGATATATATGAGATAAATGAGGCAAAAAATAACTCTGAACAAATCACTGGACCATACTTGGGTCTAGTAAATGAAAATATATTCTGAAACTTAATTTGTAAGCCAGCAGGAGGTGGAACAATGACAAATGGCTGAAATGTGGCTTGGTTACATAATTAATTAATTGCACACGGGCACCTCAATTAATGAGGTCCAGCTGGCCCTGATAGGCCTGATTAGACTCCTCTGCCTGCATCCAACTCATATGGCCACTCTGCTGCACAGTTGGCCACATTAGAGAAATCAAACCTGCTGTCTTTTTACTGTATTCGATTCCTATTAAAATGCCAAAAGAAAAAGTCAGTGTAATACTTGTCATGACATTCCATAACAACTAACAATTCATAATCATTCATCTTAATTCATTTTAAGGGGATTATTTCAAGGTGTGTGTAGGGACAAAATGGATGGATTAATTATTTTTAAATTTTGCTCCAAAAATGTTATTATAAATTTGATAGACAATGTGATTAATGTGTTTTTTTTCCAAATATCTATCCTATGTTTTTATTTTTTTTACTTTTTTACTTGCCATTACATACATAAAGAATATATATTTTTATTAGGGCTGGAAAGCAATAAAAATTAATTAATTGCAGTTTTCTGTTTTTAATCATGATTAATCACACCTAATATTAACACTTTTAATGATAATTATTTATACATTGAATTCCAAAACTAATGAATTAACAACATTGTCACAAACTCATAACCATAACATATTAATTTTCTCTCTTTTTTTAATAGTCTCAAATGATATATTTAATATTATTTAACTGACTCAAATTGTACAACTTCATTGTTTAAACTGTCGATTTTGCCCCTGGGGGGGTTAGTCAGTTTTATTATGCTATCATTTATTTCTGTAATAAAAGTTTTTCATCAAATCCAGGGTAAGAGTTACTGGGAGAGGAAAGAAATGACAAAACTTACAAATAAAAATATATGCATCTTATCATACAAATTGATTGTATATTGTGGATCACATACGATAAAGTTGAAAGATTTTATCCATAAGAACCTGGATCAATTTCTCCTTTACGTACAATCGTGAGAGATATAAAACAGACCAAATGGACCGCATGGAACACATTTCTGGATTATATATATTTTTTATTATACCTCCTAGTGTCAAAGATCTGTAATGTTCCATATATATTACAATTAAAATTAAATTAAAAAGAACTTCTTTCAGATTTGTCGTATCACACAAATATGTGCAAACAGAATTAAAATAATTGACTGCTTCATATTGGAGGTCTTCTCAATAAGCCGCTGTAGATGTAGAAAAAATGAGGAAAAGATTTATCCAACTGGAATATATGTACAAAATGCAAAAAAACAAGCAAACACATATATTGGGGCAGTGTGTTGTTCAGTAGGTTAAACCTCTTTTCCTGTAATCAGAAGGTTGCCGGTTCAAGCCCAGGCTCTGCACATCTGTGGGCCCTTAATCCCCAGCTGCATGGGCTGGCTACCCTTCACAGCCAAGCTTTCGCTCATGTGACGAGCAAGGTTGGGGCAGGTGAGAAGGAAATTTCCCCACAGGGATCAATAAAGTATCAATTATTATTATATCCCATTTCCCACAGAGGGTGGTAGTGACGTTGATTTGCGGCCATGTTTGTCACATTTCACAGGCCAGTGTGCAACCTGGTCAGTGTGAACATAATCTGGAACTCCAACACGAACTCTCTTGGGTGGTGGCGGTGGAGATGTAGTGTTAAAGACCGGGTGACCCCTTTGTGAATGCAAAAGTATTAGGAAAGTGGCAGCATCTACCTGGAAACACCTTTGTCTCAGTGGCTTTTGGACACCATGTAGTTTACAGTCACGGCAGTAGATCAACCATGCTTTGACAAGACCTAACATGATGGTTCCCTAGAAAAAGTATCAATGGGGTTTGCGCCCCCCCCCCCCCCCCCACCCATGAATGTGTACTCCTTCACAATATGTGGCCTGATGACCTCCACAAATGCTTTGTCTGATTTACTCCAGTGTTGAGTTTTGTCATAAGGTTCAGTTCTGTTGCACATTAGGATGAGACCAAGGTAACAGATTTGTTGTTGTACCACTTGACAATGACCATGCTTTCCTCTTTCTCAACCCTGACATCAACAGATCCTCTGCTTCTCTTGGCAAGACTTTTCTTATCTTCAAGCTGACAGCCAACCAAGCGATTGCTGCAGAGTGTTCCTACAAAGTAGATCTGTTGCTAAAAAAGCTTGAGCACCAGTGGGCTCTGAAGAAAAGAAAAATCTGCAAATACTTTGTAGTTTTGTTTTGATGGGAGAGTTTCACATAACTTGGCCACAACATTGCCTCCCATGCCAAATAAGTTTTTTTTATTCCCCCCCCCCCAGTGCCATGTTCATAGATCACAGATCTCAGAGGATTCCGGAGGAATCGGCCTGAAATTTTCACTCCCTAAGGGTGGAGTTTGCCCTTCATATATGGTCTTATTGGGCAATGTGTCCCTCTGAAGGACATTTGCTTATCAATGATTAAGATTATCCTCTGGGGTGACATTCAGTCATTCTTTGTGAAACATATCAAGCCATGGACATATCTTCCAACAGTTGTTTTTCACAATTACCTCTACTTGCCTGTTTGACAAACCAGTGTTGTTAGTGAAATGTCAACACAATATGCATATAGATGACAGATGAAAGATGCCAGCAGGGTTTACAGACAGTTGTGTGACATGTTGTCAGCTACCATGGGACACCTTCTGTCATATTCTCAGTATACAGAATTTCCTGGCAACTGGCAAAGACTCATGTGCAGGTAAAGGCTACTCACTATTTCTAGTTCTAGACAGTGATGATAACATTGTTCTGACATTCAGATTTTTGCACACTGTACAAATTTGTTTGTTCCTTGAATAACTCAGACATTTCTGCTGTTATGCACTTTCTGAAATGCTCCAAGGGGAGCATGAAGATAGTCTAGAGGCATGATACTCTATCCTTTGAATGCGCACAGAGGGGATTCAAAAGATTTCTTTCTCCAAGAAAATAGTTTTTTTTCCTTGAATGGTTGTACTTTGCTGCCTGGGGTTCAGGTTTGGTTGCAGTACTTCATCTGAATGATTCAGATTCTTGATTCACTACTATTTGAATCACTAGATCCATCACTCTAATGGCTTTTTTACTGGGAGGGTAATTAGGGATTTCATGATCTTCATCTGAACTTCCTTTACATTCCTCAAACTCACTGTCATTTCCAGTGACTATCTCAAGCATACCCTGAAGATTGTATCCTTCCCTGCATTGGTTCTGGTCATTCCTACTACAACATACATGAAATTACATTGAAATAGGACCAACATAAGACAACAAACCCTTTTATTTAGCAAGAAAGTGTCTCAGCTAATGCAGACCATTTGAAGCTTCACTGAAACATTTGCTGTATTTTCTGACCCCACGCAATGGTGCTCTTGGTTTGCTTTGGGGCATGCTTTGTGCCATTTTTGAGCACCATCTAATACAGTTAAAAAATACAGGAAATGGTTCAATGAGGCTTCATCTAGGCATCACTAGTTTCAACTAAAGCCAAGGTGCAATTTCAGAACTGATAATTTTTAATGTTTCCATTTGTTTAAAAAATGTTTTGAACTGAACAACAGGTCATGTATTAAATCAGAATGATTGAATAAGTTAAATTGAGTAGCTCCTTATCAAAGTAGTTTCTTGTTGTGACTACTTTAAGGTTAAAAGCCCAATGTGACATCACAAAAATATCTTCCATGTTTTATATGTATTGATACATTTATAACTTGTTTTAAATCAATTTGTTCAAGAAATATAGTCAGAATAGGTTAAATGTAATACAGGAAATATTATAGCATTAGAATTGTTAAATGGGCTGAAACTTACTTTAGCAACAAAGAGCAAGCTTCTCAAAATTAATTACTTCTATCACATGTGCCAACCTAGCACAGCACACAAATGCACACAATGTATAAAGGAACAAAGGTTAAAGCCAGGTATAAAGCTGTATATGGAACATTCCAGAAAATGTAAAGGGTTTGCCCATCAGTAACACAAAACTACATAAAATGATCAGTGTCTTCAGCTAGCTATCTATAGCTAGAACAAGGGTACATTTTGCGTTAATGTACCCTACCCTTTATATTCATATCCCACTTTGGTGCCTTCAGCCGTTGAAAAGACATGAAATACAATGTTTTTTGTGAAGCCTGGGGTTGGGGAATGAAGATTCTGGGTGTTAACAGCCCAGTAGATGCTGTGCGACCATTTTCACCCGGGTGCAAAGAGGCACTCCCTTTGATTAAACAAGTTGTAAAACAGTAAAACTTGCAAAGTATAATACCAAGACAAACTCGAATTATAGCATACCAGCACTCAGGACAAATGACAAATTACACTTCAGTTAGGTAGGTGCTTTAATGCTGTGTAACACATTTCTAAGAGAAAACAGTATCAAACAATTCTTGTTGCAATTGGGGGAACGGGGCCCAATGGTGAATCTTGCTGACTCTTATTTGAGCCGGTGACTTTCTGACCACGACAACAGCAGTCTTACCTACTGAGCCACTGTACTTGTTGCCCCTAACCCTGTCAGTGTATTCACAACCTCACAGAATACCAATTAAGTCATGGTTATGTTGAACACAACTTCTCTATCTTACAAACTAAATACATTTTATGCTGATTTGAATCTGTGAACAAAAGGTCCTCCTACCCTTCTGTCTGACATCACTAGCATCTATGTCTCAGAGGGAAACAATAGCTGAGAATAACTTTCAAAAATGTTAATGCCTGTAAAGCAGTTGGTCCAGATGGTGTTAAATTCTTAAAGCTGGTAGTGACTAACCTTCTGATGTTTTTATGGACATTTTTAATCTCTTTCTGGAAAAATCCACAGCCCCACCCCCCTGTTGTTGTTGGAATATTAAACAAAGTGGACTGATCAAAGGATGTGAATGTAATTCACTATATCATAATTCTTACAATACCTCATTGTAAGTGTGCATTGTGGATACAGTTGCAACCGGGCACAATAAAATATTGCCATATTGCTCATATTGCTCACACTCTCACAGTGCCTTAAATAAAACATGATTAAAATAAGATAAGACAAGATAAGATAAGACACGACTTTGATGATCCCAGGCTAGGGAAATTTACTTATCACAACATCCTAAAGATAAATTTCAATAGAAAATTAACCAAAAGATACCATAACAATAGAAATAAATAAGAAAAAATGTACACACAATTACACATGTTGCACATATGCAGAGTATAATTACACAGGTATAATGATACATACAGTATACAGATACTGCAAGTTACGGTACTTAGTCCACAACAGGCATCATCCAAGGCAGTGTGCTCAGCCCCATGCTGTACTTACAGATGACTGTGTGGCTAGACCTTGCTCCAGTTTGCTGATGACATTTCCTAAAACAGTGAGTCAGCCTATTGGGAAGAGTTTAGGCTTCTGGTATAATGGTGCCAAGACAACTACCTCTCTCTCAGCAAGATCAAGGAGCTCACCATCAATTTAATGGAGGAGGCGGACCATAATTCCATACTGGCAGAGAAGCTATAGGTGAGAAAGTTTAAATTAATGAGCCACCATGACAGAAAACACATATTTGCAGTAATCAAGAAATCAAACCAACACCTTTACTTCCTGAAACACCTAATGTCACCAGCAGCCCTCAGCAGACCCTGGCCTGGAGTTACTTTAACGACGGTCACCAGACCCATGGGGACCCACACAGTCATTATAGCCAGCCCTGTCAGTAGCAGTGGTCGCAAGTCACCCATGACCAGAGGAGTGTCACCTTGTGGGCACCCATCCACCACCGAGCAAAGTGGCAACCAAAATGTCTCCCTCATTGAGACATCAGTGTACATGTCAAAGTGTACAATGCAATTTTATTTATATAGCGCACTATCACAACATTACATTGTATCAATGCGCTTTACATTTTCTCTGCCACATAAAGACTCCCAGTGAGAAAGCCAAAGGTGACAGTGGCAAGGAAAAATTCCCTAGAAGGAAGAAACCTTGGGAGGAACCAGACCCCAAGGGGGAGCCCATCCTCCAGGGACCAGCAGAGGAGTCGATCAAACAAAACATGATGACAGAACTAAGTTAATACAGAACATGTGTTGAAATTTCTGTCTCTGTGCAGGGGCAGACGGGCACTGGCACAGGGTGCTTGATTCTTGATGGCAAGATCAACAGTGGTATAGCAGCAGGGAAGGAAGGAGAGGTGTACACTGAGACAAGATACCCAGAGAGTGCCTTAATATGAGTCTCATAATACAATCACAGTTTACCCTATTCTAGCTATAAGCAGTAACCTAATAAAGAAAAAAAGCATAAAATGTATTCTGTCTGTTCTTCACAAAAATACCATGGGTGGCACCCACCCCTTTCTTAATGTATTTAACAGAGCACTCACATGAATAGGGTACTCACCTTGGCCATCAGAGTTCTGGAAGCTGACTCGGCCATGGACACAGACGTAATCTTCATCTCCTCAGTCTCCAAAGCATGCAATCGCACCTTCCTTTCAGACCCCAGGTCAAGCTTACCTATGGCCAACCTGGGATCCAACTCAGTCTGCAGATGCTGAGCTTCATCCTGCACCTCCAACTGTAAATGTGCAATTCACACCTTAAGGCAAGCATCCCTTTCACGAGTCACTCGAATAAAGGTGAGAACAACATAAGAGTGAATCCACCCATAGGACCAGGCTGTGAACTAACAATGCCAGCCCCATTCACACCAATGCACCACCTGGCGGTGTCACTGCCCCCGCGCCACCAGCTTCTGCAGTGCTATCGGCAGACACACCCCCAAACACATTTATGGCCCTGAGCTTTTCAGTCATAACCTTGAAAGGTACTCCTAAACCCACGAGCCCCATATGTTACATGTCCTGGTGTAGGCCCGGCAAGAACATTGAAAGCAGGCAAGAAAATTGCGGGGGGTCCCCAGTCTGTGATATCTCAGAATTACACCTAGATGCTCTAAGGGGGCGGGCGGGGGTTAATGTGGAGTTCTCATACTGCTACCTATGATGTATGATGGAATAAGATTCCTGCCTTGGCTGCTGCATCAATAAAAGGCTACATTCAGGATTCAGATGTTAGTACAATGCCTGAGCTCATGGTGATTATGAAAATATCAGCAGGAAAACATGGTAATCACTTTGGCTATAATTGCTATGTTAATTGCAGGAAGCTGTAATGGAATAAAAAGATTTTGGGATTGAATTAATTGCTCTGTACTCTTGCTGGAACTGTTTGCTTATGCATACAAGCCTATACTTGGATCCACACTACTGCATTTTCTCTCTTTTCTCCTATGAATACGACATATGGAGAGAAGCCCACCAGTTTTAATATTACTTCACTAAACTGGCTTTATTGAATTAATATAGATCCCATGAAATACAACAGAAGCAGCAGGTTCCAAACCTTTCACATACCTCTCTTGAGCTCTGTGGCTTGATTCTCAGTTTAGCCTCAGCTGTGCCAGCAGCATTTTTCCTTAATTTGTAATTTAATTAAAATGAAATCTGCTTGGCTTCAACCAGAAGCCCAACCAGCTTTATCCAAATCACTGCTACTGATTATACCACTCCAGCTGAGCTGAGCTGAACTGCCCATGAGATCAAATCAGTACCTTCACATAATAAAAGTATCCCAGATGCATTTAGGCGAGTTGCATGGCTGCCTGATGGAACTCTCCATGGAAGCACGAAATGTATATGTAAATAAAAATGTGGTCTGTGTAACTTTCAGTTAACCACCATCTCTTGCAAACATATTGCTTTTTTGAGAGTGGAATGAAGCATCTCCTTGCTTAAATAATAATTTTATTTAGAAAAGAAGCCTAAGTTCCCTTCTGCCAGTTTTTGTAAAAACAAGTATGCTATATATTCATATATAGGCAAGTGACATATATTGAATGTTCAACATGGTCATATATTTCTTTGAGATAACAAGAACAAGACCATATACCTTGAATGCATAGTATATAGATGTGTGTGTATACACTTGTAGGGACCTGTTCCCTGGCCCAACGACGGAATCCAAGTGAACAGCCGAAGGCTTTGAATGCGCGTAGGTCCTT
>JAODKL010000002.1:7352131-7366210 GCA_026780765.1 Petrocephalus schoutedeni
TGCAGAATTCCTCCTTCTCCCTCCTTATCTGGGTCTGCTGGGAGGGTCGTAAAATTCGAAATGCAGGTTCTCGAATTCCCCCCCCCCCCTGAGTGAGTGTGGGGCCTGTGTGATCCTACACCATCCATGTCAGGAAGAACCTTCATACGATATTAAAAACATTTTTAAATAGTCATACTACTTTTATAAACCTACATGTATAATCTGAATTTAGCAATTTAAAAGAGCATCATAAAAATCATGTGTTGCAATGAAGTCATATTATGCACAATATGTGCCTGAGTTCGTACTAGATATCCTCAAAATAAACAAAAAAAAAGTTTATTTTGATACTTCATACAAGTTTAAGTTGCTTCAGAAGTTTCCCAAAGTTTAAGTTACAAGCATTTTTCTTGTGGCATGGGAGCAAGCTTTTATTAATGTAAACACAATGATAAGGTTTGTACGGTGGCATGCCTGCTGTGAGTCAGAGAGAGACAATTTCTATAAAATCTTCTCTGCCAAAGAGGTAGTAGCAAGGAAGTGAACCAAGAGAAATGACAAAATCTCTTTGATGATGTTAGACTGTAACTATTTTTTGTATCTGTGTAGCTTGTTGCCATGGAAACAGTTTAAAGTACAAAATAAAGCAAATGATCTTGATTTTCTCTATGACAAATCAAGGAGCAATGTTTTAAATAGCAGTACCCAATAAAATGTATACTTAAATCTGTTTCAGAGAATATTTAAATGTTTCTTTTCTAATTCATTGTCACATGTCCCATACATTTATTAAATAATGTAGATATGGATTTTGTTCCCCACTTTACTGCTATAACAGCCTCCACTCTTCTAGGAAGGCTTTCCACTCGATTTTGAAGTGTGTTTGTAGACGTTTGGGCCCATCCAGCTACAAGAGCATTAGTGAGGTCAGACATCTCAGGCAAGAAGGCCTGACTTGTGAATGGCATTCCAATTCATCCCAAGGGTGTTCATTGTGACTGAGGTCAGAGCTCTATGCAGGCCAGTCAAGTTCTTCCACACAAATTTGGCTTGTGTGGCAAAGTCATGCTTCCCCAGTTTGAAGCCACAAAGTTGTCTATAATGTTTATGCATGCTAAAGTACTAAACCTAAAGTCAAACAAGCTTCTATATGTGGTATCCTCAGTTGCAATGCTAGTTCAAATCACATCTGAAGCCTGTTTAGCTCTTAAAATGAAAAATCTTCTCATTGCTGATTCTGCTGTGTGATTCTGTTGCAGTCCTGCTGTCCTCACACCATTACGAAACATTTGACTTCAATAACTCAACATTATGCTTCAATAATGTATTAGATTATGTAAGTGATAGAGAGGCTGTCTTCTCTGTAAAAAGTACCACAGTCAAACTGAGTTTCTGAAAAGCTGATAATGATTTATTCAGTGCAATTTCTCTCCTTAAAAGCACATCTATGATATTATGAAATGCCATTAACAATGTGGATGCAGTATTAAAAGCTTAGATTTGGTCCCAATGTGTATTTTCTTGTCATGATCTTGAGTCAGTCATATGTTTTAAAGTAAAAATGATTTAAACATTTTCTAAGAGCATCTGTTTGTAAATAGTATGAAAATCTCTTCTAAAACAACGTACTGCAATAAAAGTCAATAAAACAAAAATAAATCAACAATCAACCCATCCATGGTATTATCCGACAAAACAACAATTGAAATTTCATGAGGCTTCCACTTTACTCAAATCTAGATGCTGACAGTTGAACTTAATTTGCAAGACTGATTTCAAGTCTTAGGGTGCCCCCTTCGCCTTCCTCCTCGCCTCCTTCATCCGTCCCTCCGCCTGCCTCCTCAGCCCCTGCGGGGTCCCCTCTGGCTCCTGCCTCATGGTCGCCTGCTTTCCCTGTGGCGGCCGCCTCTCGCCCGGTGGTGCTCCGTTTTCCCCTGCCCTCTGCTTCTTCGCCCCCTGCTTTCTCGCCTCCTGCCTTTGTGCCCTCTGTGTCTGCCTCGTGTCCCTCTATCCCTCCTGTGTTCACTCCTGGTCCCTTTGTTCCTCCGGTTGGTGTTTCCCCTGTTCTTCGTCCCTTCGCCCGCCTGTGGCGCGCCTGGGGGGGGTACTGTCACGTCCCTCCCATCCGATCCTCCTGTGTGCCACACCCCCTTGTTAAATCTCGTGTGGAATTCCTGTGTTTGCCAGCTGTCTCTCTCTGCTTGTCATTAGTCCAGTGTATTTTAGTCTGCGTTTGAGTACGTTTCCCCAGTCCTGTCATTGACATTACGTGTCATCCTTACACTGCTCCGTGCTCAATAAAGCCCCAAAATGATCGCACAGAACTTCCGACTTTGACTATTCTTTCGCCATTTCTGAAACGATGACAGGGTTCAGGATTGAATGATTTTCTATTAAGAATTATTCTGGAAAGCTCCCAGCAGAAGAGAAATGAATTTTCAGTAATTTGTTGGGAAAAAAAAAGGTTAATACACAGCAACTAATTCTGCAAATTAAGCAGTACAGCAATACAGTTTAGTCTTTGGTGGTTTAGTTGGTGTGGAACTCATAGTCAAGCGAGTTTCACAGGAACCTGCTCAGTTAAGTCCATATTGCCTGTTACACTGTGTAGAGTTTCTCTTTTGTTCACTATCAGTTCAAAATCTTTAGTTGTTAGCTAATGTTACTATTGTTGATAGGCTAGAATGACAAAAAATAACAGACAATTTAGTTTGGTATGTTTGGGTTTGATAATCAGTTTATGAGTCAAGATAGTTTTGTTTATTGGTCAAGCAGCTAGCTAGTAATAGCATCAGAGTGTTCCATAGCTAGCTAGTATTTCATTATTTTGTCTGCACTTTGCTTCAGGTGGTTTGGTTGGCATTTGATACTCAAAAAGGCAAGTTATGTTTGAAAGTGAATAATTATTAGAAATGACTGTTGAAATCTCAGAGATTAATTAAATTACCCAAATTATCTTTGATCAAACATTCAATTTAAAGTTATGTTAATGCTGATCCAAACTGTCTCCATAAAGTTGGAAGTATAGAATTGTCTAAAATGCTGTGGCATGCTGAGTTCCCTTCACTCGAATTATGGAGCCTTGCCCAATCCCTGAAAAGCACCCCATACCAGTCAGGCAGGTAACATTCTCCTGGCATCCACAAAACCCAGACTTGTGCATCAGACTGCCAGACAGAGAAGCAGTATTCATCAATCTATGCAGCAGGTTTCCAGTGTCCAGTGGCAGCATGCTTTACACCACTCCATCTGACACTTGGCATTGAGTTTGGTCATGTGAGGTTTGTATGCAGCTGCTTGGCCACATTCCGTGAAGCTCCCAGCGCACTGCTTTTGTGCTGGGGGTTAATGCCAGAGGACAGTGAAGGTTTTTTTAAATTTTTTTTTATTTTATGTTATTTCATTTATATGTTTTGCTATATATTACAACTGGTCAGAATTATGTGGAACAGTGGTGCGTTTCCTCAGGCGAAAACCAATCGGGTTAGCCAGGTAATCATGCCATTATAAAAAGAATCTGCCACACCTCATGCTCCCTTGCCTTTTAAAGGTGAGATGACATGCATTCGGGTTGGTTTATTGCATGTTACACCCAAAACATACCTCTGAGTAACTGAGAGAGAGGACAACCTTTTTGCACCTTGCAATGGTGTGAAGTCTGGTTATTCTGCCATCAAAAAAGCAAAATGGATTTGGACATGTGCATAACTGTTAGTTATGAGTTGCGTTGAAATACAGCTCAATGAGTCAACAGAGTGTTGGCAACTTTTACACACTATGCACCTCAGCACTCAGCGACCCCACTCAGTTAATTTACATGGAGTTTCTGTTGTTCCTAAATTGTTCCACTTTGCAATAATACCACAGTTAACCGTAGAATACCTAGCAGGGAAGAAATTTCACGAACTGACAAACTGCAAATGTGGCATCCTATGACAGTAAAGTGAGGTGTTCCATTCTTTCAGTAAAGTGAGTTGTGTTCCAAAATTTTTGTCTGTATATTGTGTAGTTGGTTTCATGAAATGAATTCCAAGCCGAATGAAAACAACAGTCTCTGCTGTTCAAATGTGTCATTCTGTGTCTAGCTATAATATAATGTGAATAACCAACATTACCATAGTGTCTTTGGTGAGCCTTAGCTATTTTGATTTGATGACACATATGGAGCAAATTCAGACTATTGTTGATTTCGATTTTGAATCATGCAGATCCAGGGTACTCAACGTCAGAGGACTAGAGGGTCAGAGTTCAACCATAAGGAATCCTCAGGGCTGTGGTAGGGGGGTGGGGGTCCTTACAATTAAATTTTGCGGGTGGGGGGTGTTGTCAGTCTGATGTTTATTGCATTCATTTATAGATGTGCATTCCCTTCAGACAGTGAGCCTAGGACTGTGATTTGTTTGTAACACTATGCAGAAAATATATTTATTTTTGAGATAATTTGGATATATCGGAAACTGAACACATTTATAAAACTTTTAAAATGCATTTATGAAACTGCACTAATGGTAGGTGGCATTCAATTGCTATTACATTCAATGTAAATAAGTGGCTTGTGAATAACCCTTAAATCTGTGTTTTCATGACAGTCTTGTATGTTGATGTACACAATTTGCCCATAGAGTAAATGAGGATGTAAGCAAAGGTAGATAACCCAGGTAATGCAACCTGGAAGTCAAGGGAAGGGCTGGCACATGTGCAGGTGAGGGGATATTGGTACACACACTCACACGAGGTTGGGGACACACACTGAACGGGCTGAGCATCAGAAGAAACATTTGAACTCGGGTACTCGGGGAGAAGCAGGGCCCAAGAGCTGCTTGGTAACTGGACCTCTGTTGACAATTCCTTACAACAGGGAACCCAGCAGTACTGGTTATACAGATGTAGCCACTAGAACTTTCCCCTGTTTCCTTGATGGGGTCCTGGCTGATTCATGACAGGGATCTGGGTGGGACCTTGACTGTAATGAGATCCCCCACGATGATGTCATGAACAAGGGGGCCAGCATGATCCGCCCCTAAACTTTTTCTGTATAAAACACAAGCAGTGATTTATGTATCTACCAGGAAGAGCAGTGATTATGAAAGCTGCAGTGAGTTTCCTGAAATCAGGTGAGTTACCTGAAATCAGGTACCTGTAACTCATTAGTGTATTTTATTTTAGAGTTTCTTTTTTTTTCTTTTGAGATGAGATGGACCCAGGATGTGTGCAGCACACTAAAGACTGACAGCATCTCGAACAAAGAGGGACAGTGTGGACAGATTTTTTTCTTTGTCTTTCTTTTAGATTCAAAAATACATATTATGCTTCTGCCCCATTTGTAGCCCTTTATTTTAATACAGGTTGTGCTTGGAAATTAAGATAATCCATTAAAACTTAGCCTTTATATTTTTATATTATAAATTTTGTAAGTAGTGAGAGGTGGTTCTTCAGGTGATCATCTTGAATTATAAAGAATGTATATTAGATTAGAATAGAATCTTTATTCGCCAAGTACAGGGAGGTAATGAGAGCAATCAAAGATCAGAATACAGTGCAGCTGTCAGAACAAGAGCAAGTGGGTGAGGGGAGAACGGTTGGCATCCACCCTCACTACACTCTTTTTTTTAATTGGAGATTGATTAGTTGTTCGCTAGCTTTGTACCGTGACACACGGATTGTGAAGACAGCATACTGTCTATAATTGCACTGTTGTCAGGGTATTGGACGAGGAAAAGAATTAAAGGTATGTATATTAAAGGTATATTAAAGGCCTATTTTATTTTTTTTATTTGCATGATTTGTTAAGCTATATAAAATTTGAATGTATTAAAATGTATAAAATTTAGTTTAACGCTCCCACACCCACGAAATACCTTTTCGTGCTCTTAATCTGCTATTTCGAGTGAAATTAATATGCAATGTAACTGAATTTTGCTTTCTGGTTCTAATGTTCTTGGCTGAAGAAAATGTGACCGCAAACCCAGAAGATGGAGTGAAGTGAGTGAATACTACGGGTTGTATGGTAGTAAATTTATTTGCCGAAATCTTTGTAATAATGCATAATATGTCTCCAATCCAACTTGGTCTCATTCTGCTAGAGCTGGAATTTGTCCAAACAAAGTTCCAGCCAGTTCTCCGGGAGGAATTAGGCATTATAGTCTATAATCTAATTCTTAATACTGTGCATGGGAATATGCAATATAGGGGTCATCCTATGAAATCGGTGCCTTTTCAGTTATTAACATTTCAAATGACTTAAATCATTCCTTTTTTCATAGCTCTTGAAAAAAGGACTTGAATTTGAACTGACAGGAAATTGTACTGTGCCAGCAATGTGATTTAATCTCTTCTGACAGATTTTTGCTAAATGTTTGTAGTTATTTAGGCAGCCCATTTCTAAATACAAATATCTGGTAGATATATGCAAAGTACTTTGGTCCCTCTATTCACTGAGTTAATTTTAAGGTACTGGATTTTTTATTATCTTTTTCATAGAGATTATGTTAGACTACTATATTTTTATATGACAATCACACATCTAAGGGAAAAAACACTTAAACACTTAAAAAGAAACCTTGGTAACACTTTACTTAAAGCTGTCATTATACTGTCATGTCGGGTGCTGAGTGTGGAGCGGGGAAGCATGATCGGGAGTCCAAAAGGTGAGGATAACGAGGATTTATTCAAAACAAGCAGGGAGTAGCACCAGACAGCATAACGACGAGGGAACAAACTGCGGACTAAAATACACAGGACTGATTACAAATAACAGGAAACAGCTGATAACCGGAGGGATTTCACACAAGGTTGACGAGGGGGCGTAGTACACAAGGGGGTTGAACGGGCTGGGTCATGACATATACTGCATTACACATACTTTCATAATGCATTATAATGCATTCATAAAGTATCATAAATGTGGTTATAACAATTCATAAATAGGCATAACATTATACTCATGTGTATTATGCATTATGAATGCTCTGTGAAGGTTTTGTCTATAATGCACTATAAACATCATGATGCAGCACAAAGTATCCTTATTCTGAACATTATAATGCATTATAAAGGCAACTATAGTGCATTACAGATGAGACCGTCGTAGAGCATTCATAATGCATAATACACTATATTCACTATATTGTGTTTTGCCTTTTTATACATATTTTAGCCATGTTTGTGATTTTATGAATGCATTATAATGTATTATAAGAACAGTTATCAGGATTTATGAATATGGGCTTCATAGAAAGTGTTAGCGAAATGTCTACCGGCTGCCAAAGTGCAAAACATAATGCTTAGAAAGTGTCACACCTTAACAGCTGTGCGCCCCTGCTTGATGTAGTTCAGCACGGGTCTGAGATGTCCCCCAAATTACAGCTGGACCGTTTTCTTTTGGGGCAGTCACTGCGCTGAAACAGAGAAGGGTAGGGAACTGTTTCTGTGTATATCACACCTGTGACAGACCAAAATGGACAGCCTGCACTGTATTAGCAGATGTAATTTTCAGAAAAATTCACATGTATTACACAGTAAAGGCTCTTTCTTCAGTGCTCTAGTGAAGGAAAATTGCTGGCTAATGTTGGAAACATGCCTCTTGAATTTGGTCTGTTGCTGGTGGTACATGTCAGTGAGACATTCCACGGTGGTGATGAGAAAGTGGCTGTGGGGTCATGGGGCGTGGTTAATGGAAAGGTGTTCAAGTTTATACCTTCCGCACTCACCACACATATACTCCTTTTTCATGGAGTCACACACAATATGTTCCACCAATTCCTCTAAGTTGGAGTGTGTAAACAACTACAGGCATGATTCTCATGCAGCTTCAATGAACACGTTTCTCTCTCTTAAAGGGTTAGATTCACTGCCCAAAAAGGATGCAGGCAGAAAAAAAATGAATAGGAAACAGCTCGTTTCCCAAAAGCATAGTTGCTAACTATGCTACCAACTTACATAGTTGGACCCATGCAACTGAATGAATCCAACTATGTAAGTTGCTAACGGGAGCTTTTGAGAAACGCACCCCCGTCTGGTTATTCAGCCAGAAACTTCAGAAACAGAAGGTATCATTTCTGCTTTTTGATTTGGTATTGGTCTGCTTTCTACTAGTGCTTATCTGGCTTACATCATCATGTTCAATGAATGATGTTGCACAATTTGAAAATCCATTAGTCATTTGTGTGTTTCTTTGTCATGTAAATTTCAGAAGGGTCTCCATCGGTTGTTTTCCACCTTATCTTTGAGAACCCACAGACCTTCCTGGCATATTGTCTGAGCCTGTCCTTACGTACAGACCTGCCCCCACCACATATTCTTGCACTCCTTTACCTTGGATTGTCACCTGCAGCCTTGTGGTAAATGTCGCACAGGTCCTTGGTAAGGGCATTATGGTGTAAGATTTGTTTTCTCACTTCTTGTGGACAACTTTGCAGCAGAGGGCTGACTTTAGACTGAGGGGAGAGTGTTATTTCTTTTTGAATATTTCCTTTTTTTGTTCTTTATTTAACTTTAAATACTCTAATTAGGGAGTTGCAGTGTAAGCCATACAGATGCATGGCAGGTGCTTTTTCATTACTCGTCTCCCTTCCTAAGTCTAGCCTTGAAGGTCCTGCTCTTTGTGGTTCAGCAGAAACAGTGTGGGCAAAATCTAAGTGAAACCACTAGGCCAGGTTTGTCAAGGGCCATTGAATATGCAGGCTTTCACTGCAACTCCCTAATTAGAGTACTCATTAGAAGACTGACTGGTTGAAGAGTCCTCACACCTGAATTTGAACAGCTCAACTGAAGGTTATCCCAAAACCCTCCATACACAGACTATGCACTGGCCTATCTAGCAGTGGTGGAGGAAGTACTCAAACAATTAACCTAAATAAAAGTACAAATAAACAGACAAAAATATACTGTAGTAAAAGCTGAAGTACCCCACTGGCCTTTCTACTGAAGTCAAAGTAAATATATAATATAACTTGTAAATATACTTAAAGTATTAAAGTAAAAGAACTTGAAATTGTAGTCCCTGATGCAACAGGATATCATGTCATTAAGTGTGTCTACTGTACTTATACATTGTTAAATACAAAAGTTCAGGCATGACAGTGTTGTGTTTTCCATTCTAAACAATTAAACATGTAATGATAGTTTATATGAGCAGATTGTTTATATGAGCAGAATTTTGTGAACCAATTCCCCTGACCAGCGGAATGATGCCGCCATCGGGCCCTTGAGGAAGGCCCTTATTCCCAGTTGCTTCAGGGATTGCTCTGTGACCAAACTTGTGTCCTGAGCAATTATGGATATGCAAAAATACTATTTCCCCGCAGAAATGAAAAAAGAAAGTATGTTATTCTGTCACCTACATCTTTATATTTACCCAGTAACTTGCCATAATGTCTCCTCTACTTCGCTGGTTTCCAGCTCACTGAAGCTAAGGCTGTAGTGCAGTGTAGTGGTGCTGATAGCATCTGCTATTTGTCAGCATTTGCAACAAGAACATTGACAGGTTAACAATAGAATACATTAAAATAGAGATCTTTCTGTAGGAAAAACAGGAGTAGAATGAAAAGCATCCAGTTTGTATGATTATAATATGAATACTGGCAAGGGCTTTGCATAGATCTGATTGTGGGCTAAAGAATTTTCTGTAATGAGGATGCAGCAGTTCCATATAGCAGGTAAATTTGAATGCCTTTGCAGCCTGAGAATGTGAGCCATTCATTTTAACCTTCCACCCATTTCCTACATTCGTTTATCGACTGCAGGGTCCCTGAAGACTATGCAAAGGTTGTTCTGGATATAGTTTGATGATGTTGTTAAGGGACAATCTACTATTGCTGGTTTTACTATTACTATTTTGCTATTGCTGCTATTACTTTTTTTGTTGTTTGTTTTCTGTAATTCTTGCATTTCTCATTTCATCACAGGTGTTCCCAATCCTGCCTCTGCTCCAACCGATGCTTCATAAATTAAGAAATGTTCTTGGCAGTCCAAAAGGCAATAAATCAAATGTAACCAAAGCAGATGTGAAGGAGGGAGAAGCAAGTCAAATGTCTGGCTGTGTCATTTTTTAGGATTCCAGTATTAGATATTATATACTGTACAATACATACTGATGTGTAGTAAGTAAATGAGGAGAGAGCTCAAAAGTAACAGAATGGGTGGGGAAGAATAATTCAGTACAAGGAATATTAATGTAACCTTTTTTCATAGCATTGCTCTGGAGATAGATGAAGCAAAGGTCAAAAGAACAGATTTGTAGTCTGAGCTTATTCTGGTCATATTATTCAATTGCATTTAACTTGGTTCATTAACACTGGAGAACTTATGTAAGTAACTGGACAATGGTTTAGCTGATCTGGTGGTTAAGGCCAGCAGAAGTACTGCCATCTTGGATATGTAGCTTCTGATCAACATAAAACAAAATAAACATAAAATGCTGTGTTTTTGATGAGCCCGAGGTCCTGATTCTCTGAGGTCATAAAAGATCCCTGGGCATCTTTCAAAAAAGCAGGGACAGTACCCCAATGTCTTGGCTAATATTGCCCACTGTGACCCTATGAAATCTGGCCTCCTAATCATCCCCTATATCTAACTGGTGAATTCTCTCCTGCCCCTTCACCACCTTAGCTACTGTGTGGTGAGCGCACTGGTGCAGAATGGCTGCCATCGCATCATCCTGGTGGGGGCTACACAGTGGTGGTGATTGTAGTGGCTCCCCATTGCTTCTGTAAAGCCCTTTGGGTGCCTTAAAAATGGCTATATAAATGATAGATTTATTCATTCAAGGCTTCTCTGTATCACATTAAGTATGATATCAGCTGTCTCACCTGGGACAGAGATGAAGTCCAAAATCTTCACTTTGCAGTGTTGGCCATGAAATAGCATATTATCACTGGAATGAGTTTGACCTCCCTCCTGGTGGATGCATCCACTGAAATTGATATAAAATCCATGGTTGAAACGTCAGCCTTGAGCAAATCTATAGCATAGGGTGCAGTTGCCTTCATAAGAATGGGGATGTGACTTTCTATCATGATTCATAAAAAATGCTCTTATCGTTGTTTTTATTATTATTATTCATAATTATTATGCATATATTATATATCACATAATATATATATATATATATATATATTGTTATGATTCATAATAATAACACTACTAATACGATGGAACAAACAATATTTAGAGATGCACTATAAATCGGTTAACATTTGTATTGGCTAGTAGTATTAAAGATCAAGAATGATACACTGGACAGATGCCACTATCTAGAGAATACACAAAAACTTGTCACCATCTCACATTTTACTCTCGCAACTATTATTAAATCAGAAAGCTGACTACAGCTACAGGCCTCCCATCAAATCTGGCTGAAAACACTGAAAAGCATCACAGAAAAAAAAATCAGCATTTATAAGATGAAGAAGACATGATATCCTAACAAAATATTTTAATTTAAGGTTGTTATATATCTTCCATTCATCCATTTCCCATTCTCAGCTGATAAAAAAAGGTATTTGGCACTAAAATTAGCTGAAGGACGGATTCTGTGAGATGGGTTGAATACCGCTATAACGTTCAGAATTTTAATTTTAGAATAGCATAATTTAACCATGGCAAACCTTGGATCTTATAATAGGATTAATAAAAAACAATAAAAGCCCTGTGTTGGTCCCATCCCTCTTTACATGCAGCACAGCACAACACAAAGCATGGTGGAGATTATATGCAAGGAGAACATGGAGAATAGGGCTCAGACAAACTGCTTGGCATGCTATCTGTGTTTCTGAGTTTATAAGCGATGAAGTCATTAAAATTACCCAGGCCATCAGTTACCACGGGATTACTGAAGCCACCAAGAATTAAAGAAATGTTAGAACATTAATTTGATCTGAAACATTCCCTCCCTTCCCCTCCCTCTAAATATATCAGTAAACATTAGGATAAACTAAAATACAAGTTTAAGAACATAATAATAACAATAAATAACAAATATTAACAATAATAAAAAATAAATCAATAGCACCAGCATCATGCTCTTTAACCAAGGTAAACCTAAATATGTCAACAAGATAGCTAACCCTACCTGTTAATAGTGCCAACTACATCCATGTTGGTATGCTACAGTATATAAACATTGTAAATCAGTGAATTCATTAACTATCAATTACCATATCACACTTCTCTGTCTGGCAATCCGATGGACAAGTCTGGGTTTGGCAGTGGCCAGGATAATGGTACTTGCCTGACTGCATCATGACAAGTGTAAAGTTTGGTGGAGGGGGGATTATGGTGTGGGGTTGTTTTTCAGGGGTTGGGCTTGGCCCCTTAGTTTGAGTGAAAGGAACTCTTAATGATTCAGTATCCAAAGCCATTATGGATAATTTCATGCTCCCAACTTCGTGGAAACGGGGATGGCCCCTTCCTGTTCCAACAAATGCTCTCCTGGAAGAATAGTCATAACTTCCCATAAACCCACTCCTAAACCTTGTGGAATGCCTATAACAGTTGAATCTGTTATAGCTGCAAAGGGTGGGCCAACTCCAGGTTAAGAATGGGATGTCATTAAAGTTCATGTGTGTGTAGAGGCAGGTGTCCTGATACTGTTGACAATATACTGTGTGTATATACTGTATATATATACGCACTATAAGCTTGTTAGTCGTCCCTCTTGTCAACCAGCCACAGCTGCCTTGTGTTCACTCCTATTAGTCATGTATATAAGTGTTTCTGAGTCCTTTGCTCCCTGTTCCATCATTGTTACCTGTCCATACCTGTTCTTCCCCACAAAGTTTAATAAAGCTCCCCGTCTGGGGTTCTGACCAAAATTACAGCCTGCATTTGGGTCGTGTCATTCCCTTTAGCTTGTGACAGTTTTGTGTCTCTCCATTCAATGCATTTGAATTGTCCGCCATGCACTTCCCAGAACTGCCTGAAGTGTACATGAAACATATGATTATCAAGCATTTTGAACTTCCATTAATGCAACGTTCTTTCCCCATGGCTTTAGCCATAACATAAGGAGAGCACTACTTCTATTTTACCATCCATCCATTTTCTCTAATCGGTTATCCTATTCAGGCTTGGGGGGGGTCCAGAGCCTATTTCAGAGGCTACGGGTGCAAGGCAGATAACCACCTAGGATGGTGCACCAACGCAACATAGGTTTCTATTTTATAAATTTTCTTTTTTTCCCCACAAACACATTATATTCATACATCACCTTTTTTCATTTGTGACAATTCTTCCTCTGCAACCGGCATTCGGCGATTGACAGGTGGCCCCACTTCTCTTACACATCCATATTGGAGACCAACAATCAAGCAGCAAAGACCAAGACATGCGCGTAATTCCATACATTTGGGGAGCAACAATCTGTCCAGATGGCTTCGACTTCCTGGTGGCTTAGGGAAGAAGCAAAGGGCAGTTTTGGCAGAACAAATGAGGCAAGTGAAAGACTACAGCCTAAACTCTGGCTGTAGCCACCAAGCCCTGAAAAAGACCTCTCACTCTTTGTTGTTTCACTTAATTCCACCTGCTAGCTCCACACTTACGCCCTTTGTATTTATGTTGCGTCTTTTGCCTATGTGTTTCTGTGCCCGGGCCCTGCAATAATATATATTGTAGTGAATATTGCTGGCCTGTATGTCCTTGTGACTTCTGTAAGAACTATTAGTCTCAGTAGCTGTTTAGTTTGACTAAGTAATCATGACCAATATGGCTGGTATAAAGGTCACATCATTCATGAGTCATGTGTTGTTGAATGTAGTTGTGCAAGTTTATGGTGACTGAATGTTTATTGTTACAATACTCACTTTACTACCTAAAATAAGAGCAACTATTGTTAAGATGAAAATTAACTTCATTTATCCTAGGGGGGCGTTCTGGTGCATACAGCAGCGAGAACATAGTGAACTGATGAAAATGCAAAGTGTAAAGTCAGTAGGCAGTGCAAACAATGTGCGACAATGCTGCTGAACTGCCTTATTTGTCAATAAATTTCCTCAGAAGAAATGTGTCACGATCCGTCCATGTGTTCCTGTTGTGCCACGCCCCTTGTTCCCCACGTGCGAATGTTTCCCGATTGTTTTCCTGATTGTTCCCAGCTGTCCC
>JAODKL010000002.1:7371026-7384394 GCA_026780765.1 Petrocephalus schoutedeni
TATTATGGGGGGGGTTGAAGTGGCTCCCCATTGCTACTATAAAGTGCTTTGGGTTCCTTGAAAAATCACTATCTAAATGTAACATTCAGTCATTCATTTTTCTTCTGGAGAGGTTTTGTTGACCTTGTTGTCGTTCTCATGTGAACTAGTTATAGTTATAAAGCTTTAGAAAGCTGGACAATTGTTTTCTTTAATTAAAGGCTGTCTTCTTCATGTATGACAAACCTTGAAACCCCGCTGTAATTCATTGCCATATCCCCAGGTGACTAGCTAATGATCATTTCATCGCTGTATCGTATCGTATTATGTAATGCTTGCTTTTCTGAAATTACTATCTCCAGAAGATTTCTAGGTAATGTTACTGCAACTTCTAGCTAGGATGAGTGTATACTAGGGCACTCACATAAGAGCATGGAGTGTTACAATCCAGTGGGTTAGATAAAATTATATGATGACAAAAGCCAATTGTGCCAGTTTGTAGCCTGCCTGCAATCCCGGAACTAAGAATAGATTGGTTTCTTATTGTGTGGATATCACATAATCATCCAAAGAGAATTGTGTGCAACATCAACTCCATTGAGACTGAGTGTAGTTAAAAGAATGAAGTGTCTAGATGTAATCAGAGTAACCCTAAATTACGTATCTGTGTGTTACGGTGGGGCATAGAGGAGGGATGAACCACAGTTTGGTTTACAGAACTTTATTAAGAACTAAATTCAAAAGGGACTAGAAACAAAAGTACCATGATGGGCTGGGCAATGAAACGATACTTATTGCGATATAACTTCCCTCGATACTGAGATAACAAATGCTTGATGAATGGTCGATGTCTTCCTCTGTGACTGCTTGTGTGGACCAGCAATGGAGCACAATCGCAGACATAGCTGTAAAACCACAAATGGGAGCTTTATTGACTAAATAGATAAGGCAATAGGGCAGGCAGATGAAAGACAACACTGTCAAAAGCAGCCTGTCCAATAAGGGTAATCCAGAAAAATCCAAGACGAAAGTCCACCAGTAACCCACATAGTAATAATCCACAGAGAAATCATTAACGCTAGGAAAAATTGTGAGGCTGCGTTTTGTCAGCACTGACTAAAATAACCTGGCCAGCAGTCATCACAGTGTATTGAGAATGAACTAATTATGCATAACAGACGCACAGCAAGGTTTATAGAGTTAGTAAAGCACCCCACATACTACTGTTCTGATATTACATGTAAGTCATGGGATTGAAAAGTACTCCAGAGGAAGCTTTGGCATCAGTGAAAAAAGTAGCCTCAACATCATTTTAAAAAAGCAATATTGTGGTTAAACCAAGAAAAATGATATCAGTGGTGTGGTGGTACTTTTCATAAATGACGAGGGCTTCATCAAGGGGCAGATGTGGGCTATTACTAAGTCAAACAAGACACTAAGGACTAGTATTACAAGGAACAGTTGAGGGTAATAAGCAATCACTACAGCTTCAAACACTAGAAGCAAGAGTTATAGAACATTATACTGAAAGAGAAACTAAATAAACGAGGGTAAATAGCCAATCTTAAAGCCATGAGAGTAGGGAGGTACAGTCCTTAATCACATGCTCAGCCCATTCAGCCATGTGGCAGCCTGAGAAGCTAGGAAACACACTAGGGTGATGAAATAGGGGAACACAGAATGGGATGGCCAGCGACACCAGCTGGTCAAAGAGGAAATTGACAGACAAGGCCAGGACTAATCCTGTGAATATGCACTCAAATAACAAATACTTTCCTTCCAAATTATTTTAAATTTATTTGGCTTGGGCTTTAATATTTTTCAGAAATCAGAGATCTGCACACATCTACAAACACCTCTAACTGCTGAAATGGATTCTGTTGCTGTACCAGTGGATGGTTGTTCTTCTATTTGTTTTGAGACAGAACAAACTGAAAAATAATGTTCTGAAATGCATTGCATTTTGTGCATCGTGAGAGTGTACATCTGGATTTTTTTGTGTTTGAAATCATATGATGAAGTTGGTAGTCTGAAGTCATGTGCATCATTTATCTATTTATTTTATGTAGTTTTTTCTTTAATGTATTTATTTATTTTGTGTGCTACTGTCAATTTCGCATGGGGGGGGGAGGGGATTTCCATAATGATGCTTCCTGTGGAATGTTCCATCACAAAAATATAAATCATGATTTACATAATTACAACCATACATGTGTGCAGAAATTTGTCGCACAACTGCCCAGCGAGTACTTATCACCGGCCCCATGGCTCTCATCACCTCCAAAGTACTACAGCAATGTGGCTGAATAATTATTATTATTTTTTCACTTAGCAATGGCTGCCAAGCCCATGCATTATGGTTGACTGTGTCAATAAAGGTGGAAAAATGGTGCAGTACGGTATAATTTTGAGTGGTGATTTCCTCTGGAGTCTGTAATACTATACAGTATTCCTCTTAATTCATATAAAGGTAAGAAGTAGATTATCTCAGTATCTATCATAGCAGTCACTTTTAAAGTGACACTGTGTTCCAGTGCTTTTAATAGTACTGTGAATCTCACTAGTTTTCCTAATGTTATTTCGGAACATTTGTCATGTTGGCTGATATTTCTGTTATGTTTAAAATAATATATTTTTTGTTCCATAGTGTAAAGTAGCTTGATCCCCCACTCTGTACAGAAGGTACAGTACAGATGTACTCATACCACAAGAGCTGGAATTAATATAGTCTTCTACAATTATAGATCTTCAGTCAATTACAATTTGGATCTTTTGGAGGCTAAATTTTGTTACAGAGTGTGAATTTTAAAATGATCGCATTTTGTCACTGCACATTTATTTATATATATATATATATATGCAGAGTTTTGGGCAGAGTTGGCAGGCATTTAGCTTTCCTTTAATTCCCTGGAGCTCCCCATATAAGACTGCAGATTTCTATAATGTCAGGTTGTATTGCTTGCACGTTGATTTACTTCCAAACATTATGTCTATCATTTATTAACATAAGGAGACATATTTAGCACATAATATTGCTGTATTGCTGTTTATAGTGTGTTGGTTTCGACCTGCTATGTCTACCAGCTGAAAGGAAACTGTTTTCCCTTGTTCTTATATTTCCCCCCCAGAGGAAAACCTGCAAAGTAGTATAACAAATGCCAGAAAAGAGGGGGGAGCAAGGGCAAATCATGCTGCATTTGCTTATATATATTTTTTTTTTATATTTTTATATTTATATAGCATCTTTCACAACAGAGTCCCCCATGGTGCTTTATATGGGTGTGTTGTCATACATTACAACATCATTAAGAGAGAGTAGACAAAGAAATGAAAGAAAGGAAGAGCCAGATGACAACGTAGGAGAGGAACCAACTCCCAAGAAAACAAACCTCTGGGGGTTCAAGGTCAACTGGCTGCCCAAGCCCCCTGGGCATGCTAACATTATTGAAAACAGATTGGGCAGGCTTACTTGCTAAAAGCAAGGTGTAAGCTGTGGTCAATGTCAAAGCTAAAGTCCATCTGAAGCATTTTCCTGGATGCTTCGAGTCCTAGTTGTGACATAATTCTGTCACTACATATATTAATTTATTGCACATGGACTTGCTAATTTGCACACTTTCCCCACCAATTAGGGGGTTAACTATTACTTTGTGTAGGTCTTAATGTCCATGTTTTAAAATGTCATTTATACTGTTGTATTTCCTTAGTGTAAATATTTATATTCATCTCTCATTTGCACTATATTTCCCATTCCTCACTTACAGTAATTTCCCAAGAGACTTAATTGCACGATTGCACTGATATGTTCCTTAAAAAAAGAAAGAATAAAAGAAAAGAAAAGAAGATAAAAGAACCAGAAATGTATGTTATGTACAGTACACAGGAATCAGCATTTACAGAACAAAGTATTTTTAATTCTTGCCTCCTTAACTTACATTATACCATTTCCTTGTGGACATACTAACATGGAACATGTGAGAATAAGTAACTATTTTGCCTGATGGCTTAACTCATGTTATGAGTGGTTAAATGTGGTCGATCTCTTTCACATAGTTGAGAGTGAAACATGGGGTTCGAGTGCAGGGTCAGGCAAGTTGTCCGGTACTCCAGGAAGACCTTATTTGACTCTTAATGTTCATCAGATCTGTGCCTTTTCTTTCATGGGCCACCATTGACTTGGACTAGAGCTAAGCGACTAAAATTCCCCCATGATAAATTTTGCCAAGCGAAGCATAACAAAAATATTACCATAATACCGCCCAAGCTGACCCTACTCCTCAGTATCCTTCAGTCCTACAATTTAAATAAATGTCAGATAATAAAATCAAAACCAGCCAATACAACCCCCTGAACCCCCTTAACAGGGAGGAGACCTCAATCCTCCTGACAGAGGAATATGTACATCTCAAAAATGAGCACATTTTTACATGCAAAGAGCACTTATGCACCTAATGGTAGAATATGGCCCATTATGTTCAATATAAAAAGACCAGCCAAAGTAACTGGTTGTATGGATCATAATTTCAAAATCTGGGACTTATTTGCTAAGGGTAGTGATTTTATCCAATATTACAATTAATACGATGTAATAATTAACGGACAAATAAATCTGTAGAAGTGCAAAATATCGCTATATAGTTTATCGAAATTTTTTAATTTACAAAATAACAATAACGATAATAAAAAATAGCCAAACAGTACAATGTGTTTCAAATCCGAGGTTTAGCCTAACAACAAATTTCAAGCATACTGAAAGCGCAGTCATTTTAAAAATAAGTACATATTAATAAAAAATTGATTCTACAACCATGGTGGTAAGAGCACATTGTCATAGGTCAAATGCTGGGCAAGATGTGGTTCACGAGCAACGACCAAGTATCAGAACCCCAGCTCCATCCTGGATATAAGTTTCTTACTGTATAAGTAATACAGGCAATGACATATTCAGACCAGAGTGCTACATTAATCGTTCAATGCATTATTTGATTTGACATTTAAGCCCAGTGGGCTATTTTTCAGAATGTATCTGTATGGCTTTACAGGTAGCTTCAAATAGTAATGTCAGCATTTGTTTGTCTACACTAAATGCACTAGAGGAGGGTTTCCTCTAATTATTCATTTAAATGCATGAAACCTAGTCAGTCTTTCACAGTACAGTTAGTTCCAAAATTTGCTCCAAAGTCCATGATGAGGCTATTTAAGTAGCAAGTAACGTGACCATTTTTCAGCTCCACAGTGGTTACATTGAGCTTATTTAAGGAGCAATAGTGCAAATAAACAAACCCTTCAGGATTTATTCCTAATAATCCAGAATGAAAGCACAAAAGTTTTTGTTTAATTATTTTTAGAAATTGTTCTACTTTTTCAGTGTTAGTTAGAAAGTAAAGTTTGTATTTTGTGTGTGTGCACATGTGCATGTGCATGCAGATGTCTGTTGCGCTTAAAATGTCAAAAAATGAAGGTACATTTTCTATTTAAGGATGCAGAGAGTGTTTTGTATGTTATATGCTCACCAGCCACTTCATTAGTAACACCATTCTAATAATGGGTAGAGCCCCCTCTGCTGTCAGAACTGCCTGAATTCTTTTAAAGATTCAGGTCCATGTTGACAGGACTGCATCACGTAATAGCTGCAAATGTCAGCTGCACATCCATGCTGCTAATATCCCATTCCACCTTGCTATATTGGATTTAGATCTGGTAACTGTGTAGGGCGGTGAAGTACAATGAACTCATTGTCATGTTCATGGAGCCTTGTGCTTCGAGACATGGTGAATTATCTTGCTGGAAATAGCCATGAGAAGATGGGTAAATTGTGATCATAAACAGCTGTCCCAGTTTCCTGTTCTTAGCTGACAGGAGTGGAGCCTGACATGGTCTCCTGCTGTTACAGGCCATCGTCCTTTGGCTTCGACATGGTGCATTTAACACTCGCCACTGTTATAAATAGCAGTTATTTGAGTTACTGTAGCCTTCCTCAAACTCAAAGCTAGTCTCAACGTTCTCCTCATCTCATCAAGGTGTCCCCATTAACAGAGCTGCTAACCACTAGATGCTGTTTGTCACACTGTTCTGTATAAATTCCAGAAGCTGTTGTGCATGAAAATCCCGGGAGATTAGCAGTTTCTGAAACACTTAAACTCTTGATCATGGCAGTTATTGGTGCCAGACGAAGTCACTTAAAATACATTTTTCTCCATTTTGATGTTTGAGCTGACCAGTAACTGAAGCACTTAACCCATGTCTGGATGATTTCAACCACTGAGCCACTGCCACATAATTGGCAGGTCAACAGGCATTCCTAAGAAGATTCCAGTGAGTGTGTATTTTGCACCATGCGACCAAAGTGGGTAGCACTGTTGCCTCACATATATAGGGCTGGGGATTTGAATCCTGCCTTCACCCCATGTGTGATAAGTTGGTGTCTTTGCGCTATGTAGTGACGCTCTGATCGATCGGCAGCCAGTTTAAATTTTACCTGATTTGCACGGCCTGTAATTTGACTGATCTTAAATACCAATTTTGTGGATGATGTACTTTGTTTCTATTACCATTTATCATTGCACCTTTTTTTGGTTTAATGTTCTGCACTACAGCATTTATTTAGAAATTCCACAGCAAGCCAATTACTTTTTCCAGAATATTGGCTTTTTAAACAAGTCTAATACCATTAGTTTTTCTTGGACAACTGAACAACTTTGTTTCCATGTCTATAATGGTACCATTCACTGTCAGATATGAGCCCCTTTCCCACTTTGTAGAATTTTTCAAAATTATGCATCAGGGAGAAGTTACGCTGCTTTCCATTTACCTCAGAGGTTGGAGCAGGGAATGATGTTACACCCGAGTTCACCGTGTTCAATTTAGCCATGTAGCCATACCAGGGACCTGTTTCAAAAAGCACAATCTTGTTGAATTTAAAGTACCCCAGTTTAAATGGCTTTTATCTTTGTTCACTTTACATTTAGCTCAGACTACCTCAAATCTGAAGTTATCTGGCTAAGCAAGAAATCCTGCTTTCTGTAACTGGCCCCGTTTCTAGCCAGGTTCATTGTTAACCGCTGATAGCAATATCTGTTATTACAATTTGCCCAGGTATCAAACTCAAAACTGCCCAGGCAAAATGGCCCACTGGCAGTACGAGTTCCCAAGAATTAATGAATAAACCACACACCGCTAAATGAGAAACAGGAGACTAAACTAAAGGGAAGAAACAGTGGTATCCGAATAAGGCTTCTAGTGGAATTAATAATACAAGTTTGCCACTAAAGCATGAACATGGCTCGATATTAGAATTACAACATTAGCAAACCCTCCAAAACTGGTGAAAGACCTGCTTCTCTCTCCAGGAGCACTATAGCAGTACCCACACCATTTATTTCACTGTTACAATCACAGGTCTTTAAAGACCAAACTTTTGGAGGATACAACATTCAAAGTCTATGACGGAATGGCATAGAAAAGAAATTAACTGTGGAGACAACATTAAAAAAAAAAAACTAAGTTGGCAAACTACCACCAAGCAATTATTAAACAAATAATACCTAGGCTGATCCTCTGAACATTTGCCTGCTGAAACAAAACTGAGCAACATTAAGCAAACCAACTCCACCACAGCATCTGAATGGAATGGGTCTCAGGTGTAGCTAATATATTGGACTGAGTTTAAGCAGGCATGGGCCTGGCCAGTGCTTGTATCAGGGACCACTTAGGAAACAGTTTAGCTCATCCTGTGGTTTGTGTGGATCCCAATAGCCCAGTGTAGTGATGGGCACAAGGTGTTATAAATATGTGTTAAGGATATACAAAATTGTGTTGTCCTTTGGATGAGATGTAAAATCAAGGTCCTGACTCTAAAGGTTCTAAAAGATCCCTGGGCATCCTTCAAAATAGTAGGGAGTGCCCTGATGTTCTGCATGAAATTTCCCAATGTGGCCCTATCAAATGTAGCCTCCTAATCATCTCCTATATCTAACTGGTGAATTCTCTCCTGCCCCTTCACCACCTTAGCTACTGTGTGGTGAGTGTACTGGTGCAGAACGGCTGCCATCGCATCATCCAGGTGAGTGTTTCTACAGGGGTGGTAATTGTAGTGGCTCCCCATTGTTTCTATAAAGTGCTTTTGGTGTTCTGAAAAGCACTACAGTAAATGTATAAATGTAACATTCTTTTAAGGTATTCACAATAATGACCAAAAACCTCCCACGTTTACACACACAAACTGTAATCTTGCTCCTGCCCTTATGTGATTCCCTCCAGCTACCCCACTTATCACATTATCAATTTCATCAAAATCAAAAATGGTGACACAAAGGCAGATTGTTGAAACTAGAAAAGAATAATAATTTTTTTGGAAATTTTGTTGAAATAAAATTGAATGACTCAATATTGAAAAGAAAAACTCTTAAATTGCTCTAAACCTAGAGCATAGACTGGAATTCATTACAATCACTGTTTGTCAGTTTAAATATACACTGATGAGTGAAAACAGCATGACCACCCCACATGAAATGGGTAATTGGCTATCACATAAAAATGGCACATGTCAAGGTCTAAGACCTCCATCCAAAAATGTTCTATACCCGTTTATTTTGTTCAGGGTTATGGTGGGTCCAGAGCCCAAATGTTATGGCAACAAGGCAGGGAACAACCCAGGATGGGGTAGTAACCCATTGTGGGCCCCACTCACACAGTTTAATAACTCAAATGGGGAGAGCATGCAAACTCCACACATGGAGTCATGGTGGAAACTCAAAACCTGTCCCAGAGGTATGAAGCAACAGTGCTAACCACTTCGTCACTCCTGGTCTGGGACATTACATGGTAATCCAACATTTAATACTGGTAATTGATGTGTTGAATGCAGACAACATGGGCAGGTGTAAAGACATGAATGACTTTGATAAGGGCGAAATTGTTACGGTCAGATGACTGTGTCAGAGCATCTCCGAAACTACTGGGCTCTGAAGTACTTATGCTCAGCCATAGTAATTACCTGCTGAGAGTGGTTTGAGAATGGAAAACCTACAAACTACTGACAGGATGATGGGCACGTCAACACAAGATGTGAAGGAAGGTTATTCTGTTTGGTATGAAGCAACAGAGTGGCTATTGTGGTACAAATTACAGATAATTTTAATGATGGTCACAGAAGTAATCAGACATGACACACAGTACACTGAGCCTTCCTACACCTGGGGTTGTGTAGCTACAGGCCGGTCAGGGTGCCTGTGCTGAGTCCTGTCAACCGTTAAAAGCACCTGGGAGTGTGAATGTTGGAAATGGACCTTGGAAACGGAAGAAGGTTGACTGGTCCAAAGAATCCCATTTTCTGTTGCATCATGTGGACTGTCGGGTAGGTATCCAGCATCTGTGGCGTGTATTGGACGTTATGTCACTTATTATATCACTTCCCATGACCATCATTAAAGTTATCTAAAATTTATGCCACAGTAGCCCTTCTGTTGCTTTGTACCAGATGGGACAGTCTTCATTCTCATGTTGTATTGAGAAGTCTTATCCGCCCAACACTATGTATGCGGATTGTGCTTTTTCCCCCTTGGACAACTCTCAGCATGTACTCTCCATGGCTGACAATGAGCACCTCACAGTATATGTTGTTTTTGTTCCATTGCTTCCTGCCACGCTAGTGTAATGTAATTATAGGCTTGCTACCAAAGGACTCACATTTCTTTTTTCTTTAGTTTCCTGTTGCTGACAGAAACTGCCAGTGGTTCTATTATGAACACTGACAAACACGCTTGTCTCCTTTAGAAAAGACAGCACTTCTGAGCTAACTATGCAATTTCAAACACTCAGAAGAAAAAGAACTGAACAGAAAATGGATGTTTTTTGCGATCAGGAATGCATCTGGTGCAGCGTAAGTAAAATAACATTAACAGCAGAGCTCATTGTGCAAAAGCAAAACATGTAACATATTTTCCATGTGTAGCAATTTCAATTCTTTCAACATCACAAATATTATGTTCTTACCGATTCCACAAGGTAGTTCATGCCAATTGCACTTATGTGCAGTGCAGTGGATCTCAACTCTGCAGAGAACATTAAATGTTATAAAATGTGTCTTTTCCTCTACAGGATTCCGCACACCGCCTACTTCATTCTCTCAACACATAGGAGAGTTCAGGAAATTCTCTTCTTTGAGTGAGAGAAGGCTTTTCTTCTAATGTTCTCAGAAAAATGTTGATAAAAGTTCAAAGGCTATGTCAGAATGTAGCCTTTACAACAGATCTATTTTAATGAACTTTACCTGACATTTCACTTCTCCATTAGACTTTTTTAATGCTATTTTTTAACATTTGATTTTACCAGCTTGATATTAATGATTGAACAAAGCAATTTTAATATAATCATTTTTTTTTCATTTTCTATGACAACCCAAGGGCAAGTTTGTCAACTGGATAATAGCTCTTGTTTTGTGATAGTCCTCAGACTGCTAAAGCAATGACTGGTTTCTGTCATTCCTACTCTTAACCTGCAGTATTCAACATAGGGATACTAGCACTGAGCGGAAGGTAAGGCAGTATTGAATTATTTTCAGTTGGTTTTTGGTGATTTTTTAATAACAGCAAAGACTGTCTTCTGGAGAGTATATAGCCAGCCTAAAACTTTCTTGACATTTTAATAACTGTTGGGGGTACCACAGTGGTGCAAGGCCCCCCGTGTTGTCGTGGGGTTTCCTTTGGGTCGTCTGCCCCTCCCAGTTCAGAAACATACTAAAGTTAATTGCCAATTTGTGAATGGCCCCTCCTGGGTTATTCCCTGCCTTGCTTCTGGGATAGCCTCCAGACTCTCACAACCCTAAATAGGACAGGTATGTAAGGAAAATGTATGGATGAAAACTGTTAACTTTCTCTATGTGCGTCTTTAGTCTTGAAGTTGTCAAAAAGAACAGCTCTTCAAAAGGCATAATTTTAATGTTTTAGGTGCTTTGTAACCACTAGGAACATATCAATCTACCTTCGGCAGCCCTGAAAGATGGACCCACCAACACTGAGGTTTTATTGAAACTATGAAATTTTCAGCCATCGGAAGTTTTCAGCTGTGGGGACATTTCCCAGTGATTTTACACTGCTTGTTTGGGGTCGACTGGATTTTGAGTAAGTTTGATATGACTGGCAAGTTTTATAGACAATGTGGTCAGCTATTTTGACGAAACTGATTGGTTATTAATAATTAGGAGAATTCAGAATGAGTAAGTACCATATGAGACTAACTTTACAGTTTAACAAATTGACAAATTATGCATTCAGGGAAGCCATCCTGAAATCACTGTGGTACTGAGCCGTTATTTCTGCACTTGTGACTCTCCTGTTATCTATAACGAGACTGTCCATTCTTCTCTGACCTCTCTTAAAATCCCAGTAGCATGGCTCTTTCTGGGCTGTTGGAACCACCCTGGGCCAGCCCTGAGTGTTCTGCTGCCCTAGGCGAGATTCTGCTGATCAGGCATCTTAACCATTTAATTCTTCACTCAATAATGAGTGAACTTTTTGCCCCTGCCTGCATGCTGTACGGATTCCGGAGCAGCCACATGATTCGCTGTTTTGAGCAGAATGCTATTTGCAGGAATACTCATAAAAAATACAAGTCACTGAGCGTCACTACTTCAATTTGGGATGATACATATAAACAGCACCAAAGTTTTACCACAAAAAATGTATAGCTTTATAGCAAGGATAGATGAAATATATTCAACGCTAACCGTTTTATTTTTTAATGATTTCAGTCACCTAACATATCATATAATTATTTTGGTTCCCTAACATATTTTTACAAATAGCTGATGTCGCTTTCTCACGGTTTACTAATGCTGAATGCAAGTCCATGTTATATTCTATCACTACATTTCTGCAGTTAAACTTCACAAAAAATCTACATATGTTTTTAAAAAAAAGCACATCCTAAGGTTTGTGAGAATAAATGCTGCTGAGAATAAAATCTATAACTAATGAGTGTATCCACATATAAACAGAGCCATTTTTAAATGTAATCGGGGTTTCAGTTTTTATTCTTATAATTCTCCCAAATTGCTTCCTGCTCGTGAAGATAAGCCCTTAGTCACCTATTATTATCTGTTTAATTATTCTCTGTGATTCGGGAATTTAATGAATAGACTGTCTGAATCCTTACGCTTGTGACTCAGTGTCAGTAATGATTGCTAAACCTGCACCCAGAGTATTTTCAGTTTCTTATGTAACCTTGAATTGGAAGTATAAAAATATCCTTTGTAGAACAATGAGATTTCTCTAATCACTGAAATGCATTTCCTTTTCAAATGGCTGTCTTTATTCTTACATGTCCCATGTTATTACCCATCATCCATTTAAATTTCTTCTGAAATCACTGGCCTTGAGAAACATCTTTGTTATATAATGTCTGGTTCACTCTATATGAATAGCAGATGGATAGCAAGTCATTCATTTTGTTTTCCAAAATGAAATAAAACATGATCATAAAAGACTATTTAATATTCCAAACACAGCATTTCAAGGTTTTTGTTGTCTTTGTAACACAGCAAGATGGTAACAGAGTTCTCACGCACTTCCTGCAGACCATAGTGCTTAATGAAGAAAAGTCAGTAATTACAGAATTCAAAAATAAATAACAGCAAATAAATAAGTGAATATAGCTAAATCATTGATGACAATACAGCAAATGCATCAAAAAGAACTGGGAGATAGAACTGGAGGTATTAGAGGTAGAAACCAGGGAATAACGTGTCAGAGTGTCAATTGCAGCAGGATTTGATGTGCAATTAACATTTCTTGAAGAGCCTAATTGCCTGCAGCTTAAAACCATCCCAGAAATGTCCATATATTACAGATTGATGAACCCTCAGGAGTGCTTTTAGAGCTGCTAAGGGCAATATAAAATGAGCTTGCACTCATCCAAATACATTTACAATATGAAGAATATTCATTAATTTGGATAAATTTTTATTTTTCCCAAGGTCATTTAGCTCTGAAATATTGCTGATTTTTCAACAAAAATTCAACCATAGATATTATAAAGGGATGTAAATGACTTCAGAGGAAGTATTCTCATTTAAAAGAATGGAATGATATTGAAAAGGAATGCAAATGACTTCAGAGGAAGTATTCTCATTTAAAAGAATGGAATCTATGAGGGATGACTAGGGCCACCAATATGTGCAGGAAGGAGGCCACCTCCCAAATGGATTTGAAATTTTAACAGCAAGAGAGGAACCATGCATATTACAAAGCCAAAAAGCATGCAGCTATAGGTTGAACGTGCTATATACACTCACTGACCACTTTATTAGGCACACCTGTCCAACTGCTCGTTGATGCAAATTACTGATCAGCCAATTACATGGTGGCAACTCAATGCATTTAGGCATGTTGA
>JAODKL010000002.1:7384494-7399348 GCA_026780765.1 Petrocephalus schoutedeni
ATCGAATGCTGCAGTTAGATCCAGTAAGAGTAATAGCGATATACAGCCATGGTCGGAAGCCATAAGCAAGTCATTTAATAAAGTGGCTGGTGAGTGTAAGCTGAATATGTACAGAATACATCTATAACATTATGCCTATGTGCTTATACCTATGGTGTGTCTACAATTAAAATAAATGACACTTTATTGATACCCATGGGGAAATCCTCTTCTCACCTCCCCCAACCTTACTCTCCATGAGAGCAAGCTTGGCCATGAAGGGCAGCCACTGTCAGGGGTGCCCAGGGAGCTGGGTGTTAAAGGCCTTGCTCAAGGGCCCACAGATATGCCAAGGCTGGGTTTGAACCGGCAACCTTCCAATTAGAGGCACAGAGGCTTAACCCACTTAAAGCCACACTCTGCTCCGCAATAATTTAATTTAACTTAACTTAATTTTTAATTTGGAATTTTAATCGTATTTCCAGAATCCATAAGGAATCTGACCTGTTTTCTGGATTTCATCTACAATTCTGTATTTCAGAAAATAATTTTTCACCATACTCTTCTATCCACTCTCCTCTTTATTGCACCATATGTTTGTGCAGTAAAACAAAAATATTTGTATGCAGAAAGGGGAGGACTTAGCATATAGACACATTGGCTAACTGAATTTAATAATAATAATAATTATTATTATTGATGTTGTCAACAGCAGCAATAAGAACAATGACAATAATGAATTATTGGCAATACCTGCCCAGTCTCAAGATATTGCTTTCATGTAACATTTTCACAGGGAACTGCACAGTCTATATTTTAGCAGTCTTCTTTTATTAGATAAAAAATTATTCCAAACTGTGTTTTTAGTCATTAATAATATCCTGTGATTGTGAAGAGACAGAATATTAGCCCTTAGGTCGTAATGAATCATTAAACTTAGATGCCAGCACACTGTAACAAGAAAATTAATAATAAAAAATAACTGTGGGTTGCCAAGAAAACACAATAAATACAGCAAATACTGTACATGCTATTAAGAATTTTTTAAAAATCCAATAAATGAAATGCAGAATCACAATAAAAGTAAATTGCTAAATAACTGAATTTTCACATTTCAACTGAAATGTGAAAATTGTTTAATTTTAACAGCAGAGACTGTGCAACAGCCCAAGCCAGCTGCAGTGTTCTTGGATTTCTCTGTACAAAGCATGTATCTCTTAATGTATGGATAGTTTAGAGGCAACCAAGAAAATTTTGTTTTCATCCAATAATACATCCTTAATTGGCTACTTTGACCAGATATTAATAAAGTTGTTTCAAAAAGAATTATAAACACGGCTATAAATATTTATAAAAAGGCATAACACATTATACTCGTGTATTATGCATCATGAATGCTCTATGAAGTTCTCATGTATAATGAGATACCTTTATAAAGCATCCATAATGCATAATACTCATGGCTATAATGTGTTATGCCTTTTTATAAATGTTTGCAGCCATGTTTATACTACTTTATAAATGCATTATTATTTGTTGTGAATGTGTTTATAAATGACTAAAAACATGGCCTTAAGTGTTATCGTTATGTTCTATATATTTATATATTCTCAAATATATTTTGTTGATACAAATCAAACACAGACCAATACAAAGCGCCCAATCACACAAACCTGTTAAATATCATATATCATCATCATATAATGCAGTATTTCGGCTCCTCTAAGGAAAAGCTGTCACCATATTTATCCAATGTTTGTCTTTTGTAGTAACTCTCTATCCATACCACATGTTCAAGGCCTCCATTTCGGTTTCCCTTAAAGTATTTTTCTTTAGTTATTGTTTTCTATTACCATTTTTTCTCTCTAAAGTCTCTTGAAACAGTTTTTCATCTTAAGTCTTTTGGAACAGTTTATAAACAAGTAAGGAAATTCATAAATAACCCCCGTGCCAAAAGAAAGGAAATGGGGCCTTAGCGTTATCATCCTAAAGGCAATAACGAGTCCATCAGAGGAGTGCTTCAAGAGACACTCATTGGTGTACTTATGCGGCTCCCTGGCATACGGCTTTGCGAAATGCCAAAAAGCTTAGGAGCCGACTGGGAGCTGTCATCCTCACAGCCGACTCAAGGACAAAGTTATGTCAAACCGCCGGTCAAATCTCAAAGTGAAGTCACGTACAGCTACAACTACAAGCAGGCAATAAATAATTCATGCAAAGGATGTTGGGGGGGGGGGGGGGGGGGGGGGGGGGGGGGTCAATTTAAGTTGACTGGGAAAACATGCATTTATAGCGTAGCTCCTTCAGGAAGATGGCTGTCTGCACAAGTATGGTGCGGCGGTTGTGTTTTTTCACATCATAACATCCATTTTTCAAGCAGACACATCAACCTAAGGTTGTAAATGCTGCAGTATGCCATATTCTTCATTCATCAGAAACTGGTGTGAGCCTTATTAGTCATTGAAAGGTAAGCAATGAGGTTCACAATGTCATATTAAGTGTCAATGCCATCTCTGTTATTGAAGAATCCATTTACAGCTTTTTAAAATTATTGCAACACTTAAAACGTATAAGCTTTTCAGGTGTCAAACTATGGGGTCGATTCTCCCAGTTAAAATGACTTCAGGGGAGCAATAAATACCAGTCAACTGCATAGCTGCATGCTTTTCACTTACAGTAAGCGTGTTTTCCTATAGTCTGGCCTATATGCACGCTTAGGTGCTTTGGGTGGAGAAACCAAAATATGGCTGTGCCACATATAAATGAACCTTATGTGCATTCTGCCACTGATGTAAGTGCTTTTAATGTCATTTTTCACTATGTGGTCTGGTGAGCTTTTCTGAGTCTCTACATGGACAAATGCAATATTGTGTGAAGCTTTCCTCTTTTGTTACCATAGTGTGTTACGAATTATTCTACCCTGATTATCTTCATGTGCTCCACCTGTGTCATATCCTTTATATGTGAAGGTGTAGGCTCTGGCTGGTAAGTCTAGCATTAGTTGTACAATATCTGGTAGTGGTCAGTGTTGGGTTAGTCACACGTTTGACTCACCTTGTGTGTCGGCCAATAAATCCCATGGTTTCCCTACACCTGTGCCTGGCCATGATGTGATATGCTGTAGTTTTCAGAAAGCTGAATATGAAACATAACGTTGTACAATCATTATACATTTAGAAATAAATGTCCAATCCAGAACACATGTGTAGTGGATTACATGCAATAGAGTGGATTTAAAAACATGTTATCTTGTTTTGTTATTTGTGGTAGTAGTCTACCACCAAGCTTTCACTTTCAAAATAAAATCACTTCTGTGGATTTCAGTTAGGTTCATAATGTAAATGAGAGTGTCCATGTTATACTTTTGCTCGTTGCCAAAATCATTGAGGGCGTAACCCCTCAATGCAAATCTGCAGTACACTTGAGTCAAACTGTAAGCGTTAGCATAAAATGCAAACAATATTTTATAAAATACATTTACATAAAGGTCATTTACTCTCAGTACTTTATTGCCTGTGTTACGGAACTCAGGACATTTTGAAATGTGTTCTTAGGTTTCTGGGAATGTTATTAATTAAGAAAATATAATTGTCTCATAAGTCAATGTCATTTTTCTTTAAATAGATCTGGAAAAGTTTTCTGGAAATCATGTTGGCCAAAAGGTATTAAATAAAACATTTATCACAGCGCCATTGTTCTTGATTTTACTGTTCCCGCAAAAAATAAAAAGCAAGGGCAAAATTGACAGAGTGTTTAGTTAAACTGTAAATCAATTCTGTAAAACCACAAGGACCTACCTCCAATTGAATTTATTTAATAATCAAGCCAATATCCATGCATTATACCTAGGCTGAAATATTTGTTATTCATTAGCTAAAAATTCAGTAGCTCTAAATTGCCTTTGTATCTTATATCTTCTGCTGATATCTGCAGTGATCTAGTTAGGACATCCTCAGTCTCATTTATCCATGTTAGCACGAGGGAGCTAGCTCCAGCAGTCAAAGTAACCCATACATTCATTTTCCAACTGCATATTATACTCAGTTCTTGCATGCTTGCTTTTCACTGTTATTTCCTTTGTATAACCATACACCTTTAGTCTGTAGATGAACAACTAGTATAATGAGGATTTCAAGAAGAGTAATATATTTTAAACGATAATAAGTATGATATTTTATCAGTAGTATTTTGTGGTTAAAAGGTAAAATAAATAACAAAAGTGAAAGCAACATGGAACATAAAAAGGGTATTCTCTCCAACAAAAAAATAACCATTTACAGAACATTTAATCTGAAATAAAACAAAATAAACACAATAATGGGTTTCAAGATATGCATGCCTTAGGATATCATTCTCCTTGTTTTGATTCATATTAATTTCTTGCTTTACCTTCTTATTTGCTTCAGGTCTAAAGTGAAATTTTATAGGGTCAGATGCCTGCTTCTTTTACCATACGGATAAAATATGTGAAAAGTTTAACACTACACTGCGCTAAAGAGACTATATTGCCAGAAGTATTGGGACATCCCTCCAAATCATTGAACTCAGGTGTTCCAATCACTTCCATGGCCACAGGTGTATAAATTCAAGCACCCAGGCATGCAGACTGCTTCTACAAACATTTGTGAAAGAATGGGTCGCTTTCAGGAGCTCAGGGAATTCAAATGTAGTACAATGATGGGATGCCACCTGTGCAAATAAGTCCATTCATGAAATTTCCTCACTACTAAATATTCCACGGTCAGCTCTTGGTGGTATTATAACAAAGTGGAAGCAATTGGGAGCAACGGCAAATCAGCCATGAAGTGATAGACCACGTAAAATCACAGAGCGGGGACAGTGCATGCTGAGATGCACAGTGTGCAGAAGTCACCAACTTTCTGTAGAGTCAATAGCTACAGACCTCCAAACTTCGTGTTGCCTTCAGATCTTAAGAACAATGCGTAAAGAGCTTCGTGGAAGGGGTTTCCATGGCTGAGCAGCTGCATTGCAAGCCTTACATCAACAAGTACAATGCAAAGCATCAGATGCAGTGGTGTAAAGCACATCACCACTGGACTCTAGAGCAGTGGAGGACTCTGTCTGGCAATCTGATGGATGAGTCTTGGTTTGGCAGTTTCCAGGAGAACTGTACGTTATATTATACCTTTCTGTGTATGTATAATATATGCTACCACATATGGGCAGCATTAGGATTAATAGTTTTTAATTCGTCTTTTAACTCCACTGATTTGGCTATATGTTCATAAGACAGAGGCTAAAATTCTTTTGCAACATTTAAAAGATTTGGGATTATTTAGAGGCTTAAAACTTAGGAGCTGGAGGAAGCAGGTAATGAATATGTAATACCAGCATAATAAATATATGAGTATATGAGTGTGTTAGCTTGCTGACAGTTTTTCTAGAACTTTTATCGGTAAATATATGCACCACCAGTCAAAAGTTTGGGCATGTCTAGTTATAGAGGGTTTTTTCTTCATTTTCAGGGTACTAAACTTTTAAAATAACAGTCAAGACATCATAACTGTAAAAAACAAGCTGAATTATGCAGTGACTAAAAAAGTGCTGAACAAATTGAAACCATCTTATATTTTATATTCCTTAAAATTGCAACATATGCTGAACATTTGGTTTAAGTCAGGTGACTGTGAAGGCCAGGTCATCTACTGCAGCACAGCCTCACTCTCCTTCTTTGACAATATATCTCTTATAAAGCCAGGAGCAGTGCTTGGGGTCACTGTCATGTGAGAAAAGAAATTAATACCCAATTAAGAGCAAAACAGATGGAATAGCGTGTTTCTGCAATCAGCTACAGTAGCCATGCTGGGTAAGTCTGCCTTCAATTCAAAATAAATTCCTGACAGTGCCACTGGCTAAGAGCCTCTGAACCATCACAATTCCTCTGCTATGTTTCACAGCTGGCACAGCACTTACAGAGATCATCCATCCAGCTACTTATTATCATTCAAGATATAAAAGTTGGGACCAAAAGTTTGGGGCAAACTGCAGCTATAAATCTGGACTATACAAAAGCCATACGAAAGCTAAATTCACAACAAGCATATTACAAATTCAGAATTGTTTTGACAAAAAATTATTCAGTGGCAAATGTAACTACTGCAATATTCTGTACAATGCGATTGTCCAGAAATTTCAGTAGACACATTACTAATTCAGCATTTCTCAAACTTCTTTGTCCTGGGGCCCAGTCATGTTAGGCTTTGGAGTTGCAAGTCCCGGCAAGGCCTATGCCCCCAACGTATAATCCCCCTCCCCCCCCCCCATATCTATATAGATAGATATTATTATTCTTGTTATTATTATTAGTAGTAGTAGTAGTAGAATTAGTATTATTAGGGCTTATGCCTATATAAGTTTTTCATTTTCTGTCAGATTAATTTTCAGCATTAAGGTTTGGGTGGTCAATTCATCGTGTTTTCTTTTGAAGAAATTCTCTGATTTATCTTTGACATGCATATTTTATTTCCAATTGCTGGCGTAAATTCGGTGGTTTCATAGCCTCGTTACCATATTTTGACAGATAACAAAAATTGGTTTCGGGGGTAAGAATCAGGACTTGCTTGCTTTGAGCATACCATGATTTTTTGACAGGTCTCGTAACGCGTGTACTGTATGTGCGATGAATGGTTCAGAGTGGATGAGACAAAAGGTGCGTACTCTCTTACATTCTTTAATAGGGGTACGAGCTACTTTTAAAAGGACGGCTTGCGAGCTACTTAAAAAATTACCAGGTCAAAATAATTTATCCACATTAAAAATGCTAAATATGTGTTTTTATACAGTATGTATGCGGTACATACTTTATATGTACAGTATATGTTGGCAAACCTTGCATCACTGCATGAACCCTTGCAGCATAATACAATTCAATACATTTATGGTTTCTTTCTTGGTCTGGCTCACCCACTCATTTTTATCCCTTTATTTAGTAGATAGAGATTGGAAGGTTAGCTGGGTCATTTTGCTTTCTGGGGTTTTGCATTAGTTCACAATACATTCGCATTTTCACAATACATCTGGTCATTTTCAAGATACTTTATAAGAGAAGGGATCTAAGTAGTTGTTATGGTAACCTAATGTAACAAAGTTTTAAGCAACAGCAGACTGGCCCTTCACGTCAATCTAGTGGCGAATGCCAAAGGGAGGATAGATGATAGGTTAACATCTTTTTTTAAATGTCGCGCTATCTTCCTGCACTACCTTTGCAATCCACTGGTTGATCGCGATCATTGTATTGGGCACCACTGCTCTAAAATGCTGAAAAAAAGGGCAGGGTGTGAGGTTAAGGGGGCGGGACTTGGCACACAGTGACAGAAGCACTGAAAACAGAAGCACTGAAATCAGGCATTATCTGACTGAATTTTGAGTGGTGCAGAAGCAAGGCTCTGCAGACCAGAAGTAACCTTGTCACAGACTGGCGCCGGTCCACTGCCCATAGTTTGAGAAACCAGGTACTAATTAACTACAAACAAAGTCTTAATACATAATACATACTGATCTCATGTTCATTCATCATTAATGACAAGACTTAAGGGTGTTTTGCACTACTGATTTTATCTTAGCAAAACCTTAACTCTGACTTCAAAGAAAATCTTAACTTAAGGCCCTGATCCTGTTGGCAACTCCAAATCCTGTAGTAGGAAAAGAGTTGTGACTGCCACTAAGTGCAGCAGTTTACATTTCACACACTTGTGGTTAATTGTGGCTTTAAATTGAGATGGTGTAGGAAAATCTGCACACGCTTACTCATTCATGATAGCCGTGTGCCAAACTGAATTGACAGCATACATGTCACTAAACTTGCATTGGTTTCATAGGTTGACCAGTAATATTCCTGCCATATAGCTGACATTTTGAAAGGTTGAATCCAGCACCATCAACATACAGGATTCCGATCAGTGTTACAGCATTCCAGTGTAGGTAGAAGGGTCACCAACCCCTTGTTGCACAATAAAAATTTGATTACTCAGACTGTCATGCTGCACAGTATAATTCATAATTTACTATGGATGCGGCTCTTCCATACTTTCAGGAGTTCTAGGTTGCAAACTAAATATTTTTTTATTGTTTTTTTCATTATGGTGTTTTGGATTCCCTTCAGGCACTGGATAATTCCCAGTTCTGTCCCCTCCGTCGCATCAGTGAGCACATGACTGCACCCATCTTTGTGGCTTCCTCTTTCAGTATTTTGCTCTCATACGTTAGGTACATTTCACAGGGATATTATGTCACAGTAGCTCACTGCAGCTTACCATATAGAAAGTAATGACATTTGATGCATTGAGCAGCTAACAATGAGTTACAATGTACCCTAATTGCAGGTGTATCAAAATTATCTGGCGTGTAAAGGAGAAAATTTTAAAAAATCATTACCACATCTGCAAAATATGGACACTACATTGACAAAAAGGAAAAGTTGGTCCCCTGTGAAGTTCCCTAGCTGGATTGATGGACATTTAATCAGATAACTCCCTAATACTACCATAGTGCAGCCTCCAAATTTCCCACAAAACTAAATCAGCTCCACTGTGACCAGTTCTCAACAAAAACTAAAGTAAACTATACCATTTATGGCAGGGCTGCTCTTTAGAAACCACTTGTGGTGCAAGGATACTTAATCTGGTGTTAGTAGAACAAAACTTGGACCCCTGAATAATGGAAAAGGCAATCTTTTCTGAGAAGTCAAATTTCTTCCATTTCCTACATGCAGATGGGTTTATATTTGAAGAAAGGAAAGGATAGCTTCAAATATGTTGGTATAAGCAGCCGCTGTCAAAATCATTGATGGTCCAATTCTTAATCTGCATGGTCATACACTGCCTGACCAAAAAAAAGGTTGCACACTTTATTATTTCGTTGGACCGCCCTTAGCTTTGATCATGGTGTATATTGGACTCTGCATTGTTTCCACATGCTTATGCAACATCACAACATTTTTTCCCATCCAGATTTGCACAAATTTTTCACAGAGATCTTGTATTGCTGATAGGTGAGTTGAACCACGGCGTAAAGTCTTCTTCAGCACATCCCATAGACTCTCAATGGGATTAAGGTCAAGATTCCGTGGTCGCCAATTCACATGTGAAAATGATTCCTCATGCTCCCTGAACCACTCTTCGACAATTCCAGCCTGATGAATGTTGGCATTCTCATCCTGTAATATGCCCATGCCATTAGGAAAGAAATAATCCATTGATTGGGCAACCTGGGCATTCAGCAGATTCAGGTACTCAGCTGACTTCACTTTACTTCTGCATAGTGTTGCTGAGCAGTAATAATGATCCAGTCACTGGCTTTTAAGTATCTTCTGATTAAAATTCTAATGGCGACCTTTTTTTTTGGCCGGGTAGTGTATTATTGCGAAGAAATATGGAGCCTTTTTACAGGATCGGATGCACCCTAAAGTACAAGAACGATGTTCTCTTCAACAAATCTGAAGTTCTAAAGACTGAACATGGCCCACATCATATTAGGTCTGATATTAATATATTTTAGGTGATTTTAAGGTAATTGTTTGGGCACATTTGGGTAGAATCTTCCATGATTAAGGAAGCCTAGCCTTCGGAAGTAGCATTGGTTCTTGTCACAGAAGTCTGCGGCAAATATATTATCTTGTCATTGCAAGTTGTGGACAACAGTATGTTCTCCTTTACTGGGGATTGCATGCCTTATTTTATGTATTCTCCCTGGGTCAGGTGAGTTTCCTCTTCCCCCTGCAGTCTAAATACATGCAATTCATCTATTTTTTATTATTATTCTATCAGTAGCGTGAGTGTCTGTATGGGATATGAGATAGACTGTCATCATATCCAACTGTACCACTGTAATCAAAATACAACAAAACGTACTAAATGGGTCAAATACACTACCATAAAGGAAAAATATAATGGTATGCATTATATCCAATCACAAGTTTAAAAAACATAATCTAGAGTAGTTTTCATTCTCCTCCCATTTCTTCTCCTATGTTCACCCATGATTTCCAGTACAATTTCCAGAAAAAGGAATAATAATAATAATAATAATAATAATTAGTTACATTTCTATGATGCTTCTCAAACACCCAAAGTGCTGCACAGAACCACCACCCCTGTGTAGCCCCCACTTGGATGATGCGACAGCAGCTATTCTGCACCAGGGCGCTCACCACACAGTGGCTAAGGTGGTGAAGGGGCAGGAGAGAATTCACCAGTTAGATATAGGGGATGATTAGGAGGCCAGACTTTATACAGCCACAGTGGGCAATTTTAGCCAGGTACCACCCCCACTCTTTCAAATGCCCAGGGATCTTCCTGACCTCTGGTTTACATCTTCTCCGATGGACGGCGCCATTTTTACAACACAGTGTCCCCATCACTGCACTGGGGTATTGGGATCTACACAGACCCCAGGATGGGCTAACTTGTTGGCCACACCAACTCTTCCATCAGCAACCCAGCCCGCAGCCTTCCTATTTGGTCTCCCAATAAATTACTGGCCAGGCCCAAATCTGCTTACCTTCAGATGGATTACCTACTATACTGAACTGCAGGTGGTAAAGCTGCTTTAAATTAAATTCACAAAACCAGCTTGACAACAGCTTTGGCAGCGCATCGTTATCCCATGTGACCCACAGAAGTTCATCCTGAAGGTTATGGTTTTCTGTGACAGAAAGACTGCCTTGCTGGAACACTTTATTACATGGTATCCCCTAATGCTGTCAAATTATGTAAAAGGATAAGGGCCACCATATGGCCCATGTTACTATTACAAGGGCCAAATGTCAAAACAGTCAACCGAAAGGTTTTAGAATGCATCATTCCATCTGGTCATTTCCCATGCGACTCAACTTGTAGTATAATACCTCATAGCACATCATAAGTGATACATTTTAATTGCAAATATAACATATTTAGACAGCAGGCCCTTAGTGTTAGCCAGTTCTGGTATTTGTGTCAACCAGCCTGTATGCTATATTTAAGTAGCTTTGTAGTTCTTTATATCAATTATATGCAGATAATATGTATATTTAGTGTCTTTTCCTTTATGATAAATACAAATGGATAATCAGACTTGCCTTTTGGTATAGTGATACTGGTTACTCTATAGTGAAGGCTCTTAAGTTGATGCAAGACTGTTTTGCTTCCCAGTTGACCTTTTCAGGAAACATAGTGAATTTAAGACAATATTCAGCTGTATAGCTGGAATTCACTTTTCTCTTCTAATTTTATGGGAATCTTTTGAAGGCTTTGGCCTAATACAGTATGGAATATAACACTGAAAACAACTGAAATCTTACCATGCAGAAAATGAACAAGGATATTACGAGAAAAAAAATGTAGATAACAGAAAAACCCAGGCCAGGTCAGGCTCAGGGGCATGCACTGGTACAGCACGTTGCCTCACCCACCACACAAAACACCTCGGGATCCCGGTTGGTAACCCCCCCAGGCTGACACGCAGTCCAGTCCTACCCTCCGGACGCCTATCTGCCATAGACAGGTTTTACATGAGTGTCCCCTTGGCTTGGTCCAACTGCTTGGATCCTCAGCAATAACGAGCGTTTGAGCCAGATCAGCCTCAGAGAATCACGCCACATGGCCGTAGTGCCATAGCTGATACTCCCTCACAATCCAGGTAATGTGCCTTATTCGGAACTCAATGTTCAATCGCTTTTTCGACACAAAGTCAAACCAACAGTACCCAAGGAATCTCCAGAAAGAGACAGTACCAATGCAGTCCAGTCTTCGTCTCAGGTCACTGGATAGTGTCCATGTCTCACAGCCATACGGCAAAACTGGGAGCACCAGGACACTAAGGACTTGGACACCCATGATGTACAGTATAGCAACTTCAGGGGGATGCTGGGAAGTCTCAGGATATCCCACAGGGAAGCTCGACCAAGACCAACTGAGATGAACACTGTATGAGGCTTAAAAAAAACTCTGCTGATAGGTCATGTTTGCCATCAAAAGGAATCCTCAGTGCCAGAATGTGGTTGATGGCAGACTTCTTAGGTGTTAGGGGTTGCACAACTTGAGATTTTATAAAAATCGACCTTAATGTGATGAAAGTCAAGTCGACTTCAACTAGTCGATGATGACGTCATCAGTCATTTTTCAGTCATTAATAAAACCACAGGAGGAGGGAATGCTTTGCAACAATCCATATTCACTAACAACGGACAGCCCATTTGCTGAATTTACGCAGCACAGCAAATATATAAACAAGCTGGAACTCACCTGTTACATTATACATACTGTACATATACTTTAGGTTACAAATAAACCATATAATCCAGCTAACTATTGATTGTAATGAACAAAAGCTAAAAGGTTATGAAATAAAACAAAGACTAAAACTTACCAGTTAAATTTCACAGTTAAATCTGACATCCCAGGCAAAAAGAAACCTGGAGAGAAATGATCGTGTCCATCCGCGTCAGACACCATAAAAAAAGAGCCAGCAAGGAAGACCAATCCGGACGCCCCTTATCTGCCAATGTATTCCTCTCCATTTTTCCTCGCTGGTGATGCTGTTCCCTTAAAAGAACAGTCACCTGCATCCATTCTGCCACCGTGTTGCGTTCCTATCTGTGTCACCCATGTGATGAGCAACTAGTCGACATCAAGCTAGAAACGTCATTGTGGTGCAGTAAAGTCCACCTGTCAACTAGTCAACCAGTCTGGGCAACCCCTATTAGGTGTAAAGCCAGACTGCTCCAGTCAGTGGAGCAGGGCGGATGATCACAAATTCTATTTAGGATGACCCTAACAAGGACCTTACCTGGAACTGATAGCAATGTTTCCCCCCTGTAGTTGCTGTACTCCAGGCAATCACCTTTCCCATACCAGATGATGAAAAACTGCAGCTTCAAAATGAAAACTTTCTACTTTGAAATTCCCAATATATTATAACATGGAGAAATAAAGAAGTATAAAATTATATATTATATACTTTTACATCTGCAGGATGTAAATTGAAATGAATGGAAAGGGACAGGATCGAAGTGCGAAGTCGAAGTCCACAAAACAGCCAAAGCATCAAAAACAAGGTAAAGGCAAACAAATCCAAGTACAAGTCAAGAGAGAAGCATAACTGACCTCTCGTCCTGCCCTCTTGTTGACACTGTCACGTCAACCCCTGCCCAGTATATTCAATCCCAGTGTTTCCCTCGGGCATGGCTCTAAACCAGCCACACCTGAGCCTGTCCGACTGACCTCTCGTCCTGCCCTCTTGTTGATCACGGATTACTGATTACTGAATAATAAATATCCCCTACGAGGGGTTGTTCTGTTACACGCTGCCTTGTAGGTCATTCCTGCGTGGGTGTGACAAGAAATCAGTCACAAAATCAGATAAATACTCAATTTGATGGGATGTTCAATACTCCACGAGGAATTAGTAGAAAATTCAGACACCATACAAATTATGGTGTGCTTCAGTGTAATGTGCTTCAGTATAAAGGGGACGTGGAGCAGGAACTGACTTGGCATGGCTAGACAGATGCTTGGATTGATGTGGGCGTGGTAAAAATACAAATTCATGTATTTCTTATTTAAGCGTATACCTTTTATGTTCTCTCCTATGTCAATCAAAAAGAACAGAGGGTGACATTAAATATGCGCATAATGTTTGTTAGAATTAGCAGGCCTCGACTTAGCTCAGTGCTTGACATTTCAGGGCTCCACAGGAAGAGTGCTGGCTTACATATTTCATATATTATTTCAAAGCCTATTTGCATTTGTTGAAGAATCTGAGTAGTACTATAATACTTAATTTCATTATTCTTTCTTTGAGAGGATTTTAAAAGCACAGTCACCTTCATTTTGTCATCCATCTGGCATCTTTGATGTTACAATTATTTCTCCATTGGTAAAAAGGACTTATTGCTTGATTTTAAAGGGAATGGAGATTCACAGATTTTTTATTTCTGCCAAAGAAACTATCAGTATTTGTAAATGTATTACATCCACAGATTACTTCCAAAGATTGCTCCCATGTTCGTCTCGAGAGCGGGAGTAGACCAGTATGTCATCGATATACACGACAATAAGGCAGTTCAGCATGTCCCTGAAGATGTTATTCATAAATCTCTGAAAGATGGAAGGGTTGTTCGACAAACTATAGTGCATTACAAGATACTTAAACTGACCCATACTGGTCTTCCACTCGTATCGTATGCGGATCAGATTGTAGGCACTGCGGAGGTCCACCTGGGTGAAGATGTGAGCTTCGCGCAGCTGTTCCGGCGCCGATGGAATCAAGGGTGGGGGCTCTCTCCGCTTCCTCGTCATGGAGTTCAATTCCCTGTATTCAATACAAGGTTGGAGGCCCCCATCCTTCTTTACAAAGATGAAGCTGGAGGACACCGGAGAGGTCAAAGGATGGATGACGTCCTGGGGGAGGGCCTCACAGATACAGGTCCTCATTGCCTCCTCCTCCGGTCTGGAGATGGCATAGAGTCATGACTTGGACCAGGTAGCTCCCTCCTCCTGGTCAATGGTGCAGTCCAAATCCAGAGACGGGAACCCCAGAGGCTTCAGCAGGATAGAATTATGGCTCCAGGTGGCCAGCTATGAAGTTGGAGTCCACTGGGGCTTTCAGTCACAGCTCCCCCTCTGGCCAGGACACAATCACCAGAAAGGACTCCTGTTTTGACGAGACAGAGAGAACGCAGCACACCCACCGGGGAGGTTGTCAGGTGAACGGGGCAGGCGCGTCCGGATCCCCTGCAGTACAGGCAGAGACCTGCCTGTTGCCGGTGTTGGCGCTCTCCTAGATCTAGTGGTGCATGCCTGTAAGGCCATAGGCCTTGCAGGCCCTGTCAGGATTCTCTCTGGCAAGCCTGTACTGACCCTCTCAACGACCGAAG
>JAODKL010000002.1:7419918-7451439 GCA_026780765.1 Petrocephalus schoutedeni
TGTGATTGGCTGATCAGTAATTTGCGTCAACGAGCAGTTGGACAGGTGTGCCTAATAAAGTGGCCGGTGAGCGTATAAGTTGAATGATTAAGTGCATCGCCTTGGAGTGTATTTTAGTAATGATGTTGCCATTTGCATATTAAATACCATGCCCAGCAAAACTGACAGTGTCAATTTAGCATTCTATTCTGCTGTGATCTCAAAGAAACCAGACTTTGACATTCCTTACGGACAGTTGCCAGATGTTTGTTCCCTGACCCATATGCTCAGATGTACTTTTCAGTTCACATTCGGAATAGCTCTGTGATGGGATGGAACCCCATTCTAGATTATTCCCTGCCTTGTGCCCATCCAGGATTCCAGGATAGGCTCCAAACCCCATGGCCCTGCAAAGGACACCTGGGGATATATTGATGGATGGATGGAAGGATGAATCAAAATTGTTATTTTTGTATTTCCTTGTATTGTATCAGTACATGTAAACCCTATCAATGGAAGCAGCATCCCTTTGACAGGTGGAACTGTTCAGCAGCTCACCTGGGAAGATTTACAAAAAGACAGACAATGTCCTGGGGCACACATACAGGCAATTTGGAGAAGTAAATTAACCTAACCAGAATACCCTGTGAGAACACCGCATGACATATTGAGAACATACTAACTTCATAACCACAGAGCAGAGGCACAGTTCTAATCCCCAAGGTATGAGACAACAATGCCGGTCACTGAGTCACTGTGCCACCCTTATGAGGAGGTTTTTCTTTAGGTTAAAACAAAACCGTAAACACCATCATATTTATGGAGCAGGAGTCACTCTCCTTTATAAATGACCAAATCCTCACTCACAGCATCACTTTCTACATGCTGGAGCAGGGGGGATTTTTCTTGCCTAAATATTTCAATAAAAGATATTCTGAAATGCGGGAGCTAGGCACAGCTGGTGTATAGCGGTCATGGCCGTAGCCTGCCGCATAGTGGTTGCCACCTCATCGATTAGATCGTAAGGGATCGTCCCAGTCCGTTTTCTGCTACCACGCCTCACAATTGCCGGAGAACTATGATTGGACAGTGATTATATTTCATGGTGGCACGATTTCAGCATGTACTTTTCGAAAAAGAAACTGAGCCAATGCAGCAGATGGCCATTGCATTTCCATGTGACGTGGCACGATTTCTTCGCTTAGTTATGCGTAACGCAAACCCTTCCAATAGTTTTTCTGGATGGTAGCTAAATAAGATGGAAGCAATGTAATAATTGTTTTGCTTTTCATTATGTCTCGTTCTCTTCGCGACACTCACCAGAAAGCCTCTTGTGCGTTGTATTTCCACATGGCATGGTTTCTGCATGCTGCACACTGTAAAACAATACATTGCGTTGATTGTTTTCCTGTGCATGCCAGAATTGTGTTTGCATTACAGGTGGCATGAATTCTGCTCCATAAGCAGCCACCAAGACGGGGGCCATCTATGGTAAAGAAATGATTTTTATATATTTTTTTCTACTATTTCAATTGCTTCATACCATGGTGGGTCTCACCACATGAAATGCAGTTTAAAAGTGTTTGGTTGGACTACGGGTGTGCTGTATATAGAGGACAGATTCTATTTTGTTTCAAAAGCCTTTCATTCAACTAATGTGTCATTGTACCCATTTTGATTTTTTTTTCATGCTGTTCATTGATGCAAAAGAGACACAGAGATAAAAATAAGATATCTTTAAATTGAATATTTAAAACAATATGAAACAAAATAATAGAAGCACAAGGTCTTCATTTCTCAAAATTCTGTATTTTTCACTTGATTAACTTGATTAACATTTTTTATCATAATAGTAACTGTATTACATAATTGTTTCAACTATGGGGTAAAGAAAAGTGTGCAAAACATAGCTGTCAGTTGCAATCACCTGGTCTCAATGTGACAGGCAGGCAACTATTGAGATTTTGCAAAATCAGTGAACTAGAAATGCTTCTTTTGAGATACAGTATGAGTCATGATTACAGTAGCAGTCTTTTCAAATGAACTATACGAAAGGATGCTTCTTGACCAGCATTGCTCTATATTACATTAGAAATAGAGGAAATAATACAGAGACTTTTGATACCAGCGCACATCCAATCATTGACAGACTCCCTGTCATGTTAGAATGGCAATTCTATTAATATCGCCTTGTCAAATAGAGACAAATGGCGAAAGTCATTATCAGTTAAAAGGAAAATCATGGAACTTAAATGTTCTGAATTCCTGTGGAGAACTAAGAAGATTATGTGTCTTGCACTGATATATTAAAGCCCATTACAGTTTTTTTTTTTGCTTATCCATCTCTGCAGTAAGTACTACAGCCCAATTTTAATTATCTGTATTAAATTATGCTTTTACTTTTCATTCATTGTTGGGCTGGTAATCTCTTAAACCTAAAAACACTACATTTCTAAAAAATGAGGGGGGGATTCAAACATAGAAATTAGAAAATAGAGAAAAATGTGAACAGGAAGATCACAGCAAGCTAGCTGTATACACAAATAATTAAGCAATCAAAAAAGTGAAATACTTACAAGAGTATTTTCATTTTATGATAAGAAACCTGAAAGGGGACATGTGTTAATAGGATGATGAAAACAAATCATTTAATGCTGCTGAAACATTACCAATGGGTTACCTAAAAGAATGGTTTCTTATTTTAAAAATGTACAGGCATGAAGTACTCCATTCTATAGAGCCCATCAAAATAAGTAAAATGATAGGTAAACTATAACAAAGAAACTAACAAAAAAGCACTGCAATATATTCAGTATAACTTTGTTATAAAATGTTAAGGTCAAAACTATGGTCTCATTGATTTAATCATATTACTTTATAAAAGCATTGTTCTCATAATAATGTTTAAGCATACAGTTAAGACTTAATCTTTCATAGTTACTATTGTAATACTCTGTCATCGTAGAGTCACCTGCAGCAGTAATTGTGATTTATGTCCTAACAATATCATTATAAATTAGGTAACACTGTGTAGATGACCTAGGTGTAATATTTAGAGCTTACCAAGAAATTATGCATTGTGTATAAAAGGTTAATAATACCAGATATTACTTATTTTATTTTACTATTATTCATTTATATTATTATCTAGAAACATCATTCACAACAGAATGAGAATTTTTTCACCTGCTAAATGGTTCAGTGCAATGATAGATTGACAGTAATACTGGCCAACTCAATATTTTCAAGGAGGTATAAGCTGTTCTTTGTGACTTACGGCTATATTGGCTACTTCTATAACAATCTCTAGAGCTACATTACATCTGTAGACAATTCATCTCTCGGTGCCCTTACAATTTTTATTACCTAGATACTTTGGCATCCCCCAATATTACAAACTCTTCTTTCTCTCAAGAATTTGCTTTTTGCCTGTTTGCTATTCAAATAGCCAAATGCCCATGTGTTTTCATAAAGCACTTCCCTCTTGATCTGTATTCTTTAAAGTGCAATACGTTAAAGGATTTTCCATTTTTTTCCATTAATATTTCACCCAAGTAACACAAATCCAGCATAAATCCTTAATCACACTTATTTGATTTAGAGAGGTATTTCTTATGATAAGGCAGCTTTGTGTGAGCTGTCAAGTTAGGGCCAAAGAAATGTAATAACATCAGTATAAAGGTCTCTGGAAAGAGCAAATAAAGAATGAGAATAAAAATCTTTTGGATTCATATCTGCTGCCAAGAATGTCCTCCAAGTGAAAACACTTCAAAAAGATTTTGAGTGTGTCTGTGACCTAATAGTTAGTCATGAGAATGTTTTTGTAAAGTAAGAAATTAGCCTATTTGCACCATAGCATATTAGCTGTATTACGTAAAATCTGTATTACGTATCTAAAATCAAGTACAACAATGGCAGTAGGAAGTTGCTCATTTCTGTAGTGGATTATGAATAATTAGCACACATAAATGTAAAATTGCAGAAATATTAATATTAATCAAGTCAAACTCAATAACAGTATACCACAAAACACCTGCATTTACAGATAATTCAGATAAAAGGTTTACACACACCTCAATGGAAACCTTAAGTTAAGCATTGCATATATTACGACTCTCTTAGGCCAAGTCATAACAAAAAAAGAATGAAAGTGTATAAAGGCAAATACAAACATTTATTGATACAGTAAATGGTACTCTGAGACAGTTCTTTGGATGTGATACAAACGACAAAAAATATGTTAACAAGTACAAATGCTTCCTCAAAGACAGTATAGTAGATACCATGAGATTGTATGCATGTGTGAAGAGACGCAAAGTGAATCATTACGCAAAGTAAAGTAAAAAAATACAAAAATAATGTTCTAATCCCTGAATCTCAGCAAATAAGAAAATCTATGAAGAACAAGTTGAAACGGAAACTAGCAATAACATCAATGGAAAGAAAGTTCAGATGTTGCACCCTGCCATCACATCTGTCTTCAACTTTTTGGCAGGACACTGTTAGACTTTCTTCCTCAGGTGAAGTTGTGTTCTGGACACACGATCAACTGAAGCCACATGAATTAAACCTTTGCACAGCCCAATACAACCCAAGAGCATAACACAAATGTTGCTTCTCATTTCAATTAAAGTTAGCTCACTGTACCTTTAAATGTGAATTAACATTCCAGTGAGTCATAGATTTAGCATACATTCTTTACATTTCAGCAGAGCCTGAATTTTCTTCACTATAAAAAATCTCTCTGAACACCTTAAACCATCCTAGTACAAATTAAATGTTTGAAATGCAATGTTATTATACTGTGCTCACAGGTCTTGGGACACTTGCTTAATTCAATAAAAACATTGCAAATGTTATGGTGTTCCTAGATTGCCCGTAGGTGTGCATGTGTGAGTGAATGGTGTGTGAGTGAGCCCTGCGATGGGCTGTCTCCCCATCCTGGGTTGTTCCCTGCCTCGTGCCCGTAGCTTCCGGGATAGGCTCCGGATCCCCCGTGACCCTGACCGGATAAGCGGGTTGGAAAATGGATGGATGGATGTTATGGTTTTATAACAAAATAGTTACTTTATTTATTTGTTTACAAAAATATGTATCATATTTGGACAGTAGTTGTCAGGGTCAGTGCCCATCTGGCCTTGTCCCTTTTGCTTTGTCCCCATTTGGCCAGCAGGTGTCACTGTCCATCCTGTTTCATCTGTCCTATAGCCCTAGTCCCTGGTGTGTTTCCATATATTTGTGTTTAGTATCCCTTTGGGAGCCACTCGCTACAATTGCAATTTATGGCAAAATGGCAAAAACGTCAGAAAAAAATAAGTCAGAAAAATTCTGATGCTAAATAAAGAAAATAAAAAGAAAATGTGTGAGATATGTGTAGGTATCTTGAACATTTTACAGAATTAAGCAAGTGTCCCATTTTTTATATTTTCCAATAAGGCCGCTCTTACTTGACTTTTTTAAATATCATCTTTTGATATTATACTGCAAACATCTATTTTTTTCAGGTAAAATAATTTCAGTCTAAACTGAAATTATAATTCTGATTATTTGTATTGACCCTCGGCACCAGTCCTTATTAACCATTGTAATCATATCTCAAAAATAATAACAGAGACCATCCGACCCCCTCCTGCCCAGTAAGGTTCTCTGCAGGGGTTAGAGGTCAGTCCACTCTCCTGCTGTCAGCTCATTCTGCCAGCAGTGAGTCTCAGGAGAGGTGCTAATCCACAAGGGCCCTGATAGTGAGTCTCTTTCTTAATGAGATTCTGGCCAGTAAGCTCTAGTCTGAATGATGATGATGATTTTGCATCTTTGTTAATGGCCTTCTGTTCAACACTCCCCACAATATTGCCTCTCTTCAAACCAAGAACCTGCAACTCAGCTCTCAGTTATCATTTTAAGCTTCCGTTACGTAACACATTATTTAAGAAAATTCTATGATATGTGGAGATAAGGCCATGCCTTTAAAGATGCCAAAAATAATGGTGAAACTGGAGAGCAGAAATGTTTGAAGGTAGGGGAATGGCTTCTCCAGGCACTCTTAATCAATCACTAATTGATATAAAAGCAGCATTTTTTCCTCAGATACGAATGAGAGCAGGCTTGGGGAGTAACAGAATACAAGTAACTGTGTTACGGAATCTGGGTACAAAAAATAAGTAACAGAAACAGGAAAAAGAAACATAATTAGGTTACTTAATCAGATATAATAAATCAGGATTCCTTCTAGATTGAATCATAATAAATCTGAAAACGTTTTTCTTTTGCGTTTATAAAGATTCTGAATGTCATGCCATTTTCTGTGCAAACAACACCTCTCATTACATACCTCTTCTATTCAGTCCCTCCTACTTATGGCATAAGTCCCTCCTATACACTGAGTAAGTCCATCCTATTTACAGCATAAGTCCCTCCTACTCGTGGCATAAGTCCCTCTTACTTGCAGCTGGCTCCAGAATGCAGACATACCCTTCTCAATCGCTGTGCTACATATTTACACTGCTGTGCCAGATGGATGCCCATCAAAAAACCCATTTAGTTCATGGAAATTTTGCAGTTATTTTGTTTTTAAGGAGGAGAAGGGAAATATTACAGTGCAATGCATATTATGTCACCCAGCTGTGAAAATACTGGCAACATCAAAGAGCTTGACATCAAATTTAAAGAAACATTTCGAAGAAAGACCATAAGGCCAACCGCGAACATTAACTACAGAAATCCAGGCATCAATATCCAAAGTTATTTAGCATTATGCGCTTTACAGAAAGCTGGATAGGTACATAGGCTAACAGTATTTCCATACTCCAAATTAGCACAATACTGCACCGTACTTCAGTTCAGTTGTATTTGTATAGCCCAAATCACTTGGATAACACATACGGCACTGTCTGTTGTTAAATCCTCATATAGGATAATTTCCTCATTAATATTATTCCGTTGTACCATCTAGTGGGGGATAAATGTCATGCAGAGATATATTCTATCTCAGTTTTTACCACGACCACATTCCATAATAATGTATACATATTATGTTAACAACACTTCTATCACGGCCTGAAAGGACCAGAGACGAGAGCCAGGGTCAGGGAAAACAAAAGGATTTTTATTCTGCCCTAGGGAGCCAACAAGGGAAAACAAAGGGGGCACTACAGGCACAAACAGGGGTTAACGTTAATGACCAGACTGGGGAGCACAGGACTGGGAGGCACTTTTATGCAGGATTGATGGGGGGGGGCAAAGAAGCAGCAGTTGGAGTGATCCACATGAGGGCTGAAACGAGAGGAGACACAAACCTGGCAACAGGGATGGGTCATTAGCCCTGTTAGGGAGGTGGGAGGGGCAGGAAGAGAGGGTGTGACAGATCCCAACGAGAAAAAAAAATAAACCAACACAAAACCATGAAAAAAGTCTGTGAATATTTTACCCATTATTTTGGGTATCCATATGTCTATATGCAACAATATGATTAAGTTCTCCTAATGACCACTTACTGTAGATTATGCTGAGGTCGGCTTAAGGAAATCCTGGTCCCATGCCTAGACACATCATCATTAATTCATGGCCTCTTGGCAAGACTTCAAGAACTGCTACATGTTCCCTTCAATACAGAGAGAACTAGACTTTCGCTGATTTTTGTGACAAACGGCACACAGAGGTTAACTGGCCTAGCTTCATGTCCCACTTCAGACACCAGACAAGCAGTGCGCTTGTGATGGCTCGTGACAAGATTTAAAGCTGTCTCACTCTGGGAGCGACTACTGTAACTCTTTAGACATTAAGCATAAGCAATTATGTGTGTGTGTGGTGTGTGTGGTTTGTAAGGTACAGCGTGAAGACGTGTTTGTCACTCATATTATTTGTGCAGTTTATATGTCTACACATACAAAAACCGTCTTTAAACAGAAGTTGGAAATAATATGTGTCATAGCACCCATATCACACTCTAAGCTTGGCAGTAGCCAGCATGGAACAACTATTGTGGCTATCATTTGCCTACGGTAATTTATTACATTTGGAAAAACAAAGAAAGGAGCCAGTGAGAAAAGAAATGTGTTAGATTTGCGATAACACTTACAGTGAAGGAGCACCAGTCAGTTCAAAACAAACAAAACCTAGCCTATACGTATAAAAATTTTGGCCTGTCTATAATAAAAACAAATTACCACTTTAGGCCCCCGAATGAAACAAAAAATAGTAGAGAAGAACTTTATTCAGTGTGGGGGGATAGAGTAGCTTGCACAGCAAGTTTTGGGATCAGAGCCCAGGGCCAGCCAACATCCAGCACCCCTAGAGTAGTTGGGGTTAAGGACCGAACTTAAAGGCCCGACCACGAGAGGATTATGCAGATGGTCATGGGATCTGAACCCATGACCTTCTGGAAAGGGTTACAGATCCCTGCCCGTTGACCAACTCACTGCCCTAATCACTAATGGAGAGAAAAAAATTTCCCGGAATTCACAAAAGAGAAAAGCATCCAAATACATGGAAAGTAGACACAGACAAAATACATATTAACGCAGAAAAACATCTTGCAGCAATAACAGGGCTGTGCCATTGACAAGCTTCTGGAAGGAAATCAATATTGCAATGTGGTTGTTGCAAGCAGAAAATATGAATGAGAAAAATAAACAGGTAACAGACCTGGGAAAGCAGGGGAGCTAGTAGCACAGGCTAAACTGGTAAGATGATTTCACAGAAATAAAATGAGGTATTTGACATGGAAAGCTCCTAGTTTAGAACTGCAGTCTACATTTCATTTGGATGTAATAAGCTTGTCCTGGCAAATGTGGAAATCTCCAGGTTCAGTAGACACTGGTTAACCTTTGAGTATATGACTTTATTTCTATCTATCTATCTATCTATCTATCTATCTATATATACATGCCTCTTGACTCACTTACACTCACAATACAATGGTCCGTAATAACCAATGCACTATTTCAGTAATGCACGCACTACTTCAGCGATTTCTATAATTCCATTGACCTGTTTGTCTTTGTTGCTTCTCTGTCTTTGGTTTTATATCTCATATGTGAAGTACTTTGAGGTTCGTGCCATTTCCGAAAAGTTCCATATAAAAAAATTATTATTATTGTTAGCTCGAGGTACTGTACCATACAGAACAGTACCGTATGTAGTTATTTTTATTATTACTTTATAATTAGTACAAATATTACGTACTTCATTATTTAGCTACAATTTTGACTTACATAGGGAACGGATCTTGTAACCTGGGGACTCTCTGTACACTGTATATAAATAAGAATAAGAGAGAAACAGGACCACAGAAGCCCTTTGTTGAAGCATAATGTTGCTTTATAAATGGGAAAGGAGAATACACAACACTGCACATGCAAACATTGCATAACAAAATAATTTCAGTCTAACCCAGAGGACTGGAGGGGGTTCTGGTCTGCAAATGCGCATAAGGAATCCAGAACAGCTGGAAAGAATTGACATGAACAATTACTTGACTCCTCCTGCCTAGACAGACGCCATTCCACTTCCTTTCACAGTATTTTTGCATTTGCAAACTGTTGCTTATGTATGATTAACTGTTTTCGTTTTTTAACCGTACCTTACGGTTAACCTTTTAATAAAGAAAATTCTTCGGTGTTTAACCTTTGCATAATTACAGTGATAAACAATGATAAAGTGACTTGGTATTTCAAAAAATTTATTGCAGGGCTTTGGTAAGCTTGTTGCGTTTAGCAGGTAATTATTAGTGCATCCTCTGATTAATGGATAATTGCGGTGAGGGTCTGCTCAGACTTTTGTGTGTAGAGCTCAAAATAACACAAATACATATCGAACTCATAAAAACTTTAGAAACTGGCTGATCAGAGAAAAATAACAGCTCGCTAGAATTCTGTGAGGTGTAACGAGAGGGGATGCAGTCTCTAAGCATTTCAGTGTTAAATAATTACACACCCATTTACCTAACCCTCTATATCCATGGAATGCAGTTTTTACATGGAAGTATATTGATCACTTCTTGGATACTAACTCCTATCATGTGGTTGTATATTCCAACCTGGAAAAATAATCTTAAAACATGGTGTTATCTCCTACACCTTTCACCCTTCTGTTTCAAGCTATATAACACATTAAGGTAGTGTTTTCCAACCCAGTGCTGAGGAACCCCCCAGTCCATATTTTTGTTTTCTCCCAGGTCCCATTATATTTGAAGTTCATGTTTGGATTGGAAGCTGGAAGGTAGCAAAAATGTGGACTGGGTTTGGAAACACTGATGTATGGGACAAATATTTGTCATACAATATGTAGATGGAAAACATTATTTTTTTTGCTGCTGATCTTGTAAAATGCACTTAAGGCAGCTAGGGATTTCTATGATGGTAAATAATTACACATGCATAGGCACGCACTGATATATAGCAGAGAGCTATTTTGTTCATGAGAGCATGGTCTTAGAAAGTCAAGTGGCGTTAGGGGTCCATGGGGGTCAGGCTGAATGCCACGACATTGCGGACATGTGTAACTAGCAGTCAGTGTTTCCAGGGCAGCTAGCTGACAAGCCTCCAGAAAAGTGTTTAATGAACCATTAGGCACAGCTGGTACTTGGCAGGGCATGCCTGGGGTTTCTCTAATGAAAGGAAGGTCAGAATACAAAATATTTTTGTAGAAAGTCAGCATTTGGAGTTACTAAAACAAAAGACTCCACCGATGCATAGTGTCACAAGTGTTATTGCTACACTGTAGTTAACCTTGGCATTCACCAAACATGGTAAGGCCAGACACAAATAAAACTGACAGATGATGGTGACTGTCATTTTGGCGCTCGGGAAATTCCCCCCAATAAAACCCATTATCATAATCATTTTACCGCAGCTTAGCAAACAACAGCAGTAATGGGAAGGAAGTGGCAAGCCATATCAAGGCAGCCTCACAATGAGCAGCCAAACATAGCTCTAGGGTAATCGATTACTTGAGCCACCAATGAGATCTGGCTGTTTTATGATGTGACTTCTATAATTATGATCTGATTGATGGATGACTTGTCCTGCAAAGGGAAGACTGGATTGCTCTGTAATTGATTTCCTGATGTACAGCAGTGGAGGAGAAGGGACATTTAACACCTCTTTCTCTCTGTCCTCTCTGTCTCCCCCCCACCCCCCACAGCAACAGAATAGTTTGTCAGCATGTTTATTTAAAGATTAAAAACTGTGCATTGATTGGCATCAGACTTACAGAAAGAGGATTAGGGGAACACAGAAGGTGTATAGGAAATCCAAAAATGAACGTCTGACAATATTGGATTAAATCTTGATTTGGTTTTAAGTCTGGTGGTGTGTTTAAGATCATCTTTTTTTTAACAGCATATTCCAATCTCAGGTGCCTGTGGTTGATTTAAGACCGAATGTTTGAGCTCATGACCTTGGAAAAAAGGATCTAACAATTAATTGAAATTGCTTTTCTAAAGGTATTTTTTAGTACCAGCAAAAAAGATGCTTCTTACTGCTAATGTCATTGTGGCCAGCATTTAGAAATCATATCAGTGACAAGTGACATTCCATTACTAGAGATGTAATTAGGAAAAAAAAAAGTGTCTTGAGAATGTCTGTTGGTCCATACTTAAAGTGGTATTGCTTTTTTCACTGCCAGAACCCTGCCCCCTAGGACTCTGTAGCAACAAAGGCAATTTTCTCCCTACAGTATGTTTGTACAGGTGTTTTGCCAGATGCTGTAGATTCTAAGATGCTGTAATACTAGAAAACCGAACACACTATATTAATATAGAAAATAGTAATATATGGGTTCTATGATGTAGCCATATATTATGTATTGTAAAAGAAAAAAATAACTTTTTTAGTATTTTGATTACGCTATCACACATTTTTATAGTTTGTCAATAATTACTGTGTTCACACTGAAATCAAAGAGCCTTTGAGTGATGTTCCAATGCTGCCCCCACACCGATTATGAATTCTCCTTTCAAGACACCACTGTAAAGCTATGATTATACCCTTGCCTACAAGGTATAAAGGTGACAGAAGATGTTACTTAAAAAATGACTGCAGACATCAAATTCTGTATATTTGGTTCAATCTTGCATTATTATACTCTTACATTACTATCACTATCATACTCTTAATACATTATTTATGTGGTTGATTAATTATTTGCAGCAAATATATCTTTTAACATGTTATTATTCCAGTTGAAATGGAATCTTTCATTACTGCATAAGAACTGAATAATTATATCATTTTGGCTTTTAATGGTGGAAATGTTTTTGCATCTGAAGGAATAAAATAAAAACAGATGGCATCCGAACATGAAATGTGAGAAAATTACTGATTGCCAAGTACGAAATCTTATTTACTAGGAGGTAAGAAATGGCAGAAAGACTTTTGGCTGCTATTCAATTCTAAACGTGACTCGATTTAGCATTTTACAGTTAAAGTGAGAAACTTTACCAGCCAGGCAATAGCAATAGCATTGGCTCTGCATATTGCCAAAATAACTACAAAGTAGACAATCAATTTGCTTAATGATTGCTTAATGAGTAATGAGTATTGGTTTATACCTGTTATGCACCTGGAGGAAAAAACGCTCTGGCAATTTGAGTTTTGGAGCCGTGAATACTAGGCATAGCTGTAGCTCATCAACCTTGTTACTTAGCAGGGATTAAATACATTTGATTTATCAATTAACTCCTTGTGAATTGTTGAGTGTCCCATGATACTGAACATTTGTTTTCATGATCTGGTTTTTGTAAATAAATCCTGCTTGGGGCACTGGTGAGATTTGGTTATTTGGTCTGTATCACCCTTATTGAATTGATGTCTTTTACTCATGCTTGTACTATAAATTTGGATTACGATTTGGATCTGGCTGCCTTGGAAAGTTACTGGTTTTTGCTTATTTCGCAGTGAACGAACCTTGAAATAAACGTGGAACTCCTACATTGGCATCGTATCCCTGTCTAATCATTAACATACAGGAGAATGTCTATGAAAAATAGATACCATATACCATAGCACTGTTGGATCCTCGAAGTTGATTGGTTAGAAGGATGTTTTGTTACTGCACACTTAGCGGCAGGCAGGTGAATCACAGTAGTGAATCAACACACTATTACAATCTTTAATTGGAATAAATGTAACATAAAATTCCAGACATAGAACGCTATTTAAAATTAATGCGAACTAAACATATATCACTGGTGGAAGGAAGTAGTTCTACTAATAAATGCATGTTCATCTTTTAATCATGTAAATAATGTCTTTAGGTACAAACATGTAGTAATCATGGTCTAAGTGGATTAATGCACTCCAAGCTGTGCCTCATACATTTTTAAATGCACTCTGTTACACGTTAGAAACTTTTCCTCCGCAGCCATGCATTATAAAATGTATAATGCAGGGCTTCTCATGCATTAACCCTTATTTTGTTTAAGCAATGACAAATGGGAAGTGACACTTGACTGCTTGAATGAAAATACTTCAGAGATCTTGTTGAGGACATTTTGCTTTTCTCTGGAATGAATTTATGCAAATGAGTCTATATAAAACACATACTTGGTATTGTAAAACTTTGGAATCTCAATCCCGTTATAACATAGACACTACGTGTTTAACTCATTCGGAATTCATAAACGGATTTGACAGTGGAGAGAAAACACATGCCCATACCTTTGCTTAGAGGTCAATGTGGTTTGTGACATGAGGAATAATATAGAAAAAACAAGGAGTACACAATATACATTTGACAAATGATAAACTGGAGCCTTATTATATTTGAAATAGGTAAGAGCACATACTACCATGAACCTTCAGTTCCTGCCCTGCCTTAGCTGAATACTAGACAAATAAGAGGCAAATAAAAAATGCATTGTGTAGGATCACACACCCATGCGAGGCCCAACATTCCAAGTTTTATGGACCCTGAAGGTAGGAACCTTCAGATGAGGGCTAATCTGGTACCATGGGGTACTAGTTGGCTGCATCACAAAAGGGTCCCTGGGGTTCTAACCTGCACCCACACACTCAGAGCACAGCGGAGACCAGCATTCCAGGTTTTATGGCTCTGAGATGTGGGGGCCCAGGAAAGACTAAAAAATGACCTGGTCTCAGCCAGCAAAGGGAAGATGGGTGTTTGGGATTCCCGCAGCTTTGCACGAAATTCCTCCCTCACAATCACCCAGAATCATCTGAAGAATAAAGAGTCATCTCTAAGTTTCCCAATTCATGACATATTGTGTATTTGCATGTATGTTTTTTATCAGCATCAATGTTTAGTTTTGTTTGTAATTCATAGTGTTCATGTATTACTATTATAAATGTCCCATTATATCTTCCTCACTTGGACAATTATATATGTGAATAGGTATAGATGAATAGTTACCCACCCATATTCTCCTTCCTCTCTCAGAGAAACAGAATTTGTTAAAGGTAACTAAATATTTTAGAGTATTAGAGTCTAAGTAGTAAAGTTATTTACTTTGTATAACTAGGAAACCCCCCTCTCTCTCTTGTAGGATCACACACACACACACACATACAGCACGGGCACCCAGATAATGGCTAAAAGGAAGACCAATATTCCAAGTTTTATGGCCTCTGAAGGCATAAGTCAGCAATATTACAAAGGGGAACCAGGGGTTCGAATCTGTGCCCAGAGCCCAGGGGAGACCAGCATTCCAAGTTTTATGACTCTCAGATGCAGAGGTCCAGGAAGAAGTTAGGGACGCAGCACACTGGGGGAAAACAGATAAGGTGCGGGGGAGCCCTGCAGTTTCCTGAGCAAACCCCCCTCCTCTCACTCACCACATTCTGTGAATTAGAACAAAGAGCCATTTCAAAATATATGCCATATACATGTATTTTTTTCTTTATTATTCAGCATCAGCATTTAACCCCTATCCTGTGTTTGGGGTCAATCTGACCCCAGAGCATCATTAAACGGTAGGCAAATTTCACATGGGGAAATTATCACGGGAAAAGGGTTAAACATGTTTGATGTGTATGTGTCTTTAGACAAACACAATGGCTATGTATTACTCTTGTAAATGTCCCACTAAAAAAAGCCAGTGGCGCTTTTTTCCTCAGTTTCTTTGTCTCGAAAGAAACCAAGCAATGTATGTTAAACTTGTGTATTAAACCCCTGTAACAGCCAATTTTACCGCATTTTATAATTTGTCAATGTTTAATCAACACTGTTCTTTTACTGGAGGAATGACGACTGTCAAACCAACCCCCAACTAAGTATGCAATGGAATATAACCTCAGTAAAATACACCTAAAAGTGTCATAACTGTGAGATGTACAACATAATCATGGGTTCTATGTGTTGATGGTAATAATCAATGTGCACAGGACAAATTAAAGCATAAAATAATTTATATAAATTATACGAGGGAAGCCATGTTTGGTATCAAACTGATGGTAAAATCCATCTGAATGTGAATCTGGTGACGGATTATTACACAATTGGGTTTATCCAAAGTTAAATTCATTTAATCTGAGTCAACTCTAAAGCCATAAATCCATGGGGCCACTCCCACAGCCTGCAACCTGCCCCTCGGACTGAGGTGTCAAACTATTGGCCCAAGCGTCAAACTCATATTCATGGACTATGGGCCATAAAAAACCCGCACTCAGAAAGTTGGATGGAGAAGCCCAGATGAAAAAAGGAAACTACGGGAGGAGCCACGCCAAAAGAAACCAAAGAAGCAGCTATGCGTGAGGAAGAAAAATCTGCCATTTAGAACTCCGAAGCCTCCTCAAAAGAGAAGAAACAAGAGAAGTCTCAACACCAAAGAGCTGCTCCCATATCAGTGCTTCCTCCCTCATCACCTCTGCAACCACGTAAACCCACCTTCAATTCTTCACCCATTCAACTGGTTCCAAGTAATCTGTTTTGTAGTTTGGGTTGCCTGTTTAAATCCTAGGCTTGCTTTTGCAGAACACCTGTTTTGTTAACCCTGATCACTGCTTCTATTTCCCATCCATTTTGCCTAATTTCAGTTTGTGTCTGTATGTATCATGTTATGTGTAATGTCTGTCCTGTTTTAGTTATAGTATTAGCAATAAACGCATGCTTTTTCACCTTTTAAATCTCCCTCTCTTTGAAGTGCTCACAATAAGTCACTTTATTGGTGCGAAACCGCTACTAAGCTTTTAGGTCAGCCTGCTTTTAGTCTAATCTCATCCTCAAGTATCGCGAGACTCTCTCTTCGGCTGAGAGCAGAGTCGCTAGGTTACAGAGTGAAACAGTTCGTTGGACGAACAGTCTACCTCAGACTAACTAGCGAAACTTTATGATTGAATTCCATTCGTATTCTGGACCTAAATCGTCCAGCAATTGACTAATCGGGACTCAAATAATAAACTTTGATATTGGAACAAATACTCAAGCATAATATTTCATGATTAATTACCGATGAATTAATTCATAATTAATCGATAATTAATTCCCCTAAACATCGGTGGAAACACACCACCATTTGAGCTGTTATTTCATACACTCTGCATGCATGGAGCTGGACCTTGAAGCTTGAATCTGGTCCTATAAATTAGCCATTGGCGCCTTTTTCTCTTTCTTTGTCTTTTACTTTCACATTGAAGTAACAAGGCAATACTGTATATGTTAACCTTGGGTATGAAATCCCTGTAACAAGCCCAGTTTACCACAAATTATAATTTACCATTGTTTAATTAATTAATTCTTAATTTAAGTTATTCTAATGGAGTAATAACAACTCTCAATCCAACTCACAATTAAGGTGTGCTGTATAAATTGGAATATAACTTCAGTAAAATATTGCTAAAAGTATCAATATTTTGTGATGTGCAACATAATCATGTATTCTATGCAATGATGGCTGTAATCAGTGTGCAGAGTGTAAAGTATTAATTAATTAATATAGATTGTACAAGGTTTGAACCTAGATTGGTACGTCATGTTTGGTATCAAACTCATGGTGAAATTCCTCTGAATGTGAATTTGATGATGTATTGTTATACAGTTGGATGTATTTAAAATTAAATTCATTCAATCAAAGTCAACTCCAAAGTTGCTCTCAGGCATGTCATAAATCCATGGGGCCACTAGCACAGCCCTGTTTTGTTGTTTTGGGTCACCTTTGAAAATCCTAGGCTTGCTTTTGCACAACAGTATTTTCCGTTAAGGATACCCAGTTAAGTCTAATCACTGCTTTTAGTTTCCATCCAGTTTGCTTAATTTTCTTTTGTTATTTTATGTTTTATGTTATGCGTAATGTCCCTCCAGTATTAGTTGTAGTGTTTGTAATAAATGTATGCTTTTTCACCATTTAAATCTCCGTCTCATTGAGTGCTCAGAATAGGTCACTTCATGGATGCGAAACTGCTACTAAGCTTTCAAAGTCCCAAGCTCATCCAGAAGTACCGCGAGACTCTCTCTCTGACCAAGGGCAGGGTTTTGTTTCAGGGTTGCTAGGTTACCCGGTGAAGTAACATTCTAACCCAGGTTAACTAGCGATTCTGTAATAAGGGAATTCTTTTCCAATTCTGGAGCTAAATCTTCCATTAACTGACTAATTGGGAACTTCTATAATAGACTTTTATATTGGAACAACTACTCGGTGGAGACACATTTATTTCAGCTGATATTTCCTACAATTGTTACACAACAGTCAATAAAAGTAGACAAATAAAATTATAGTTTTCAGTCTTGCATTCCCGGTAGTATAGAGCGGAATGCATTGTTCTGGAATGGGCGTGTCTATTCCGATGGTTGAAGAGTTGATTTGTATGTGTCTTAATTGGAAGGTTAAGATCTCCTGCTTCAAGCAGCTCTTTTACTTTGTGTTTGAGATACATGTAAATGCCTGTAAAGCAGGGGTCTCCAGCTACTGTCCAGTTGGTTTTCTTTCCTGCCGGGTTTCTGATGAGCCACACCTGTTCTCAGGTAAATACCAGGACTTGGTGTGGCTCATCAGAAGTCAGGTAGGATAGAAAACTTACCGGATAGTAGCTCTCCAGGACCGGAGTTGGAAACCCCTGCTGTAAAGTATGTTAATGCAAATGTTGAAATAACTTTTGTTAAAAATGTTCATCCAGGATAGGCGCCAGACCCCTGCAACCCAGCATTGGTATAGAAAATGGATGGATGGATGGATGGATACACAATATTATATGTAAATGGTTAATTCAATCTTATTCTATGTTAATTCATATACCTAGATGTATATGAGCATAAGACAATTTACCTCTCCCCACAATAGATCTAACTAACTGTCTCTTGTAGTTACTTTTAGGTAAAAATGTATCAATACATCAGTGCACATACACACACACACACACACACACACACACACACACACACACACACATTAAAATAAAGAGCATGTGCTGAGACCTAAATTTGTTCACACGGTCAATACAAAATTCTCTCTCTCGCTTTCAATATATGTGTGTGTGTATATATATATATGTATGTGTGTGTGTGTGTGTGTATAGCTAAATGTTTATGCGGTGTTCAGAGCTCATTATTACTGGTCCCAAGGTTATCCACAAAAACACTGCACTGGGATACGGAATAATCATGTTGGCCTCTCCTGCAGGAGCCAGACGACTCATCGCCTAATTCTATTACCTTTTGTAGAATTGAATTCTTCTGAAGTATGCCCAAACCAGTCTCTTCCCAAAAATATGGTCAAGCCAATTTATGCCTGTGACTGAATAGCTTTCCTTGTTCAGTTTGTTCTTGCTGAAGAGGAGGTTTACCACTGGCCACCTTATTTTCAGCTTGTAAGAAACTGTGAATTCTGTGTGTGTGGTTTATTTTATATATTGCAGTGTTTATTAATGACTGGCTTGGGAGGCCCAGAATAGTTCTGAGTGAAGTACTGCACCTGTCTGCCTGTCCATCCCTAGGTGGATCTATGTGGTTAAGTGTCAGGAAGATGCAATGGCACTGTACTGTACTGCTTGTAAAAGGCTCCTGACTAAAAAGGACATTACAAAGGATATTCATTAGAAACTATGCATAACTATGCGTACAAGTAAAAATGTAACCATAGTTCATTGACTAATTTAAGGATGTGTAAGAAAAACTGAATATTAAGAACAGTTGTAACTTAAAATAGTTGCAAGTAAGACAAACTGTCAGGTCACCTAATTGCTGCTGTAGATGAAAGAGAAAAAGAGAAAAAATGATCTACAATACCAAAGTGCATGCTAGTCATTTGTTCCTATAGTTTCACAAAGACCAATGAAGTATCTCTCCACATGCCTTTATGATACATGTAGACTGCTTGAAATAAAGGTGATGCACTTTGGACAGGAAACATTCAAAGTTTAGTAATTAACTGGTGTTGGATAAGTTTATGTTCTGAATCTGGTCATGTACTGTATTTGTTACTATCAGTCCAGCTATACAGCAGTTAAAACTGGAAAGTTTGTTTAAATAAGAAACTATAGGAAATACATGAGAAAACAAGGCCTTCTTTCTCATTATCATTGCAGAGGTGAGGTAGAGGACGCTATGAGAAATAATTGACATTTTGTCATTATGCTAACTGAATTTAGCTGGGTTGGTTTAATGGTACTCCTTTATTAATCAGACAAAAGGGTAAGCTTATCGATCAAAGTCCAGTGGATGCTGGCAAAAGGACACTTCAGTTCAACAAAGCTGTAATTAATTCATACAGTAGTGAGACCCTCACCTTCTAATGTTGCTGCAGAATGCAGCATAGTGCACCAGAGGATAGCTCATCAATCTCTTTTTTAGATGCACAAGGTCAGCTCATATACTGGTTTGGCTATGTGTTTTTGAACATCATTCTTATGGTCTGATTCCGAGCACAGTATTACCCGCTGAAGCATAGCCTACTTCCTGTATGCATGTGGTTTCTTTTAACGATTTAAACTTTAAAAATAAATGATTATGTCATTTTGGACAGATATGTCTGCTAAATAAATAAATATATGTGTTAAATAAATATGAATTTGCCTGAAACCATAAACACTGACAATGCTGCTGCCAAGACTAAGATCAGTGTCGGGAAGAGAGTGACACGATGGGAAATTCTCATTTTGACAGAGCTGCAAGAAATATTTGTAATTCTGAGCAAAATATCCTGCAGTTTGATATTCCTGTAACATCCCTGGGCTATTTCATAAATTCAGATTTTTTTTTCTTTTTTCCCCACAGTGAGAGACAAGATTATCAGTATTGTTTAATGCCGGATCACTACAGAGTTGTTATACAGGTTATGCACACAATGTAATTGATAAGTGCATTTAAACAGTTTGGGGGCTGATAATACTTTTAAATATTGACCAACTGTTTCATTTTTGTGTGACCTGTCTATGTGAATGTTGTGGCAGCCCGCTCAAAATCCAGTTGTGGAGCCTGCTATGACGTCCCTCGTGGTTGAGGGCTGTTTTTCGCTCAGCCTGAAGTGCTCTTTATTGGAGTGTTTGTGATATTTAGCAGCTTGTGCTCAGAATCTTCAAGCATCATCCTCTTGTATTTCAGTTAGGTAGCCAGCCAGTTGACTTCCCAGTGGGTAAGCAACCTCAGCCTTTGTTTAGAAATGGGTTCCCTCCCATGACTGACTTTTTCTGTAAGAAAAAAAAAAAGTATTCAACTTTTTTAAACTTTTTTTTTTTGCATTTGAGGAATGCATTACATTTGAACAAATAAGCAATTGACAAACTTTTAACTTATGCATTTTATATCTTCATATCAATACTTGTGAAATTATAGAATGAACTTTTATTTTTCTCTTATTATTGTGGAAGTGTCTTTTCAGCCACTTATTGTCTTCAAAGGACCACTGATGTTCTATTTTTAGAACTAGTAACTATGAGGCTCGTTTTATTTATCCAATAATTTTTTCATGTATCTGCAAAAACTGATATTAACCATAGTTGCAGCATTCTCCTCCTTGCAATTAGTTTTAAATCAGTTGGTTTAATTTCTGAATCTCCAGAATAAGACAAAGTGTCTAGCCAAACACTAAATCTTGGGCGATTAATCATGGGCTTTATTAACTAGCCAACTCTCCATCACAAAGAAAACTATTAAGGTTTAGCTTGTTGATTTGTTATGGAAGGCCGTAAATCATCACAAAAAGTAAACTCCCTAGAATAGCTGTTTCTGCTGCCCTCTCCCTTCTCGGGACGGGAAAATACTTCATTGCTCAAACATATAAGTGTCTAATTATATATTTATGATTTGTTATTTTAAATATCATGGTCTGAATGTACAGACTTTACAGACTTTACATTTAATAATCATTTTGTGTTAATTCATATATTTATGTACAGCAAAAATAAAGTGTGTATTGTGTATTTAATTAAATGTAATATTTAATTAAGAAGGTGATGGGGGTGCCTGGAGCCTGTTCCAGGCAGGACAGGGCACAAGGCAGGATAACACCCTGGGCATAATGCCAGTCCATCACCACAAATGCACACCTTCACACAGAATGTCACTGTGAGCAGTTTAGAGCAGTTTACTACCATTGCACATGCATAGCAGGGGCCAGATTCATACCACCAACCGTGGAGGCGTTAGGCAAATATAATTAAATATACAGGCCTGTTAAAATATCTAAATATAACACTGGATCACAAGAAAATAATTTCTGTCTGCTACTTTGTTTAAATTGAGCTGAATTCAGCTCACCGACATGCCTAAACCCACACAGCACATGACGCCAAGCCGTACACTCGGCGTGAGCCACGTGCGAGTCGTGTGACTGCGGCCTCAAATCTCGCCCTACATCGTGTGCTCTGTGGGAATGTACACAGATGATGCAGAACCATGAATGCAAGCAGGAAACGTATTTCAAATGAGGCAACAGTGGACACACACGTGACAAAAACAGCTGTTATGTTGCCATGCAAGTAACAGAATCGCAAAACAATACTTTGACTTTAACTATAACGTCCTAGGAAAATTCTGAGTGCAGATCTGAACTTGGCACACTTGATTTCATGTAAAGCACATGTTTTACTTCCAGTAGCAAAATCTTTGTTTTCCTGTGTAATTTACACAGAAAAATATTATACAGTTGTAGGTTAATTATTCTTTTCAACTGGAAATTACACTCTCATCTTATTAATCAGATGAAGGACCACATAATTGACTTATCTGAAGCCTTCTCTCAAGAAGGGATGAAAGTTTGTGAAGAGATTAGCTGAGACATGAATATTCTGTTAGAGCTTTACTGTCCAGCCCATATCCTCCTGCAGCCCTTCATAACATGAATGAAGTCAATCTGAGCTCTTTCATAATGTGATCCATTTCCACCATTTCAGGCCTAATTACTTGCAGTAATGAGCAGCCTGGCAGGCCCAACCAGTTCCTCTTCTAAGTGTCACTGCTGGATTGTTGGTTTCATTTGGTGGGAATTGCACAGCTTAATTTCCTGCACCCCCCCAGCAGCATACAATCACATGTCTCCCTGCACAATGGTAAGCTCTGCAAAATCGGGAGTCCTAACCTGAAGAGCTGCTGTAATTTCACAGTAACGAACTAGTCATAGTGAAGATCATTGTTTCCAGCTGGGTGAAATAGTAATAAGAATATTAATCAACTTTTTTTTTTTTTGGTAGATTGTGTCAGAAAAAAATATAAGAAAGCCATGGTTATTTTTCCTGTGCTATTTATTGCCATATCCTAGTTTTATTCCAGGTTTGACCTTTGCATGCCCTTGATTTTACATTATGTAAAATATTTCAATTTCAATAGATTGTCTGTAATCTTAGCATTAACTTATCTTGTTACCAACACATCCCCTGATACATTATTACATTATTTTGAATAGAAGATTGGGTCTAATTAGAGAAGTACCATATGTCTGCTTCTTGTGATTGCTTTGTGTTTGACAACGAAGCTCACAATCTTAAGAGGTCTCTGAGGAACTTTAAAATAGACCCCATTATAACAACCAAGTAAAATTGCTGTCCAAAGCACTCATATTTTTTAATTTGCTCTGCTTGTTAGAGATAAAGGAGATATTTTTCGGACTGATTTTTTATGCTTTGTTTTTGCTTCTTGGGGCTAATTGAGTGGAAACAGCAAGGTGTCTTCTGTCATGGCATCTGTGTTAGAGGGAAAGAAATTGGCTACAAGACGTCTGAGTGCAGATTAAGATTAAACCCCCAGGTGCCCATGGCTCTTAAATCAAGTTTCGTAGCCAGGCATTTGTGCCTGTTACTAAATCAGACTCCCACAGTTGGCTCAGTGCTTGTTGTAATTTCTTCAGCTTCTGCTGGCTTCTGTTTGGCCAACATATGTATAAATTACCCGCTGTAATGTTTATTACTAGGTCTTAAGCAATGTCTGTTAGTATTGATGTCTTAGTTTCCACTTCATACTGGTTTCCTGTTAATTATGTAAACTGAACAAAGACAATTGACTTTATACACTTCGACAAACTAAATATCAAAATGTGTACTGAGAATGAATGTAATTCACAGGCTGAGCTGTAACTAGAAAGATTTCTGATAAGGGGTTATCCAGACCAGTATCCCATCAAGGGTTGTTCCCTGCCTTGTGCCTGTAGTTTCCAGGATAGGAATCAGACCCCTGTGACCCTGAATAAGACAAGTGGGAACAGAAAATGGATGGATGCATGGATGGATGGATTGATGGAAGGGTATCCAGACAAGAGTCTAAAACAAGCTGTCTTGAGAAAATAAAATTAAGACACTTTATTAATTTATTTTTTTTAAATCAGTCAGCTGTCCTTTTAACCTGTACTTTATCCATTATTTGCAAGCACTGGTATATTCTATCATCTGATGACTTGTTGGAACAAACATTTAGAAAACCATCAATTATCACCAACAAAAGAGCTTGCATCTTGGCCATTATGCTGGTAAGGCTGAATGCTATATAAGAAAACAGGCGTACATAAAAGGCTGTTTTCCATGTATAACTATTGCGCATTGCAGGGATATATTATGATGTGAAGTGCCCTAATGTCCTCAGATTAAAAAAACAGTACATAGTGAAATCATGAATAACTTGGACAAGATCACTATATTATGATGCCCCTACCAAAAAATAACAGAAAGGCCTTAGGTATTTAGGTATACTGCAGAAAGGTCTTAGGTATGTGTTATGGACAGGCATGGTCAGCTTCAAAAACAAAAGAGGGTAGAATGTGACTAATAAATAAATATAAAAAAATATAAATAAATATAAAATAAAATTATAAATTTAAGAAACATTCCATTTAATTAGTTCTTAAAATCAGCCTACACACTGATGGAGAAGGCCTAGAGCCAAAATGTCTGTGCCACAACTTATGGTGGATTATTAATTAAAAACAATAAGAAAGCAATCCAGGTGGATTGTGTTTGTATAGTTGACAAACTGATGGTGTCTGACAGTAGAGCACAGTGTTTCTTCTGCACTTTTTTAAAATAAGCTTAATCACATATCCAACACCAGCTCATCTGAAAGAGACCTTTTTGCGACATAGAAGATCATTGAATGATTGTCACATCTCAGCACTATAAAAATACTGTTTATGTTATAAATATGCAGCTTACCATTTATACTGGTTTATACAGGTTGTAAAAATAGCCCACAGTACATTTCTTTTTACTATCAGTATAAGCGAAGTACATTTCTTATGAAGAATGTAAATGCTGCTATATGATAAATGAGAAATGTCTATATGTGTCTGCTCTTGCTGTTGTTGTTCCTCAGTTCCTGCTCATGCGTTTGAAGTTGTTGTTGCCCCATGTTCACTGATGTACTGCTATGGATGTTTCAGAGTTGCTCCCTGCCTTTGTTTTTGTTCTTAACATGCTTTGTTTTACACCCCCCCCCCCCTCCTCCCCCCGGTGGTCTATTTGGTTTCTTGTGCTGTTTTTGTATGTTTAATAAAGTTTTGCTTTAGAAGTCATTCTTCACCATGCCTGCCCATAGCAAATACTTTTGTTATTGCGGTACACTTAAGATATCATAAACAAAGATCATGACTTCAGGAACCTGAACACAAAGAATTTTAGTGCATGAATTTCTGAAAAAATACCAGCACTTAAAACAACCTGAATGGAAGAGTGCTATATTTGTTATGATGGGGCATGACGGAGGAAGTATGATCCATGTTGCAGCTCCAAAACTAGGGCAGCTGAATGAAAAGGGAACCAGCAGAAAAAAAACAAGGAACTGTAACTGAAATACCAATACAAACATTAAGCCAAGAGAACACAAAACCAACAAACATTACATAATAAGTAGTTGTGATTGTCCTCTGGTCAGCCTGGAACCCACAACCAAGAAGTGGGGAATGGGGGATGGTCGCCCAGGGAGCCAGCAAACACACTAGGGGCTTAGGGCTACAAGGCAGAGGAGGGAACTGGATGGCCAGTGACACCTGCTGACCAAATGGGGACAAAACATATGGGACAAAGCCAGATGGACACCAATCCTGACAAAATTAGAAAAATTCGAAAGGATTAAAAATAGGTCACTCTCCTTTGACAATATATAAAGGAATCAACCAGGATACCATAGTCAGATTGACTTGAGGGATTATTGTAGTAACCACCATAACAACAAATCTCTCACTTGACAATAATTAAACATGTGTATTAAGCCTGTGATTATTACCTAAGATTAATAAACGCTATCGGCCATTCAAAATAAGAGTTCATCTAGTCAATGTAGCCTTAGTGGAGGAATCTTTGTATTTTTCATTAAACACAGACACAAAGCAGATGCAGAAAAAAAGTAGGCATCCAGACATTAAACTATTCTGAACATAATGGACTTTTTTAACTAAGAAACTATGATATATGGGCAACAATTGAATTCCAACATGAGACGAAAGACTGTTATATGATGTTTTTCATTGAAAGGTGGCTGAGTGTAAATATCACAGACACTGATATTGAACTACTAGATTTCTCCCTTCTTTTCTGAAGATCAGACATTTGATGCAAAGTGAGTAACATCTCACTGTGTCCTTATGATAATCAGTTTTAGAGTTTATTATACTACTCTGCCACCCTCAATAAACTTGAATACAGTAAAGTTTTACAGACGTTACTAAAGTTTTACAGACGTCTGAAATGCACCACCAAAGAGGACACCCTCTTGGACTATTGTTATACCATTCAGAAAGACACTTACAAAATTCTACTCAACCCACCATTTGAGAAGTCAAACCAAAGCATCATTCTGATACTACACAAGTATCAACCTCTAGCAAAGAAACAGGTCCTTACTACAAGAGTAGTCCAGTGCAGCTCAGAGGATGCAGAGGATAGGCTTGGGGACTGCCAGGAGGATATACACTGAGATATGTTCAAGCTTGCAGCAAACAACTAACAATATGGATGAACTTACATCTGCAGTACTTGGTTATATAAAAAATATGCACACAACGTTATAGTGGGCAGAAGTCATACCTACTTTGGTTATACCCACTGAGTGGCAGAAAAGCTGGTTGACTGAATTAGCAATCCGGTTGATTGCTGCTAGAACACTTCTAAAGTGAGGAAGAGCTGTTTTGTGAGTGATTGTACAAACTGATTAAGGAGAGCTGTCTTTTTACAGACTGGCGAAAAATGAATAAAAGAAGTAAATCAATCACTGCAATCCACATAAACAACTGGCATCCATGCTCCAAAATGTGGATTTGTGGTTGTCATTTTGTCAGTTATGTGATTTTTTTAGATAAAATCATACCTTAAGCTATATGCTGTATTAACTACCCTTCAATCACCCATGTACTGTAGCATCATTCTTTTACATTCCGTGTAACTGCAAAATTTGTCAGCATTTATTTAAAAACCTCCGTGATGATGTTTCAACAAACAAAATGGAGGTTCATTAGATAGCATTAGCTAGCCAGGACCCACCCATATTTCCTTATAAGGTATCAGCCACAAATGTAATAACTGTAATATAATCTCATTTCCGAAAATGGCACATCTGGGAAGGCACCGTTAATGTTGAATGATATATATACAGGTTTTGGAGCAACATATGCTGCCATGCAAACGTCTTTTTCAGAGAAGACCTTTTATATTTCAGCAAGACAATGTAAACCACACTCTGCACATATTACAGCAACATGGCTCTATAGTAGAAGAGTCTGGGTGTTAGACTGGCTTCTTGCAGTCCAGACATGTCACCCACTGAAAACATTTTGTGCATCATTAAACAAAAAATACGACACAGGAGATCCTGAACTGTTGAGCAGTTGAAATCCTATATCAGATATGAATGGGACAACATTTCACTTTCAAAACCCCAGCAACTGGTCTCCTCAGTTCCCAGACATTTACAGAGTGTTGTAAAAAGAACACGGTGATAAATATGCCCCTGTCCTAACTTTTTTGAAACATGCTGCTGGCATCTAATTCAAATTGAGCATACATTTGTCAGAAAACTAAATTTCTCATTTTCAACATTTGATGTGTTGTCTTTGTTCTACTTTCAGTTAGATTGAACAATTAAATTGGGTTTATGTGATTTGTTGATGGGGGTGGCATAGTGGTGCAGTGGTTAGCACTGTTGCCTCGCACCTCTGGGCCCGGGGTTTAAATCCCAGCCCAGTTGCATGTGTGTGGAGTTTGCATGTTCTCTCCATGTTGTTGCGAGATTTCCTCCAGGTACTCCGGTTCCCCCCCACAGTCAAAAAACATGCTGAGGCTGCTTGGAGGTCCTAGATTGTCCATAGGTGTGAATGGTGTGTGAGTATGCCCAGCAATGGGCTGGCCCCCTGTCCTGGGTTGTTCCCCACCTCATGCCCATAGGCTCTGGACCCCCCACAACCCAGAAAGGATAAGGGGGTTGGAAAATAAATGGATGGATGATTTGTTGATAACTGCATTCTATTTACATTTTACACGGCATCCCAACTTTTTTGGAAAAGGGGCTCTAATATTCCATTCTTATTGTAATTAAAGGCAACAATGTAATAACTTACCAATAATGTAATTAAATTTTTCTTCAAAGTTTGTTCAAAGTCCACTGGTCCTTTGGTAAGTTGGACGGATCACTGTCGAGTCCAACAGCCTTTGATTTAATGAGGATAACTGCATGTTTCACACTTTCCCCGACTTAAATTAGCCATGTCACAGCCTTGCCACTCAATGTGTCTGAGGGGGATGTGTTCCGTAGGGCAAGTCACATTAATGCATACCCTGTATTGGTATCAGTTCTGTATAAACATATTTGTATCTAAAGCCTTGTCGACACTTAGACATAGCTTTTTCTATGCGCTTCGGCTTTTCGTCCCCATGCAAACAGAGTTTCAGGTCACTGAAAACAGAGCTTTTATAAAACTACATCCAGGGTGAAGATTTTCAGAAAGATTTTCAGAGTTTTTGGCTTTGGTAATGTCAGAGTGTGCACCATTATCTACTCTGATTGACATCAGAGTGTGTGCCGTTCTCTGTTTACATTAGTTGTTTTTAGCCTAGCGGTAGTGGTAAGACTTCTTATTGGCCCACATGGCTTTACAGTTATATCGCCACCTGTCAGTTTGGCATGCTCTTGATAGGGCGTTTTAAAATGTTCATGTGGACAGAGACTTTTTTTAACAACAGAGGAAAAAACACAGTTTTTAAAAATACCCATGTACGTGTGGACAAGGCCTAAGATCACTCTTGCCTATAGAACCACCCCTGGGTAATAAATGCTATTGTGAACTTGGCAATAAAGGAAAGGCCCTTATAAAATCAATGAGCCTAAATATGTTAAGCAATTAAACTATTACAGCCATTACACAATAGGAAATACAGAGACAAGCCACCTATTTCTCAGCTCCCATCTCTAGAAGCCTATGGCAGGAAATGACAAAATGCCGTCTGAATCGGGGAGCTCATTTATAAAGGCTTTATAAGAATGAAAAAGACAGGAAATATTTAAACATACATTAATACAAAGACTTTAGAATTTAAAAAGAAAAATTCTTGTACATTTATGTATGGTTCGGAGAAACCATAGGCATTCTTTGAAGGAAACAAAAAAATTGACATCTACAGTTCAGATAGAAATGTGCATCTAAGGTGCATTTACAGTTAGTTTTAGCATTTGGTGAAATGCGCATTACTAAATACAGGAACATTTTCATTATATCTGATACACAACTAACATTCAGCATTTGTTTTATTGTTTTAAATGAATGACTTATATATAGTAATTAGGTACCAACATGTGTGCACCCACATATAATAGGTATAAAAAAATCTGAGTACTGTATAAAGCATGTCATCCATCCATCCATCCATCCATTTTCCAACCCACTTATCTGAACAGGGTCGCGGGAGGTCCTAAGCCTACGGGCACAACCCAGGATGGGGGGCCAGCCCATCGCTGGGCACACTCACACACCATCCACACCTACGGGCAATCTAGCAGCGCCAATCAGCCTCAGCATGTCTTTGGACTGTGGGGGGAAACCAGAGTACCCGGAGAGAACATGCACGGGGAGAACATGCAAACTCCACACACATGGAACTGGGCAGGATTCGAACCCCAGTCACAGAGGTGTGAGGTGACGGTGCTAACCACCACACCACCATGCTGCCTTAAAACATGTTATGCGAAGCATAGTCTTGGCATCTAGCTTTGCTAGAGGACACTGTGCACAGCCTCACATGACGGAAGCTATTTAGAGATCACAGTAATTATTTTTCCAGTGATGATTTGTGGATTATTGGCCGTTTTAGGCTGCCGAGAGCGATTATGACAGAATTGTGTGATGAAGTGGCATTGAGTCTTGAGCAACCAAAAGCATGCACTGCAAAAGCATGCTGTTCCTGTCCATAAGTACTGACAGCATTCTAATTTTTGGCAATAGGAGCATACCGACCAGAGCTCGCTGACAGATGTGCCAGGCCCACTGAGTTCCATTATTCCTCAAGTTGTGGCTGGTATTAACCGATTGTGCTAGTCACAGGAGACAGCAGGGTTACCAGTTTAAGCTCGGCCTATTAACTGACCAGCAATGTACGGTAGAGGAACGCCGGTTCAACAGATTTTAAATCCACTTTATTATTCTTCTAAATTTCTGTCACTGTATGGCTTGTTGAGCGACCATATTAACAATGGCAGTCACATACTACAATTTACAATTTATTTTCTTTTGCTTGTCAAACCAGCAGATGTATTACCAGATAAAATAGTATGGAATTCCTGTTGGACAAGTCTGAAGTTCACATTCTGAAAAGTTCCTTTGTTCCCTTTTTTGTTTGTGGCTCCAATATATCTGAAATGGTATTATAAGTATGTGCGAATTTGCATTGCATTGCCAATTTATGTGTAATTTCTCGGTACAGGTAGGGTGGTTTTTAAGGCGCGCACACCTAAGAATGTTTCTATGATAAGTGAGATTTATAAAACTGTATGATGCGTACCTCAGTCTTCACAAGGTTTTATAAATCTGAGTTTTATTGTTCATGAGAACATTTGAATTTTCATACACGTACATTCTTCAGCAAGGAAATATGAACATTTTTTCAATTAAATCCAATGTGTATGATTTTTACTGCATTATAACAGTTTGTCACCTACTTCTACATCTCCAAGTGCAAAACTACTAGCACCCCCACAAGTGCTTATACTGGCCATAGGTGTCAAAGATCAAAGATTAACATTCAAAGATCAGTCGGCTCAAATGGAGTAGCTGGGGAAGCTGTTAGGGCATGTGCACTTCAGCTGACACCACATGTGACTGACATATTAGTTCTCTTGCTTGCACAGCTGTTCCGACATTTCTTAAGGCATATACTATCAACCCAGTGCCTAAGAGGAAAACCCCAAAATGACTTCCGCCAATGGCTACAGTGTCACGTTGCTAACCCCATCATTATAAAGTGGCTTCAGAGGGTAATCAAAGGCTACATCTTTGCCATCTTACAAGTTACTCTGGACAGCGGCAGGTTTATGGACAATGCCGTTACATTTGCCAGACATAAGGCAGTGTCTCACCTAGAGGTAATAGAGGGCAACTATGTAAGAATGCTGTTCACCGATTACAACTAGACTGACTCCTCCATTCTGATTTCCCGTCGTTAAGGTAAAAGATACAAACAGGCCACCACTCCTTCACTAAAAAAGAAGAGAACTGGTTACATCAGCAATGCAGCTAAAACCACATACCTCAGGGGAAACTCCTATCCAGAAGTTATTCAGCTGAGATATACTATATTGTCAAAACTATTGGGATGCTTGCCTTTGCACATACATGAATGACATCCCAACACTTTGCATTGCACTTGGCGATGTAAGGCTTGGATGCAGCTACTTGGCCATGAGAACCCATTCCATGAAGCTCTCTACACACTGTTTTTGAATCTGATCTGAAGGCCACACAAAGTTTGGAGGTCTGTAGCTATTGACTCTGCAGAAAGTTTGCAACTTCTGCACACTGTGTACCTCAGCATGCTCTGTCCCTGCTCTGTGATTTTCACGTGGCCTACCACTTTGTGGCTGAGATGCTGTTGTTCCCAATTGCTTCCACTTAGTTATAATAAGAACATAAGAAATTTACAAACGAGAGGAGGCCATTCGGCCCATCAAGCTCGTTTGGGGAGAACTTAACTAATA